>CAUZXK010000117.1:0-406840 GCA_963583905.1 Stenurella melanura | reverse complement strand
TTCTGAATAGACGAAGTTCAGTTTTCGTCTTATTGCGGGCTGACATGAAAATCCACTATTCACCCATTTTACTCGGTAACGGTTGATTTTACGCCAATATCTTATAGAGCCATTTCGAACCGCCTCATCACGGCGGATAATTTTTCTATATAAGTTTTTCCGATCAGACGAAGTTTAGGTTTTGATTCACTACGAGCTCTCCTATGAAAATTTACATGTTAGTCCATTTTGCTGGATAACGATTGATTTTATGAAAAATTCATATAGAGTCATTTCAAACCAACTCGTCGAGACCTATAAAATTGGTAAATAACATATTCTGAATAGAGGAAGTTCAGTCTTCGTCTTATACGGGCTGACATGAAAATCCACTATTCACCCATTTTACTCGGTAACGGTTGATTTTACGCCAATATCTTATAAAGCCATTTCGAACCGCCTCATCACGGCGGATAATTTTTCTATATAACTTTTTCCGATCAGACGAAGTTTAGGTTTTGATTCACTACGAGCTCTCCTATGAAAATTTACATGTTAGTCCATTTTGCTGGATAACGATTGATTTTATGAAAAATTCATATAGAGTCATTTCAAACCAACTCGTCGAGACCTATAAAATTGGTAAATAACATATTCTGAATAGACGAAGTTCAGTTTTCGTCTTATACGGGCTGACATGAAAATCCACTATTCACCCATTTTACTCGGTAACGGTTGATTTTACGCCAATATCTTATAGAACCATTTCGAACCGCCTCATCACGGCGGATAATTTTTCTATATAACTTTTTCCGATCAGACGAAGTTTAGGTTTTGATTCACTACGAGCTCTCCTATGAAAATTTACATGTTAGTCCATTTTGCTGGATAACGATTGATTTTATGAAAAATTCATATAGAGTCATTTCAAACCAACTCGTCGAGACCTATAAAATTGGTAAATAACATATTCTGAATAGACGAAGTTCAGTTTTCGTCTTATACGGGCTGACATGAAAATCCACTATTCACCCATTTTACTCGGTAACGGTTGATTTTACGCCAATATCTTATAGAACCATTTCGAACCGCCTCATCACGGCGGATAATTTTTCTATATAACTTTTTCCGATCAGACGAAGTTTAGGTTTTGATTCACTACGAGCTCTCCTATGAAAATTTACATGTTAGTCCATTTTGCTGGATAACGATTGATTTTATGAAAAATTCATACAGAGTCATTTCAAACCAACTCGTCGAGACCTATAAAATTGGTAAATAACATATTCTGAATAGACGAAGTTCAGTTTTCGTCTTATACGGGCTGACATGAAAATCCACTATTCACCCATTTTACTCGGTAACGGTTGATTTTACGCCAATATCTTATAGAACCATTTCGAACCGCCTCATCACGGCGGATAATTTCTCTATATAACTTTTTCCGATCAGACGAAGTTTAGGTTTTGATTCACTACGAGCTCTCCTATGAAAATTTACATGTTAGTCCATTTTGCTGGATAACGATTGATTTTATGAAAAATTCATATAGAGTCATTTCAAACCAACTCGTCGAGACCTATAAAATTGGTAAATAACATATTCTGAATAGACGAAGTTCAGTTTTCGTCTTATACGGGCTGACATGAAAATCCACTATTCACCCATTTTACTCGGTAACGGTTGAATTTACGCCAATATCTTATAAAGCCATTTCGAACCGCCTCATCACGGCGGATAATTTTTCTATATAACTTTTTCCGATCAGACGAAGTTAGGTTTTGATTCATTACGAGCTCTGCTATGAAAATTTACATGTTAGTCCATTTTGCTGGATAACGATTGATTTTATGAAAAATTCATATAGAGTCATTTCAAACCAACTCGTCGAGACCTATAAAATTGGTAAATAACATATTCTGAATAGACGAAGTTCAGTTTTCGTCTTATACGGGCTGACATGAAAATCCATTATTCACCCATTTTACTCGGTAACGGTTGAATTTACGCCAATATCTTATAGAGCCATTTCGAACCGCCTCATCACGGCGGATAATTTTTCTATATAACTTTTTCCGATCAGACGAAGTTTAGGTTTTGATTCATTACGAGCTCTCCTATGAAAATTTACATGTTAGTCCATTTTGCTGGATAACGATTGATTTTATGAAAAATTCATACAGGGTCATTTCAAACCAACTCGTCGAGACCTATAAAATTGGTAAATAACATATTCTGAATAGACGAAGTTCAGTTTTCGTCTTATTGCGGGCTGACATGAAAATCCACTATTCACCCATTTTACTCGGTAACGGTTGATTTTACGCCAATATCTTATAAAGCCATTTCGAACCGCCTCATCACGGCGGATAATTTTTCTATATAACTTTTTCCGATCAGACGAAGTTTAGGTTTTGATTCACTACGAGCTCTCCTATGAAAATTTACATGTTAGTCCCTTTTGCTGGATAACGATTGATTTTATGAAAAATTCATATAGAGTCATTTCAAACCAACTCGTCGAGACCTATAAAATTGGTAAATAACATATTCTGAATAGACGAAGTTCAGTTTTCGTCTTATACGGGCTGACATGAAAATCCACTATTCACCCATTTTACTCGGTAACGGTTGATTTTACGCCAATATCTTATAGAACCATTTCGAACCGCCTCATCACGGCGGATAATTTTTCTATATAACTTTTTCCGATCAGACGAAGTTTAGGTTTTGATTCACTACGAGCTCTCCTATGAAAATTTACATGTTAGTCCATTTTGCTGGATAACGATTGATTTTATGAAAAATTCATATAGAGTCATTTCAAACCAACTCGTCGAGACCTATAAAATTGGTAAATAACATATTCTGAATAGACGAAGTTCAGTTTTCGTCTTATGCGGGCTGACATGAAAATCCACTATTCACCCATTTTACTCGGTAACGGTTGATTTTACGCCAATATCTTATAGAACCATTTCGAACCGCCTCATCACGGCGGATAATTTTTCTATATAACTTTTTCCGATCAGACGAAGTTTAGGTTTTGATTCACTACGAGCTCTCCTATGAAAATTTACATGTTAGTCCATTTTGCTGGATAACGATTGATTTTATGAAAAATTCATACAGAGTCATTTCAAACCAACTCGTCGAGACCTATAAAATTGGTAAATAACATATTCTGAATAGACGAAGTTCAGTTTTCGTCTTATACGGGCTGACATGAAAATCCACTATTCACCCATTTTACTCGGTAACGGTTGATTTTACGCCAATATCTTATAGAACCATTTCGAACCGCCTCGTCACGGCGGATAATTTCTCTATATAACTTTTTCCGATCAGACGAAGTTTAGGTTTTGATTCACTACGAGCTCTCCTATGAAAATTTACATGTTAGTCCATTTTGCTGGATAACGATTGATTTTATGAAAAATTCATATAGAGTCATTTCAAACCAACTCGTCGAGACCTATAAAATTGGTAAATAACATATTCTGAATAGACGAAGTTCAGTTTTCGTCTTATACGGGCTGACATGAAAATCCACTATTCACCCATTTTACTCGGTAACGGTTGAATTTACGCCAATATCTTATACAGCCATTTCGAACCGCCTCATCACGGCGGATAATTTTTCTATATAACTTTTTCCGATCAGACGAAGTTAGGTTTTGATTCATTACGAGCTCTGCTATGAAAATTTACATGTTAGTCCATTTTGCTGGATAACGATTGATTTTATGAAAAATTCATATAGAGTCATTTCAAACCAACTCGTCGAGACCTATAAAATTGGTAAATAACATATTCTGAATAGACGAAGTTCAGTTTTCGTCTTATACGGGCTGACATGAAAATCCACTATTCACCCATTTTACTCGGTAACGGTTGAATTTACGCCAATATCTTATAAAACCATTTCGAACCGCCTCATCACGGCGGATAATTTTTCTATATAACTTTTTCCGATCAGACGAAGTTTAGGTTTTGATTCACTACGAGCTCTCCTATGAAAATTTACATGTTAGTCCATTTTGCTGGATAACGATTGATTTTATGAAAAATTCATATAGAGTCATTTCAAACCAACTCGTCGAGACCTATAAAATTGGTAAATAACATATTCTGAATAGACGAAGTTCAGTTTTCGTCTTATACGGGCTGACATGAAAATCCACTATTCACCCATTTTACTCGGTAACGGTTGATTTTACGCCAATATCTTATAGAACCATTTCGAACCGCCTCATCACGGCGGATAATTTTTCTATATAACTTTTTCCGATCAGACGAAGTTTAGGTTTTGATTCACTACGAGCTCTCCTATGAAAATTTACATGTTAGTCCATTTTGCTGGATAACGATTGATTTTATGAAAAATTCATATAGAGTCATTTCAAACCAACTCGTCGAGACCTATAAAATTGGTAAATAACATATTCTGAATAGACGAAGTTCAGTTTTCGTCTTATTGCGGGCTGACATGAAAATCCAATATTCACCCATTTTACTCGGTAACGGTTGATTTTACGCCAATATCTTATAGAGCCATTTCGAACCGCCTCATCACGGCGGATAATTTTTCTATATAACTTTTTCCGATCAGACGAAGTTTAGGTTTTGATTCACTACGAGCTCTCCTATGAAAATTTACATGTTAGTCCATTTTGCTGGATAACGATTGATTTTATGAAAAATTCATACAGGGTCATTTCAAACCAACTCGTCGAGACATATGAAATTGGTAAATAACATATTCTGAATAGACGAAGTTCAGTTTTCGTCTTATACGGGCTGACATGAAAATCCACTATTCACCCATTTTACTCGGTAACGGTTGATTTTACGCCAATATCTTATAGAACCATTTCGAACCGCCTCATCACGGCTGATAATTTTTCTATATAACTTTTTCCGATCAGACGAAGTTTAGGTTTTGATTCACTACGAGCTCTCCTATGAAAATTTACATGTTAGTCCATTTTGCTGGATAACGATTGATTTTATGAAAAATTCATACAGGGTCATTTCAAACCAACTCGTCGAGACCTATAAAATTGGTAAATAACATATTCTGAATAGACGAAGTTCAGTTTTCGTCTTATTGCGGGCTGACATGAAAATCCACTATTCACCCATTTTACTCGGTAACGGTTGATTTTACGCCAATATCTTATAAAGCCATTTCGAACCGCCTCATCACGGCGGATAATTTTTCTATATAACTTTTTCCGATCAGACGAAGTTAGGTTTTGATTCACTACGAGCTCTCCTATGAAAATTTACATGTTAGTCCATTTTGCTGGATAACGATTGATTTTATGAAAAATTCATATAGAGTCATTTCAAACCAACTCGTCGAGACCTATAAAATTGGTAAATAACATATTCTGAATAGACGAAGTTCAGTTTTCGTCTTATACGGGCTGACATGAAAATCCACTATTCACCCATTTTACTCGGTAACGGTTGATTTTACGCCAATATCTTATAGAACCATTTCGAACCGCCTCATCACGGCGGATAATTTTTCTATATAACTTTTTCCGATCAGACGAAGTTTAGGTTTTGATTCACTACGAGCTCTCCTATGAAAATTTACATGTTAGTCCATTTTGCTGGATAACGATTGATTTTATGAAAAATTCATATAGAGTCATTTCAAACCAACTCGTCGAGACCTATAAAATTGGTAAATAACATATTCTGAATAGACGAAGTTCAGTTTTCGTCTTATACGGGCTGACATGAAAATCCACTATTCACCCATTTTACTCGGTAACGGTTGATTTTACGCCAATATCTTATAGAGCCATTTCGAACCGCCTCGTCACGGCGGATAATTTTTCTATATAACTTTTTCCGATCAGACGAAGTTTAGGTTTTGATTCACTACGAGCTCTCCTATGAAAATTTACATGTTAGTCCATTTTGCTGGATAACGATTGATTTTATGAAAAATTCATACAGAGTCATTTCAAACCAACTCGTCGAGGCCTATAAAATTGGTAAATAACATTTTCTGAATAGACGAAGTTCTTATTACGGGCTGACATGAAAATCCACTATTCACCCATTTTACTCGGTAACGGTTGATTTTACGCCAATATCTTATAGAACCATTTCGAACCGCCTCATCACGGCGGATAATTTTTCTATATAACTTTTTCCGATCAGACGAAGTTTAGGTTTTGATTCACTACGAGCTCTCCTATGAAAATTTACATGTTAGTCCATTTTGCTGGATAACGATTGATTTTATGAAAAATTCATACAGGGTCATTTCAAACCAACTCGTCGAGACCTATAAAATTGGTAAATAACATTTTCTGAATAGACGAAGTTCTTATTACGGGCTGACATGAAAATCCACTATTCACCCATTTTACTCGGTAACGGTTGATTTTACGCCAATATCTTATAAAGCCATTTCGAACCGCCTCATCACGGCGGATAATTTTTCTATATAACTTTTTCCGATCAGACGAAGTTAGGTTTTGATTCACTACGAGCTCTCCTATGAAAATTTACATGTTAGTCCATTTTGCTGGATAACGATTGATTTTATGAAAAATTCATATAGAGTCATTTCAAACCAACTCGTCGAGACCTATAAAATTGGTAAATAAAATTTTCTGAATAGACGAAGTTCAGTTTTCGTCTTATACGGGCTGACATGAATATTCTCTATTCACCCATTTTACTCGGTAACGGTTGATTTTACGCCAATATCTTATAGAACCATTTCGAACCGCCTCATCACGGCGGATAATTTTTCTATATAACTTTTTCCGATCTGACGAAGTTTAGGTTTTGATTCACCACGAGCTCTCCTATGAAAATTTACATGTTAGTCCATTTTGCTGGATAACGATTGATTTTATGAAAAATTCATATAGAGTCATTTCAAACCAACTCGTCGAGACCTATAAAATTGGTAAATAACATATTCTGAATAGACGAAGTTCAGTTTTCGTCTTATAACGGGCTGACATGAAAATCCACTATTCACCCATTTTACTCGGTAACGGTTGATTTTACGCCAATATCTTATAGAGCCATTTCGAACCGCCTCATCACGGCGGATAATTTTTCTATATAACTTTTTCCGATCAGACGAAGTTTAGGTTTTGATTCACCACGACCTCTCCTATGAAAATTTACATGTTAGTCCATTTTGCTGGATAACGATTGATTTTATGAAAAATTCATATAGAGTCATTTCAAACCAACTCGTCGAGACCTATAAAATTGGTAAATAACATATTCTGAATAGACGAAGTTCAGTTTTCGTCTTATACGGGCTGACATGAAAATCCACTATTCACCCATTTTACTCGGTAACGGTTGATTTTACGCCAATATCTTATAGAGCCATTTCGAACCGCCTCATCACGGCGGATAATTTTTCTATATAACTTTTTCCGATCAGACGAAGTTTAGGTTTTGATTCACTACGAGCTCTCCTATGAAAATTTACATGTTAGTCCATTTTGCTGGATAACGATTGATTTTATGAAAAATTCATATAGAGTCATTTCAAAACAACTCGTCGAGACCTATAAAATTGGTAAATAACATATTCTGAATAGACGAAGTTCAGTTTTCGTCTTATACGGGCTGACATGAAAATCCACTATTCACCCATTTTACTCGGTAACGGTTGATTTTACGCCAATATCTTATAGAACCATTTCGAACCGCCTCATCACGGCGGATAATTTTTCTATATAACTTTTTCCGATCAGACGAAGTTTAGGTTTTGATTCACTACGAGCTCTCCTATGAAAATTTACATGTTAGTCCATTTTGCTGGATAACGATTGATTTTATGAAAAATTCATACAGGGTCATTTCAAACCAACTCGTCGAGACTTATAAAATTGGTAAATAACATATTCTGAATAGACGAAGTTCAGTTTTCGTCTTATACGGGCTGACATGAAAATCCACTATTCACCCATTTTACTCGGTAACGGTTGATTTTACGCCAATATCTTATAGAACCATTTCGAACCGCCTCATCACGGCGGATAATTTTTCTATATAACTTTTTCCGATCAGACGAAGTTAGGTTTTGCTTCACTACGAGCTCTCCTATGAAAATTTACATGTTAGTCCATTTTGCTGGATAACGATTGATTTTATGAAAAATTCATATAGAGTCATTTCAAACCAACTCGTCGAGACCTATAAAATTGGTAAATAACATATTCTGAATAGACGAAGTTCAGTTTTCGTCTTATAACGGGCTAACATTAAAATCCACTATTCACCCATTTTACTCGGTAACGGTTGATTTTACGCCAATATCTTATAGAGCCATTTCGAACCGTCTCATCACGGCGGATAATTTTTCTATATAACTTTTTCCGATCAGACGAAGTTTAGGTTTTGATTCACCACGACCTCTCCTATGAAAATTTACATGTTAGTCCATTTTGCTGGATAACGATTGATTTTATGAAAAATTCATACAGGGTCATTTCAAACCAACTCGTCGAGACTTATAAAATTGGTAAATAACATATTCTGAATAGACGAAGTTCAGTTTTCGTCTTATACGGGCTGACATGAAAATCCACTATTCACCCATTTTACTCGGTAACGGTTGATTTTACGCCAATATCTTATAGAACCATTTCGAACCGCCTCATCACGGCGGATAATTTTTCTATATAACTTTTTCCGATCAGACGAAGTTAGGTTTTGCTTCACTACGAGCTCTCCTATGAAAATTTACATGTTAGTCCATTTTGCTGGATAACGATTGATTTTATGAAAAATTCATATAGAGTCATTTCAAACCAACTCGTCGAGACCTATAAAATTGGTAAATAAAATTTTCTGAATAGACGAAGTTCAGTTTTCGTCTTATACGGGCTGACATGAATATTCTCTATTCACCCATTTTACTCGGTAACGGTTGATTTTACGCCAATATCTTATAGAACCATTTCGAACCGCCTCATCACGGCGGATAATTTTTCTATATAACTTTTTCCGATCTGACGAAGTTTAGGTTTTGATTCACCACGAGCTCTCCTATGAAAATTTACATGTTAGTCCATTTTGCTGGATAACGATTGATTTTATGAAAAATTCATATAGAGTCATTTCAAACCAACTCGTCGAGACCTATAAAATTGGTAAATAACATATTCTGAATAGACGAAGTTCAGTTTTCGTCTTATAACGGGCTGACATGAAAATCCACTATTCACCCATTTTACTCGGTAACGGTTGATTTTACGCCAATATCTTATAGAGCCATTTCGAACCGCCTCATCACGGCGGATAATTTTTCTATATAACTTTTTCCGATCAGACGAAGTTTAGGTTTTGATTCACCACGACCTCTCCTATGAAAATTTACATGTTAGTCCATTTTGCTGGATAACGATTGATTTTATGAAAAATTCATATAGAGTCATTTCAAACCAACTCGTCGAGACCTATAAAATTGGTAAATAACATATTCTGAATAGACGAAGTTCAGTTTTCGTCTTATACGGGCTGACATGAAAATCCACTATTCACCCATTTTACTCGGTAACGGTTGATTTTACGCCAATATCTTATAGAGCCATTTCGAACCGCCTCATCACGGCGGATAATTTTTCTATATAACTTTTTCCGATCAGACGAAGTTTAGGTTTTGATTCACTACGAGCTCTCCTATGAAAATTTACATGTTAGTCCATTTTGCTGGATAACGATTGATTTTATGAAAAATTCATATAGAGTCATTTCAAACCAACTCGTCGAGACCTATAAAATTGGTAAATAACATATTCTGAATAGACGAAGTTCAGTTTTCGTCTTATACGGGCTGACATGAAAATCCACTATTCACCCATTTTACTCGGTAACGGTTGATTTTACGCCAATATTTTATAGAACCATTTCGAACCGCCTCATCACGGCGGATAATTTTTCTATATAACTTTTTCCGATCAGACGAAGTTTAGGTTTTGATTCACCACGAGCTCTCCTATGAAAATTTACATGTTAGTCCATTTTGCTGGATAACGATTGATTTTATGAAAAATTCATACAGGGTCATTTCAAACCAACTCGTCGAGACCTATAAAATTGGTAAATAACATATTCTGAATAGACGAAGTTCAGTTTTCGTCTTATTGCGGGCTGACATGAAAATCCACTATTCACCCATTTTACTCGGTAACGGTTGATTTTACGCCAATATCTTATAGAGCCATTTCGAACCGCCTCATCACGGCGGATAATTTTTCTATATAACTTCTTCCGATCAGACGAAGTTTAGGTTTTGATTCACTACGAGCTCTCCTATGAAAATTTACATGTTAGTCCATTTTGCTGGATAACGATTGATTTTATGAAAAATTCATACAGGGTCATTTCAAACCAACTCGTCGAGACCTATAAAATTGGTAAATAACATTTTCTGAATAGACGAAGTTCAGTTTTCGTCTTATACGGGCTGACATGAAAATTCTCTATTCACCCATTTTACTCGGTAACGGTTGATTTTACGCCAATATCTTATAGAACCATTTCGAACCGCCTCATCAGGGCGGATAATTTTTCTATATAACTTTTTCCGATCAGACGAAGTTTAGGTTTTGATTCACCACGAGCTCTCCTATGAAAATTTACATGTTAGTCCATTTTGCTGGATAACGATTGATTTTATGAAAAATTCATATAGAGTCATTTCAAACCAACTCGTCGAGACATATAAAATTGGTAAATAACATATTCTGAATAGACGAAGTTCAGTTTTCGTCTTATAACGGGCTGACATGAAAATCCACTATTCACCCATTTTACTCGGTAACGGTTGATTTTACGCCAATATCTTATAGAGCCATTTCGAACCGCCTCATCACGGCGGATAATTTTTCTATATAACTTTTTCCGATCAGACGAAGTTTAGGTTTTGATTCACCACGACCTCTCCTATGAAAATTTACATGTTAGTCCATTTTGCTGGATAACGATTGATTTTATGAAAAATTCATATAGAGTCATTTCAAACCAACTCGTCGAGACCTATAAAATTGGTAAATAACATATTCTGAATAGACGAAATTCAGTTTTCGTCTTATAACGGGCTGACATGAAAATCCACTATTCACCCATTTTACTCGGTAACGGTTGATTTTACGCCAATATCTTATAGAACCATTTCGAACCGCCTCATCACGGCGGATAATTTTTCTATATAACTTTTTCCGATCAGACGAAGTTTAGGTTTTGATTCACTACGAGCTCTCCTATGAAAATTTACATGTTAGTCCATTTTGCTGGATAACGATTGATTTTATGAAAAATTCATACAGGGTCATTTCAAACCAACTCGTCGAGACCTATAAAATTGGTAAATAACATATTCTGAATAGACGAAGTTCAGTTTTCGTCTTATACGGGCTGACATGAAAATCCACTATTCACCCATTTTACTCGGTAACGGTTGATTTTACGCCAATATTTTCCGATCAGACGAAGTTTAGGTTTTGATTCATTACGAGCTCTGCTATGAAAATTTACATGTTGGTCCATTTTGCTGGATAACGATTGATTTTATGAAAAATTCATATAGAGTCATTTCAAACCAACTCGTCGAGACCTATAAAATTGGTAAATAACATATTCTGAATAGACGAAGTTCAGTTTTCGTCTTATTGCGGGCTGACATGAAAATCCAGTATTCACCCATTTTACTCGGTAACGGTTGATTTTACGCCAATATCTTATAGAGCCATTTCGAACCGCCTCATCACGGCGGATAATTTTTCTATATAACTTTTTCCGATCAGACGAAGTGTAGGTTTTGATTCACTACGAGCTCTCCTATGAAAATTTACATGTTAGTCCATTTTGCTGGATAACGATTGATTTTATGAAAAATTCATACAGAGTCATTTCAAACCAACTCGTCGAGACCTATAAAATTGGTAAATAACATATTCTGAATAGACGAAGTTCAGTTTTCGTCTTATTGCGGGCTGACATGAAAATCCACTATTCACCCATTTTACTCGGTAACGGTTGATTTTACGCCAATGTCTTATAGAGCCATTTCGAACCGCCTCATCACGGCGGATAATTTTTCTATATAACTTTTTCCGATCAGACGAAGTTTAGGTTTTGATTCACTACGAGCTCTCCTATGAAAATTTACATGTTAGTCCATTTTGCTGGATAACGATTGATTTTATGAAAAATTCATATAGAGTCATTTCAAACCAACTCGTCGAGACCTATAAAATTGGTAAATAACATATTCTGAATAGACGAAGTTCAGTTTTCGTCTTATACGGGCTGACATGAAAATCCACTATTCACCCATTTTACTCGGTAACGGTTGATTTTACGCCAATTTCGAACCGCCTCATCACGGCGGATAATTTTTCTATATAACTTTTTCCGATCAGACGAAGTTTAGGTTTTGATTCACTACGAGCTCTCCTATGAAAATTTACATGTTAGTCCATTTTGCTGGATAACGATTGATTTTATGAAAAATTCATATAGAGTCATTTCAAACCAACTCGTCGAGACCTATAAAATTGGTAAATAACATATTCTGAATAGACGAAGTTCAGTTTTCGTCTTATTGCGGGCTGACATGAAAATCCACTATTCACCCATTTTACTCGGTAACGGTTGATTTTACGCCAATATCTTATAGAGCCATTTCGAACCGCCTCATCACGGCGGATAATTTTTCTATATAACTTTTTCCGATCAGACGATGTTTAGGTTTTGATTCACTACGAGCTCTCCTATGAAAATTTACATGTTAGTCCATTTTGCTGGATAACGATTGATTTTATGAAAAATTCATATAGAGTCATTTCAAACCAATTCGTCGAGACCTATAAAATTGGTAAATAACATATTCTGAATAGACGAAGTTCAGTTTTCGTCTTATACCTGCTGACATGAAAATCCACTATTCACCCATTTTACTCGGTAACGGTTGATTTTACGCCAATATCTTATAAAGCCATTTCGAACCGCCTCATCACGGCGGATAATTTTTCTATATAACTTTTTCCGATCAGACGAAGTTAGGTTTTGATTCATTACGAGCTCTGCTATGAAAATTTACATGTTAGTCCATTTTGCTGGATAACGATTGATTTTATGAAAAATTCATATAGAGTCATTTCAAACCAACTCGTCGAGACCTATAAAATTGGTAAATAACATATTCTGAATAGACGAAGTTCAGTTTTCGTCTTATACGGGCTGACATGAAAATCCACTATTCACCCATTTTACTCGGTAACGGTTGATTTTACGCCAATATCTTATAGAGCCATTTCGAACTGCCTCATCACGGCGGATAATTTTTCTATGTAACTTTTTCCGATCAGACGAAGTTTAGGTTTTGATTCACCACGACCTCTCCTATGAAAATTTACATGTTAGTCCATTTTGCTGGATAACGATTGATTTTATGAAAAATTCATACAGGGTCATTTCAAACCAACTCGTCGAGACCTATAAAATTGGTAAATAACATATTCTGAATAGACGAAGTTCAGTTTTCGTCTTATACGGGCTGACATGAAAATCCACTATTCACCCATTTTACTCGGTAACGGTTGATTTTACGCCAATATCTTATAGAACCATTTCGAACCGCCTCATCACGGCGGATAATTTTTCTATATAACTTTTTCCGATCAGACGAAGTTAGGTTTTGATTCACTACGAGCTCTCCTATGAAAATTTACATGTTAGTCCATTTTGCTGGATAACGATTGATTTTATGAAAAATTCATATAGAGTCATTTCAAACCAACTCGTCGAGACCTATAAAATTGGTAAATAACATATTCTGAATAGACGAAGTTCAGTTTTCGTCTTATACGGGCTGACATGAAAATCCACTATTCACCCATTTTACTCGGTAACGGTTGATTTTACGCCAATATCTTATAGAGCCATTTCGAACCGCCTCATCACGGCGGATAATTTTTCTATATAACTTTTTCCGATCAGACGAAGTTTAGGTTTTGATTCACTACGAGCTCTCCTATGAAAATTTACATGTTAGTCCATTTTGCTGGATAACGATTGATTTTATGAAAAATTCATACAGGGCCATTTCAAACCAACTCGTCGAGACCTATAAAATTCGTAAATAACATATTCTGAATAGACGAAGTTCAGTTTTCGTCTTATACGGGCTGACATGAAAATCCACTATTCACCCATTTTACTCGGTAACGGTTGATTTTACGCCAATATCTTATAGAACCATTTCGAACCGCCTCATCACGGCGGATAATTTTTCTATATAACTTTTTCCGATCAGACGAAGTTTAGGTTTTGATTCACTACGAGCTCTCCTATGAAAATTTACATGTTAGTCCATTTTGCTGGATAACGATTGATTTTATGAAAAATTCATACAGAGTCATTAGAAACCAACTCGTCGAGACCTATAAAATTGGTAAATAACATTTTATGAATAGACGAAGTTCAGTTTTCGTCTTATTGCGGGCTGACATGAAAATCCACTATTCACCCATTTTACTCGGTAACGGTTGATTTTACGCCAATATCTTATAGAGCCATTTCGAACCGCCTCATCACGGCGGATAATTTTTCTATATAACTTTTTCCGATCAGACGAAGTTTAGGTTTTGATTCACTACGAGCTCTCCTATGAAAATTTACATGTTAGTCCATTTTGCTGGATAACGATTGATTTTATAAAAAATTCATACAGAGTCATTAGAAACCAACTCGTCGAGACCTATAAAATTAGTAAATAACATTTTATGAATAGACGAAGTTCAGTTTTCGTCTTATACGGGCTGACATGAAAATTCTCTATTCACCCATTTTACTCGGTAACGGTTGATTTTACGCCAATATCTTATAGAACCATTTCGAACCGCCTCATCACGGCGGATAATTTTTCTATATAACTTTTTCCGATCAGACGAAGTTTAGGTTTTGATTCACCACGAGCTCTCCTATGAAAATTTACATGTTAGTCCATTTTGCTGGATAACGATTGATTTTATGAAAAATTCATACAGGGTCATTTCAAACCAACTCGTCGAGACCTATAAAATTGGTAAATAACATATTCTGAATAGACGAAGTTCAGTTTTCGTCTTATACGGGCTGACATGAAAATCCACTATTCACCCATTTTACTCGGTAACGGTTGATTTTACGCCAATATCTTATAGAGCCATTTCGAACTGCCTCATCACGGCGGATAATTTTTCTATGTAACTTTTTCCGATCAGACGAAGTTTAGGTTTTGATTCACCACGACCTCTCCTATGAAAATTTACATGTTAGTCCATTTTGCTGGATAACGATTGATTTTATGAAAAATTCATATAGTCATTTCAAACCAACTCGTCGAGACCTATAAAATTGGTAAATAACATATTCTGAATAGACGAAGTTCAGTTTTCGTCTTATACGGGCTGACATGAAAATCCACTATTCACCCATTTTACTCGGTAACGGTTGATTTTACGCCAATATCTTATAGAACCATTTCGAACCGCCTCATCACGGCGGATAATTTTTCTATATAACTTTTTCCGATCAGACGAAGTTTAGTTTTTGATTCATTACGAGCTCTCCTATGAAAATTTACATGTTAGTCCATTTTGCTGGATAACGATTGATTTTATGAAAAATTCATACAGGGTCATTTCAAACCAACTCGTCGAGACCTATAAAATTGGTAAATAACATATTCTGAATAGACGAAGTTCAGTTTTCGTCTTATTGCGGGCTGACATGAAAATCCACTATTCACCCATTTTACTCGGTAACGGTTGATTTTACGCCAATATCTTATAAAGCCATTTCGAACCGCCTCATCACGGCGGATAATTTTTCTATATAACTTTTTCCGATCAGACGAAGTTTAGGTTTTGATTCACTACGAGCTCTCCTATGAAAATTTACATGTTAGTCCCTTTTGCTGGATAACGATTGATTTTATGAAAAATTCATATAGAGTCATTTCAAACCAACTCGTCGAGACCTATAAAATTGGTAAATAACATATTCTGAATAGACGAAGTTCAGTTTTCGTCTTATACGGGCTGACATGAAAATCCACTATTCACCCATTTTACTCGGTAACGGTTGATTTTACGCCAATATCTTATAGAACCATTTCGAACCGCCTCATCACGGCGGATAATTTTTCTATATAACTTTTTCCGATCAGACGAAGTTTAGGTTTTGATTCACTACGAGCTCTCCTATGAAAATTTACATGTTAGTCCATTTTGCTGGATAACGATTGATTTTATGAAAAATTCATACAGGGTCATTTCAAACCAACTCGTCGAGACCTATAAAATTGGTAAATAACATATTCTGAATAGACGAAGTTCAGTTTTCGTCTTATACGGGCTGACATGAAAATCCACTATTCACCCATTTTACTCGGTAACGGTTGATTTTACGCCAATATCTTATAGAACCATTTCGAACCGCCTCATCACGGCGGATAATTTTTCTATATAACTTTTTCCGATCAGACGAAGTTTAGGTTTTGATTCACTACGAGCTCTCCTATGAAAATTTACATGTTAGTCCATTTTGCTGGATAACGATTGATTTTATGAAAAATTCATACAGAGTCATTTCAAACCAACTCGTCGAGACCTATAAAATTGGTAAATAACATATTCTGAATAGACGAAGTTCAGTTTTCGTCTTATTGCGGGCTGACATGAAAATCCACTATTCACCCATTTTACTCGGTAACGGTTGATTTTACGCCAATATCTTATAGAGCCATTTCGAACCGCCTCATCACGGCGGATAATTTTTCTATATAAGTTTTTCCGATCAGACGAAGTTTAGGTTTTGATTCACTACGAGCTCTCCTATGAAAATTTACATGTTAGTCCATTTTGCTGGATAACGATTGATTTTATGAAAAATTCATATAGAGTCATTTCAAACCAACTCGTCGAGACCTATAAAATTGGTAAATAACATATTCTGAATAGAGGAAGTTCAGTCTTCGTCTTATACGGGCTGACATGAAAATCCACTATTCACCCATTTTACTCGGTAACGGTTGATTTTACGCCAATATCTTATAAAGCCATTTCGAACCGCCTCATCACGGCGGATAATTTTTCTATATAACTTTTTCCGATCAGACGAAGTTTAGGTTTTGATTCACTACGAGCTCTCCTATGAAAATTTACATGTTAGTCCATTTTGCTGGATAACGATTGATTTTATAAAAAATTCATACAGAGTCATTAGAAACCAACTCGTCGAGACCTATAAAATTAGTAAATAACATTTTATGAATAGACGAAGTTCAGTTTTCGTCTTATACGGGCTGACATGAAAATTCTCTATTCACCCATTTTACTCGGTAACGGTTGATTTTACGCCAATATCTTATAGAACCATTTCGAACCGCCTCATCACGGCGGATAATTTTTCTGTATAACTTTTTCCGATCAGACGAAGTTTAGGTTTTGATTCACCACGAGCTCTCCTATGAAAATTTACATGTTAGTCCATTTTGCTGGATAACGATTGATTTTATGAAAAATTCATACAGGGTCATTTCAAACCAACTCGTCGAGACCTATAAAATTGGTAAATAACATATTCTGAATAGACGAAGTTCAGTTTTCGTCTTATACGGGCTGACATGAAAATCCACTATTCACCCATTTTACTCGGTAACGGTTGATTTTACGCCAATATCTTATAGAGCCATTTCGAACTGCCTCATCACGGCGGATAATTTTTCTATGTAACTTTTTCCGATCAGACGAAGTTTAGGTTTTGATTCACCACGACCTCTCCTATGAAAATTTACATGTTAGTCCATTTTGCTGGATAACGATTGATTTTATGAAAAATTCATATAGTCATTTCAAACCAACTCGTCGAGACCTATAAAATTGGTAAATAACATATTCTGAATAGACGAAGTTCAGTTTTCGTCTTATACGGGCTGACATGAAAATCCACTATTCACCCATTTTACTCGGTAACGGTTGATTTTACGCCAATATCTTATAGAGCCATTTCGAACCGCCTCATCACGGCGGATAATTTTTCTATATAACTTTTTCCGATCAGACGAAGTTTAGTTTTTGATTCATTACGAGCTCTCCTATGAAAATTTACATGTTAGTCCATTTTGCTGGATAACGATTGATTTTATGAAAAATTCATACAGGGTCATTTCAAACCAACTCGTCGAGACCTATAAAATTGGTAAATAACATATTCTGAATAGACGAAGTTCAGTTTTCGTCTTATTGCGGGCTGACATGAAAATCCACTATTCACCCATTTTACTCGGTAACGGTTGATTTTACGCCAATATCTTATAAAGCCATTTCGAACCGCCTCATCACGGCGGATAATTTTTCTATATAACTTTTTCCGATCAGACGAAGTTTAGGTTTTGATTCACTACGAGCTCTCCTATGAAAATTTACATGTTAGT
Organism: Stenurella melanura; assembly: GCA_963583905.1. Classification (NCBI taxonomy): domain Eukaryota; kingdom Metazoa; phylum Arthropoda; class Insecta; order Coleoptera; family Cerambycidae; genus Stenurella; species Stenurella melanura. Next base: position 388,374 of record CAUZXK010000117.1, on the reverse strand, counting down.
CCCTTTTGCTGGATAACGATTGATTTTATGAAAAATTCATATAGAGTCATTTCAAACCAACTCGTCGAGACCTATAAAATTGGTAAATAACATATTCTGAATAGACGAAGTTCAGTTTTCGTCTTATACGGGCTGACATGAAAATCCACTATTCACCCATTTTACTCGGTAACGGTTGATTTTACGCCAATATCTTATAGAACCATTTCGAACCGCCTCATCACGGCGGATAATTTTTCTATATAACTTTTTCCGATCAGACGAAGTTTAGGTTTTGATTCACTACGAGCTCTCCTATGAAAATTTACATGTTAGTCCATTTTGCTGGATAACGATTGATTTTATGAAAAATTCATACAGGGTCATTTCAAACCAACTCGTCGAGACCTATAAAATTGGTAAATAACATATTCTGAATAGACGAAGTTCAGTTTTCGTCTTATACGGGCTGACATGAAAATCCACTATTCACCCATTTTACTCGGTAACGGTTGATTTTACGCCAATATCTTATAGAACCATTTCGAACCGCCTCATCACGGCGGATAATTTTTCTATATAACTTTTTCCGATCAGACGAAGTTTAGGTTTTGATTCACTACGAGCTCTCCTATGAAAATTTACATGTTAGTCCATTTTGCTGGATAACGATTGATTTTATGAAAAATTCATACAGAGTCATTTCAAACCAACTCGTCGAGACCTATAAAATTGGTAAATAACATATTCTGAATAGACGAAGTTCAGTTTTCGTCTTATTGCGGGCTGACATGAAAATCCACTATTCACCCATTTTACTCGGTAACGGTTGATTTTACGCCAATATCTTATAGAGCCATTTCGAACCGCCTCATCACGGCGGATAATTTTTCTATATAAGTTTTTCCGATCAGACGAAGTTTAGGTTTTGATTCACTACGAGCTCTCCTATGAAAATTTACATGTTAGTCCATTTTGCTGGATAACGATTGATTTTATGAAAAATTCATATAGAGTCATTTCAAACCAACTCGTCGAGACCTATAAAATTGGTAAATAACATATTCTGAATAGAGGAAGTTCAGTCTTCGTCTTATACGGGCTGACATGAAAATCCACTATTCACCCATTTTACTCGGTAACGGTTGATTTTACGCCAATATCTTATAAAGCCATTTCGAACCGCCTCATCACGGCGGATAATTTTTCTATATAACTTTTTCCGATCAGACGAAGTTTAGGTTTTGATTCACTACGAGCTCTCCTATGAAAATTTACATGTTAGTCCATTTTGCTGGATAACGATTGATTTTATGAAAAATTCATATAGAGTCATTTCAAACCAACTCGTCGAGACCTATAAAATTGGTAAATAACATATTCTGAATAGACGAAGTTCAGTTTTCGTCTTATACGGGCTGACATGAAAATCCACTATTCACCCATTTTACTCGGTAACGGTTGATTTTACGCCAATATCTTATAGAACCATTTCGAACCGCCTCATCACGGCGGATAATTTTTCTATATAACTTTTTCCGATCAGACGAAGTTTAGGTTTTGATTCACTACGAGCTCTCCTATGAAAATTTACATGTTAGTCCATTTTGCTGGATAACGATTGATTTTATGAAAAATTCATATAGAGTCATTTCAAACCAACTCGTCGAGACCTATAAAATTGGTAAATAACATATTCTGAATAGACGAAGTTCAGTTTTCGTCTTATACGGGCTGACATGAAAATCCACTATTCACCCATTTTACTCGGTAACGGTTGATTTTACGCCAATATCTTATAGAACCATTTCGAACCGCCTCATCACGGCGGATAATTTTTCTATATAACTTTTTCCGATCAGACGAAGTTTAGGTTTTGATTCACTACGAGCTCTCCTATGAAAATTTACATGTTAGTCCATTTTGCTGGATAACGATTGATTTTATGAAAAATTCATACAGAGTCATTTCAAACCAACTCGTCGAGACCTATAAAATTGGTAAATAACATATTCTGAATAGACGAAGTTCAGTTTTCGTCTTATACGGGCTGACATGAAAATCCACTATTCACCCATTTTACTCGGTAACGGTTGATTTTACGCCAATATCTTATAGAACCATTTCGAACCGCCTCATCACGGCGGATAATTTCTCTATATAACTTTTTCCGATCAGACGAAGTTTAGGTTTTGATTCACTACGAGCTCTCCTATGAAAATTTACATGTTAGTCCATTTTGCTGGATAACGATTGATTTTATGAAAAATTCATATAGAGTCATTTCAAACCAACTCGTCGAGACCTATAAAATTGGTAAATAACATATTCTGAATAGACGAAGTTCAGTTTTCGTCTTATACGGGCTGACATGAAAATCCACTATTCACCCATTTTACTCGGTAACGGTTGAATTTACGCCAATATCTTATAAAGCCATTTCGAACCGCCTCATCACGGCGGATAATTTTTCTATATAACTTTTTCCGATCAGACGAAGTTAGGTTTTGATTCATTACGAGCTCTGCTATGAAAATTTACATGTTAGTCCATTTTGCTGGATAACGATTGATTTTATGAAAAATTCATATAGAGTCATTTCAAACCAACTCGTCGAGACCTATAAAATTGGTAAATAACATATTCTGAATAGACGAAGTTCAGTTTTCGTCTTATACGGGCTGACATGAAAATCCATTATTCACCCATTTTACTCGGTAACGGTTGAATTTACGCCAATATCTTATAGAGCCATTTCGAACCGCCTCATCACGGCGGATAATTTTTCTATATAACTTTTTCCGATCAGACGAAGTTTAGGTTTTGATTCATTACGAGCTCTCCTATGAAAATTTACATGTTAGTCCATTTTGCTGGATAACGATTGATTTTATGAAAAATTCATACAGGGTCATTTCAAACCAACTCGTCGAGACCTATAAAATTGGTAAATAACATATTCTGAATAGACGAAGTTCAGTTTTCGTCTTATTGCGGGCTGACATGAAAATCCACTATTCACCCATTTTACTCGGTAACGGTTGATTTTACGCCAATATCTTATAAAGCCATTTCGAACCGCCTCATCACGGCGGATAATTTTTCTATATAACTTTTTCCGATCAGACGAAGTTTAGGTTTTGATTCACTACGAGCTCTCCTATGAAAATTTACATGTTAGTCCCTTTTGCTGGATAACGATTGATTTTATGAAAAATTCATATAGAGTCATTTCAAACCAACTCGTCGAGACCTATAAAATTGGTAAATAACATATTCTGAATAGACGAAGTTCAGTTTTCGTCTTATACGGGCTGACATGAAAATCCACTATTCACCCATTTTACTCGGTAACGGTTGATTTTACGCCAATATCTTATAGAACCATTTCGAACCGCCTCATCACGGCGGATAATTTTTCTATATAACTTTTTCCGATCAGACGAAGTTTAGGTTTTGATTCACTACGAGCTCTCCTATGAAAATTTACATGTTAGTCCATTTTGCTGGATAACGATTGATTTTATGAAAAATTCATATAGAGTCATTTCAAACCAACTCGTCGAGACCTATAAAATTGGTAAATAACATATTCTGAATAGACGAAGTTCAGTTTTCGTCTTATGCGGGCTGACATGAAAATCCACTATTCACCCATTTTACTCGGTAACGGTTGATTTTACGCCAATATCTTATAGAACCATTTCGAACCGCCTCATCACGGCGGATAATTTTTCTATATAACTTTTTCCGATCAGACGAAGTTTAGGTTTTGATTCACTACGAGCTCTCCTATGAAAATTTACATGTTAGTCCATTTTGCTGGATAACGATTGATTTTATGAAAAATTCATACAGAGTCATTTCAAACCAACTCGTCGAGACCTATAAAATTGGTAAATAACATATTCTGAATAGACGAAGTTCAGTTTTCGTCTTATACGGGCTGACATGAAAATCCACTATTCACCCATTTTACTCGGTAACGGTTGATTTTACGCCAATATCTTATAGAACCATTTCGAACCGCCTCGTCACGGCGGATAATTTCTCTATATAACTTTTTCCGATCAGACGAAGTTTAGGTTTTGATTCACTACGAGCTCTCCTATGAAAATTTACATGTTAGTCCATTTTGCTGGATAACGATTGATTTTATGAAAAATTCATATAGAGTCATTTCAAACCAACTCGTCGAGACCTATAAAATTGGTAAATAACATATTCTGAATAGACGAAGTTCAGTTTTCGTCTTATACGGGCTGACATGAAAATCCACTATTCACCCATTTTACTCGGTAACGGTTGAATTTACGCCAATATCTTATACAGCCATTTCGAACCGCCTCATCACGGCGGATAATTTTTCTATATAACTTTTTCCGATCAGACGAAGTTAGGTTTTGATTCATTACGAGCTCTGCTATGAAAATTTACATGTTAGTCCATTTTGCTGGATAACGATTGATTTTATGAAAAATTCATATAGAGTCATTTCAAACCAACTCGTCGAGACCTATAAAATTGGTAAATAACATATTCTGAATAGACGAAGTTCAGTTTTCGTCTTATACGGGCTGACATGAAAATCCACTATTCACCCATTTTACTCGGTAACGGTTGAATTTACGCCAATATCTTATAAAACCATTTCGAACCGCCTCATCACGGCGGATAATTTTTCTATATAACTTTTTCCGATCAGACGAAGTTTAGGTTTTGATTCACTACGAGCTCTCCTATGAAAATTTACATGTTAGTCCATTTTGCTGGATAACGATTGATTTTATGAAAAATTCATATAGAGTCATTTCAAACCAACTCGTCGAGACCTATAAAATTGGTAAATAACATATTCTGAATAGACGAAGTTCAGTTTTCGTCTTATACGGGCTGACATGAAAATCCACTATTCACCCATTTTACTCGGTAACGGTTGATTTTACGCCAATATCTTATAGAACCATTTCGAACCGCCTCATCACGGCGGATAATTTTTCTATATAACTTTTTCCGATCAGACGAAGTTTAGGTTTTGATTCACTACGAGCTCTCCTATGAAAATTTACATGTTAGTCCATTTTGCTGGATAACGATTGATTTTATGAAAAATTCATATAGAGTCATTTCAAACCAACTCGTCGAGACCTATAAAATTGGTAAATAACATATTCTGAATAGACGAAGTTCAGTTTTCGTCTTATTGCGGGCTGACATGAAAATCCAATATTCACCCATTTTACTCGGTAACGGTTGATTTTACGCCAATATCTTATAGAGCCATTTCGAACCGCCTCATCACGGCGGATAATTTTTCTATATAACTTTTTCCGATCAGACGAAGTTTAGGTTTTGATTCACTACGAGCTCTCCTATGAAAATTTACATGTTAGTCCATTTTGCTGGATAACGATTGATTTTATGAAAAATTCATACAGGGTCATTTCAAACCAACTCGTCGAGACATATGAAATTGGTAAATAACATATTCTGAATAGACGAAGTTCAGTTTTCGTCTTATACGGGCTGACATGAAAATCCACTATTCACCCATTTTACTCGGTAACGGTTGATTTTACGCCAATATCTTATAGAACCATTTCGAACCGCCTCATCACGGCTGATAATTTTTCTATATAACTTTTTCCGATCAGACGAAGTTTAGGTTTTGATTCACTACGAGCTCTCCTATGAAAATTTACATGTTAGTCCATTTTGCTGGATAACGATTGATTTTATGAAAAATTCATACAGGGTCATTTCAAACCAACTCGTCGAGACCTATAAAATTGGTAAATAACATATTCTGAATAGACGAAGTTCAGTTTTCGTCTTATTGCGGGCTGACATGAAAATCCACTATTCACCCATTTTACTCGGTAACGGTTGATTTTACGCCAATATCTTATAAAGCCATTTCGAACCGCCTCATCACGGCGGATAATTTTTCTATATAACTTTTTCCGATCAGACGAAGTTAGGTTTTGATTCACTACGAGCTCTCCTATGAAAATTTACATGTTAGTCCATTTTGCTGGATAACGATTGATTTTATGAAAAATTCATATAGAGTCATTTCAAACCAACTCGTCGAGACCTATAAAATTGGTAAATAACATATTCTGAATAGACGAAGTTCAGTTTTCGTCTTATACGGGCTGACATGAAAATCCACTATTCACCCATTTTACTCGGTAACGGTTGATTTTACGCCAATATCTTATAGAACCATTTCGAACCGCCTCATCACGGCGGATAATTTTTCTATATAACTTTTTCCGATCAGACGAAGTTTAGGTTTTGATTCACTACGAGCTCTCCTATGAAAATTTACATGTTAGTCCATTTTGCTGGATAACGATTGATTTTATGAAAAATTCATATAGAGTCATTTCAAACCAACTCGTCGAGACCTATAAAATTGGTAAATAACATATTCTGAATAGACGAAGTTCAGTTTTCGTCTTATACGGGCTGACATGAAAATCCACTATTCACCCATTTTACTCGGTAACGGTTGATTTTACGCCAATATCTTATAGAGCCATTTCGAACCGCCTCGTCACGGCGGATAATTTTTCTATATAACTTTTTCCGATCAGACGAAGTTTAGGTTTTGATTCACTACGAGCTCTCCTATGAAAATTTACATGTTAGTCCATTTTGCTGGATAACGATTGATTTTATGAAAAATTCATACAGAGTCATTTCAAACCAACTCGTCGAGGCCTATAAAATTGGTAAATAACATTTTCTGAATAGACGAAGTTCTTATTACGGGCTGACATGAAAATCCACTATTCACCCATTTTACTCGGTAACGGTTGATTTTACGCCAATATCTTATAGAACCATTTCGAACCGCCTCATCACGGCGGATAATTTTTCTATATAACTTTTTCCGATCAGACGAAGTTTAGGTTTTGATTCACTACGAGCTCTCCTATGAAAATTTACATGTTAGTCCATTTTGCTGGATAACGATTGATTTTATGAAAAATTCATACAGGGTCATTTCAAACCAACTCGTCGAGACCTATAAAATTGGTAAATAACATTTTCTGAATAGACGAAGTTCTTATTACGGGCTGACATGAAAATCCACTATTCACCCATTTTACTCGGTAACGGTTGATTTTACGCCAATATCTTATAAAGCCATTTCGAACCGCCTCATCACGGCGGATAATTTTTCTATATAACTTTTTCCGATCAGACGAAGTTAGGTTTTGATTCACTACGAGCTCTCCTATGAAAATTTACATGTTAGTCCATTTTGCTGGATAACGATTGATTTTATGAAAAATTCATATAGAGTCATTTCAAACCAACTCGTCGAGACCTATAAAATTGGTAAATAAAATTTTCTGAATAGACGAAGTTCAGTTTTCGTCTTATACGGGCTGACATGAATATTCTATATTCACCCATTTTACTCGGTAACGGTTGATTTTACGCCAATATCTTATAGAACCATTTCGAACCGCCTCATCACGGCGGATAATTTTTCTATATAACTTTTTCCGATCTGACGAAGTTTAGGTTTTGATTCACCACGAGCTCTCCTATGAAAATTTACATGTTAGTCCATTTTGCTGGATAACGATTGATTTTATGAAAAATTCATATAGAGTCATTTCAAACCAACTCGTCGAGACCTATAAAATTGGTAAATAACATATTCTGAATAGACGAAGTTCAGTTTTCGTCTTATAACGGGCTGACATGAAAATCCACTATTCACCCATTTTACTCGGTAACGGTTGATTTTACGCCAATATCTTATAGAGCCATTTCGAACCGCCTCATCACGGCGGATAATTTTTCTATATAACTTTTTCCGATCAGACGAAGTTTAGGTTTTGATTCACCACGACCTCTCCTATGAAAATTTACATGTTAGTCCATTTTGCTGGATAACGATTGATTTTATGAAAAATTCATATAGAGTCATTTCAAACCAACTCGTCGAGACCTATAAAATTGGTAAATAACATATTCTGAATAGACGAAGTTCAGTTTTCGTCTTATACGGGCTGACATGAAAATCCACTATTCACCCATTTTACTCGGTAACGGTTGATTTTACGCCAATATCTTATAGAGCCATTTCGAACCGCCTCATCACGGCGGATAATTTTTCTATATAACTTTTTCCGATCAGACGAAGTTTAGGTTTTGATTCACTACGAGCTCTCCTATGAAAATTTACATGTTAGTCCATTTTGCTGGATAACGATTGATTTTATGAAAAATTCATATAGAGTCATTTCAAAACAACTCGTCGAGACCTATAAAATTGGTAAATAACATATTCTGAATAGACGAAGTTCAGTTTTCGTCTTATACGGGCTGACATGAAAATCCACTATTCACCCATTTTACTCGGTAACGGTTGATTTTACGCCAATATTTTATAGAACCATTTCGAACCGCCTCATCGCGGCGGATAATTTTTCTATATAACTTTTTCCGATCAGACGAAGTTTAGGTTTTGATTCACCACGAGCTCTCCTATGAAAATTTACATGTTAGTCCATTTTGCTGGATAACGATTGATTTTATGAAAAATTCATACAGGGTCATTTCAAACCAACTCGTCGAGACCTATAAAATTGGTAAATAACATATTCTGAATAGACGAAGTTCAGTTTTCGTCTTATTGCGGGCTGACATGAAAATCCACTATTCACCCATTTTACTCGGTAACGGTTGATTTTACGCCAATATCTTATAGAGCCATTTCGAACCGCCTCATCACGGCGGATAATTTTTCTATATAACTTCTTCCGATCAGACGAAGTTTAGGTTTTGATTCACTACGAGCTCTCCTATGAAAATTTACATGTTAGTCCATTTTGCTGGATAACGATTGATTTTATGAAAAATTCATACAGGGTCATTTCAAACCAACTCGTCGAGACCTATAAAATTGGTAAATAACATTTTCTGAATAGACGAAGTTCAGTTTTCGTCTTATACGGGCTGACATGAAAATTCTCTATTCACCCATTTTACTCGGTAACGGTTGATTTTACGCCAATATCTTATAGAACCATTTCGAACCGCCTCATCAGGGCGGATAATTTTTCTATATAACTTTTTCCGATCAGACGAAGTTTAGGTTTTGATTCACCACGAGCTCTCCTATGAAAATTTACATGTTAGTCCATTTTGCTGGATAACGATTGATTTTATGAAAAATTCATATAGAGTCATTTCAAACCAACTCGTCGAGACATATAAAATTGGTAAATAACATATTCTGAATAGACGAAGTTCAGTTTTCGTCTTATAACGGGCTGACATGAAAATCCACTATTCACCCATTTTACTCGGTAACGGTTGATTTTACGCCAATATCTTATAGAGCCATTTCGAACCGCCTCATCACGGCGGATAATTTTTCTATATAACTTTTTCCGATCAGACGAAGTTTAGGTTTTGATTCACCACGACCTCTCCTATGAAAATTTACATGTTAGTCCATTTTGCTGGATAACGATTGATTTTATGAAAAATTCATATAGAGTCATTTCAAACCAACTCGTCGAGACCTATAAAATTGGTAAATAACATATTCTGAATAGACGAAATTCAGTTTTCGTCTTATAACGGGCTGACATGAAAATCCACTATTCACCCATTTTACTCGGTAACGGTTGATTTTACGCCAATATCTTATAGAACCATTTCGAACCGCCTCATCACGGCGGATAATTTTTCTATATAACTTTTTCCGATCAGACGAAGTTTAGGTTTTGATTCACTACGAGCTCTCCTATGAAAATTTACATGTTAGTCCATTTTGCTGGATAACGATTGATTTTATGAAAAATTCATACAGGGTCATTTCAAACCAACTCGTCGAGACCTATAAAATTGGTAAATAACATATTCTGAATAGACGAAGTTCAGTTTTCGTCTTATACGGGCTGACATGAAAATCCACTATTCACCCATTTTACTCGGTAACGGTTGATTTTACGCCAATATTTTCCGATCAGACGAAGTTTAGGTTTTGATTCATTACGAGCTCTGCTATGAAAATTTACATGTTGGTCCATTTTGCTGGATAACGATTGATTTTATGAAAAATTCATACAGGGTCATTTCAAACCAACTCGTCGAGACCTATAAAATTGGTAAATAACATTTTCTGAATAGACGAAGTTCAGTTTTCGTCTTATACGGGCTGACATGAAAATTCTCTATTCACCCATTTTACTCGGTAACGGTTGATTTTACGCCAATATCTTATAGAGCCATTTCGAACCGCCTCATCACGGCGGATAATTTTTCTATATAACTTTTTCCGATCAGACGAAGTTTAGGTTTTGATTCACCACGACCTCTCCTATGAAAATTTACATGTTAGTCCATTTTGCTGGATAACGATTGATTTTATGAAAAATTCATACAGAGTCATTTCAAAAAAACTCGTCGAGACCTATAAAATTGGTAAATAACATATTCTGAATAGACGAAGTTCAGTTTTCGTCTTATTGCGGGCTGACATGAAAATCCACTATTCACCCATTTTACTCGGTAACGGTTGATTTTACGCCAATATCTTATAGAACCATTTCGAACCGCCTCATCACGGCGGATAATTTTTCTATATAACTTTTTCCGATCAGACGAAGTTTAGGTTTTGATTCACTACGAGCTCTCCTATGAAAATTTACATGTTAGTCCATTTTGCTGGATAACGATTGATTTTATGAAAAATTCATACAGGGTCATTTCAAACCAACTCGTCGAGACTTATAAAATTGGTAAATAACATATTCTGAATAGACGAAGTTCAGTTTTCGTCTTATACGGGCTGACATGAAAATCCACTATTCACCCATTTTACTCGGTAACGGTTGATTTTACGCCAATATCTTATAGAACCATTTCGAACCGCCTCATCACGGCGGATAATTTTTCTATATAACTTTTTCCGATCAGACGAAGTTAGGTTTTGCTTCACTACGAGCTCTCCTATGAAAATTTACATGTTAGTCCATTTTGCTGGATAACGATTGATTTTATGAAAAATTCATATAGAGTCATTTCAAACCAACTCGTCGAGACCTATAAAATTGGTAAATAACATATTCTGAATAGACGAAGTTCAGTTTTCGTCTTATAACGGGCTGACATGAAAATCCACTATTCACCCATTTTACTCGGTAACGGTTGATTTTACGCCAATATCTTATAGAGCCATTTCGAACCGCCTCATCACGGCGGATAATTTTTCTATATAACTTTTTCCGATCAGACGAAGTTTAGGTTTTGATTCACCACGACCTCTCCTATGAAAATTTACATGTTAGTCCATTTTGCTGGATAACGATTGATTTTATGAAAAATTCATACAGGGTCATTTCAAACCAACTCGTCGAGACTTATAAAATTGGTAAATAACATATTCTGAATAGACGAAGTTCAGTTTTCGTCTTATACGGGCTGACATGAAAATCCACTATTCACCCATTTTACTCGGTAACGGTTGATTTTACGCCAATATCTTATAGAACCATTTCGAACCGCCTCATCACGGCGGATAATTTTTCTATATAACTTTTTCCGATCAGACGAAGTTAGGTTTTGCTTCACTACGAGCTCTCCTATGAAAATTTACATGTTAGTCCATTTTGCTGGATAACGATTGATTTTATGAAAAATTCATATAGAGTCATTTCAAACCAACTCGTCGAGACCTATAAAATTGGTAAATAAAATTTTCTGAATAGACGAAGTTCAGTTTTCGTCTTATACGGGCTGACATGAATATTCTCTATTCACCCATTTTACTCGGTAACGGTTGATTTTACGCCAATATCTTATAGAACCATTTCGAACCGCCTCATCACGGCGGATAATTTTTCTATATAACTTTTTCCGATCTGACGAAGTTTAGGTTTTGATTCACCACGAGCTCTCCTATGAAAATTTACATGTTAGTCCATTTTGCTGGATAACGATTGATTTTATGAAAAATTCATATAGAGTCATTTCAAACCAACTCGTCGAGACCTATAAAATTGGTAAATAACATATTCTGAATAGACGAAGTTCAGTTTTCGTCTTATAACGGGCTGACATGAAAATCCACTATTCACCCATTTTACTCGGTAACGGTTGATTTTACGCCAATATCTTATAGAGCCATTTCGAACCGCCTCATCACGGCGGATAATTTTTCTATATAACTTTTTCCGATCAGACGAAGTTTAGGTTTTGATTCACCACGACCTCTCCTATGAAAATTTACATGTTAGTCCATTTTGCTGGATAACGATTGATTTTATGAAAAATTCATATAGAGTCATTTCAAACCAACTCGTCGAGACCTATAAAATTGGTAAATAACATATTCTGAATAGACGAAGTTCAGTTTTCGTCTTATACGGGCTGACATGAAAATCCACTATTCACCCATTTTACTCGGAAACGGTTGATTTTACGCCAATATCTTATAGAGCCATTTCGAACCGCCTCATCACGGCGGATAATTTTTCTATATAACTTTTTCCGATCAGACGAAGTTTAGGTTTTGATTCACTACGAGCTCTCCTATGAAAATTTACATGTTAGTCCATTTTGCTGGATAACGATTGATTTTATGAAAAATTCATATAGAGTCATTTCAAACCAACTCGTCGAGACCTATAAAATTGGTAAATAACATATTCTGAATAGACGAAGTTCAGTTTTCGTCTTATACGGGCTGACATGAAAATCCACTATTCACCCATTTTACTCGGTAACGGTTGATTTTACGCCAATATTTTATAGAACCATTTCGAACCGCCTCATCACGGCGGATAATTTTTCTATATAACTTTTTCCGATCAGACGAAGTTTAGGTTTTGATTCACCACGAGCTCTCCTATGAAAATTTACATGTTAGTCCATTTTGCTGGATAACGATTGATTTTATGAAAAATTCATACAGGGTCATTTCAAACCAACTCGTCGAGACCTATAAAATTGGTAAATAACATATTCTGAATAGACGAAGTTCAGTTTTCGTCTTATTGCGGGCTGACATGAAAATCCACTATTCACCCATTTTACTCGGTAACGGTTGATTTTACGCCAATATCTTATAGAGCCATTTCGAACCGCCTCATCACGGCGGATAATTTTTCTATATAACTTCTTCCGATCAGACGAAGTTTAGGTTTTGATTCACTACGAGCTCTCCTATGAAAATTTACATGTTAGTCCATTTTGCTGGATAACGATTGATTTTATGAAAAATTCATACAGGGTCATTTCAAACCAACTCGTCGAGACCTATAAAATTGGTAAATAACATTTTCTGAATAGACGAAGTTCAGTTTTCGTCTTATACGGGCTGACATGAAAATTCTCTATTCACCCATTTTACTCGGTAACGGTTGATTTTACGCCAATATCTTATAGAACCATTTCGAACCGCCTCATCAGGGCGGATAATTTTTCTATATAACTTTTTCCGATCAGACGAAGTTTAGGTTTTGATTCACCACGAGCTCTCCTATGAAAATTTACATGTTAGTCCATTTTGCTGGATAACGATTGATTTTATGAAAAATTCATATAGAGTCATTTCAAACCAACTCGTCGAGACATATAAAATTGGTAAATAACATATTCTGAATAGACGAAGTTCAGTTTTCGTCTTATAACGGGCTGACATGAAAATCCACTATTCACCCATTTTACTCGGTAACGGTTGATTTTACGCCAATATCTTATAGAGCCATTTCGAACCGCCTCATCACGGCGGATAATTTTTCTATATAACTTTTTCCGATCAGACGAAGTTTAGGTTTTGATTCACTACGAGCTCTCCTATGAAAATTTACATGTTAGTCCATTTTGCTGGATAACGATTGATTTTATGAAAAATTCATACAGGGTCATTTCAAACCAACTCGTCGAGACCTATAAAATTGGTAAATAACATATTCTGAATAGACGAAGTTCAGTTTTCGTCTTATATGGGCTGACATGAAAATCCACTATTCACCCATTTTACTCGGTAACGGTTGATTTTACGCCAATATTTTCCGATCAGACGAAGTTTAGGTTTTGATTCATTACGAGCTCTGCTATGAAAATTTACATGTTGGTCCATTTTGCTGGATAACGATTGATTTTATGAAAAATTCATATAGAGTCATTTCAAACCAACTCGTCGAGACCTATAAAATTGGTAAATAACATATTCTGAATAGACGAAGTTCAGTTTTCGTCTTATTGCGGGCTGACATGAAAATCCAGTATTCACCCATTTTACTCGGTAACGGTTGATTTTACGCCAATATCTTATAGAGCCATTTCGAACCGCCTCATCACGGCGGATAATTTTTCTATATAACTTTTTCCGATCAGACGAAGTGTAGGTTTTGATTCACTACGAGCTCTCCTATGAAAATTTACATGTTAGTCCATTTTGCTGGATAACGATTGATTTTATGAAAAATTCATACAGAGTCATTTCAAACCAACTCGTCGAGACCTATAAAATTGGTAAATAACATATTCTGAATAGACGAAGTTCAGTTTTCGTCTTATTGCGGGCTGACATGAAAATCCACTATTCACCCATTTTACTCGGTAACGGTTGATTTTACGCCAATGTCTTATAGAGCCATTTCGAACCGCCTCATCACGGCGGATAATTTTTCTATATAACTTTTTCCGATCAGACGAAGTTTAGGTTTTGATTCACTACGAGCTCTCCTATGAAAATTTACATGTTAGTCCATTTTGCTGGATAACGATTGATTTTATGAAAAATTCATATAGAGTCATTTCAAACCAACTCGTCGAGACCTATAAAATTGGTAAATAACATATTCTGAATAGACGAAGTTCAGTTTTCGTCTTATACGGGCTGACATGAAAATCCACTATTCACCCATTTTACTCGGTAACGGTTGATTTTACGCCAATTTCGAACCGCCTCATCACGGCGGATAATTTTTCTATATAACTTTTTCCGATCAGACGAAGTTTAGGTTTTGATTCACTACGAGCTCTCCTATGAAAATTTACATGTTAGTCCATTTTGCTGGATAACGATTGATTTTATGAAAAATTCATATAGAGTCATTTCAAACCAACTCGTCGAGACCTATAAAATTGGTAAATAACATATTCTGAATAGACGAAGTTCAGTTTTCGTCTTATTGCGGGCTGACATGAAAATCCACTATTCACCCATTTTACTCGGTAACGGTTGATTTTACGCCAATATCTTATAGAGCCATTTCGAACCGCCTCATCACGGCGGATAATTTTTCTATATAACTTTTTCCGATCAGACGATGTTTAGGTTTTGATTCACTACGAGCTCTCCTATGAAAATTTACATGTTAGTCCATTTTGCTGGATAACGATTGATTTTATGAAAAATTCATATAGAGTCATTTCAAACCAATTCGTCGAGACCTATAAAATTGGTAAATAACATATTCTGAATAGACGAAGTTCAGTTTTCGTCTTATACCTGCTGACATGAAAATCCACTATTCACCCATTTTACTCGGTAACGGTTGATTTTACGCCAATATCTTATAAAGCCATTTCGAACCGCCTCATCACGGCGGATAATTTTTCTATATAACTTTTTCCGATCAGACGAAGTTAGGTTTTGATTCATTACGAGCTCTGCTATGAAAATTTACATGTTAGTCCATTTTGCTGGATAACGATTGATTTTATGAAAAATTCATATAGAGTCATTTCAAACCAACTCGTCGAGACCTATAAAATTGGTAAATAACATATTCTGAATAGACGAAGTTCAGTTTTCGTCTTATACGGGCTGACATGAAAATCCACTATTCACCCATTTTACTCGGTAACGGTTGATTTTATGCCAATATCTTATAGAGCCATTTCGAACTGCCTCATCACGGCGGATAATTTTTCTATGTAACTTTTTCCGATCAGACGAAGTTTAGGTTTTGATTCACCACGACCTCTCCTATGAAAATTTACATGTTAGTCCATTTTGCTGGATAACGACTGATTTTATGAAAAATTCATACAGGGTCATTTCAAACCAACTCGTCGAGACCTATAAAATTGGTAAATAACATATTCTGAATAGACGAAGTTCAGTTTTCGTCTTATACGGGCTGACATGAAAATCCACTATTCACCCATTTTACTCGGTAACGGTTGATTTTACGCCAATATCTTATAGAACCATTTCGAACCGCCTCATCACGGCGGATAATTTTTCTATATAACTTTTTCCGATCAGACGAAGTTAGGTTTTGATTCACTACGAGCTCTCCTATGAAAATTTACATGTTAGTCCATTTTGCTGGATAACGATTGATTTTATGAAAAATTCATATAGAGTCATTTCAAACCAACTCGTCGAGACCTATAAAATTGGTAAATAACATATTCTGAATAGACGAAGTTCAGTTTTCGTCTTATACGGGCTGACATGAAAATCCACTATTCACCCATTTTACTCGGTAACGGTTGATTTTACGCCAATATCTTATAGAGCCATTTCGAACCGCCTCATCACGGCGGATAATTTTTCTATATAACTTTTTCCGATCAGACGAAGTTTAGGTTTTGATTCACTACGAGCTCTCCTATGAAAATTTACATGTTAGTCCATTTTGCTGGATAACGATTGATTTTATGAAAAATTCATACAGGGTCATTTCAAACCAACTCGTCGAGACCTATAAAATTCGTAAATAACATATTCTGAATAGACGAAGTTCAGTTTTCGTCTTATACGGGCTGACATGAAAATCCACTATTCACCCATTTTACTCGGTAACGGTTGATTTTACGCCAATATCTTATAGAACCATTTCGAACCGCCTCATCACGGCGGATAATTTTTCTATATAACTTTTTCCGATCAGACGAAGTTTAGGTTTTGATTCACTACGAGCTCTCCTATGAAAATTTACATGTTAGTCCATTTTGCTGGATAACGATTGATTTTATGAAAAATTCATACAGAGTCATTAGAAACCAACTCGTCGAGACCTATAAAATTGGTAAATAACATTTTATGAATAGACGAAGTTCAGTTTTCGTCTTATTGCGGGCTGACATGAAAATCCACTATTCACCCATTTTACTCGGTAACGGTTGATTTTACGCCAATATCTTATAGAGCCATTTCGAACCGCCTCATCACGGCGGATAATTTTTCTATATAACTTTTTCCGATCAGACGAAGTTTAGGTTTTGATTCACTACGAGCTCTCCTATGAAAATTTACATGTTAGTCCATTTTGCTGGATAACGATTGATTTTATAAAAAATTCATACAGAGTCATTAGAAACCAACTCGTCGAGACCTATAAAATTAGTAAATAACATTTTATGAATAGACGAAGTTCAGTTTTCGTCTTATACGGGCTGACATGAAAATTCTCTATTCACCCATTTTACTCGGTAACGGTTGATTTTACGCCAATATCTTATAGAACCATTTCGAACCGCCTCATCACGGCGGATAATTTTTCTATATAACTTTTTCCGATCAGACGAAGTTTAGGTTTTGATTCACCACGAGCTCTCCTATGAAAATTTACATGTTAGTCCATTTTGCTGGATAACGATTGATTTTATGAAAAATTCATACAGGGTCATTTCAAACCAACTCGTCGAGACCTATAAAATTGGTAAATAACATATTCTGAATAGACGAAGTTCAGTTTTCGTCTTATACGGGCTGACATGAAAATCCACTATTCACCCATTTTACTCGGTAACGGTTGATTTTACGCCAATATCTTATAGAGCCATTTCGAACTGCCTCATCACGGCGGATAATTTTTCTATGTAACTTTTTCCGATCAGACGAAGTTTAGGTTTTGATTCACCACGACCTCTCCTATGAAAATTTACATGTTAGTCCATTTTGCTGGATAACGATTGATTTTATGAAAAATTCATATAGTCATTTCAAACCAACTCGTCGAGACCTATAAAATTGGTAAATAACATATTCTGAATAGACGAAGTTCAGTTTTCGTCTTATACGGGCTGACATGAAAATCCACTATTCACCCATTTTACTCGGTAACGGTTGATTTTACGCCAATATCTTATAGAGCCATTTCGAACCGCCTCATCACGGCGGATAATTTTTCTATATAACTTTTTCCGATCAGACGAAGTTTAGGTTTTGATTCACTACGAGCTCTCCTATGAAAATTTACATGTTAGTCCATTTTGCTGGATAACGATTGATTTTATGAAAAATTCATACAGGGTCATTTCAAACCAACTCGTCGAGACCTATAAAATTGGTAAATAACATATTCTGAATAGACGAAGTTCAGTTTTCGTCTTATACGGGCTGACATGAAAATCCACTATTCACCCATTTTACTCGGTAACGGTTGATTTTACGCCAATATCTTATAGAACCATTTCGAACCGCCTCATCACGGCGGATAATTTTTCTATATAACTTTTTCCGATCAGACGAAGTTTAGGTTTTGATTCACTACGAGCTCTCCTATGAAAATTTACATGTTAGTCCATTTTGCTGGATAACGATTGATTTTATGAAAAATTCATACAGAGTCATTTCAAACCAACTCGTCGAGACCTATAAAATTGGTAAATAACATATTCTGAATAGACGAAGTTCAGTTTTCGTCTTATTGCGGGCTGACATGAAAATCCACTATTCACCCATTTTACTCGGTAACGGTTGATTTTACGCCAATATCTTATAGAGCCATTTCGAACCGCCTCATCACGGCGGATAATTTTTCTATATAAGTTTTTCCGATCAGACGAAGTTTAGGTTTTGATTCACTACGAGCTCTCCTATGAAAATTTACATGTTAGTCCATTTTGCTGGATAACGATTGATTTTATGAAAAATTCATATAGAGTCATTTCAAACCAACTCGTCGAGACCTATAAAATTGGTAAATAACATATTCTGAATAGAGGAAGTTCAGTCTTCGTCTTATACGGGCTGACATGAAAATCCACTATTCACCCATTTTACTCGGTAACGGTTGATTTTACGCCAATATCTTATAAAGCCATTTCGAACCGCCTCATCACGGCGGATAATTTTTCTATATAACTTTTTCCGATCAGACGAAGTTTAGGTTTTGATTCACTACGAGCTCTCCTATGAAAATTTACATGTTAGTCCATTTTGCTGGATAACGATTGATTTTATGAAAAATTCATATAGAGTCATTTCAAACCAACTCGTCGAGACCTATAAAATTGGTAAATAACATATTCTGAATAGACGAAGTTCAGTTTTCGTCTTATACGGGCTGACATGAAAATCCACTATTCACCCATTTTACTCGGTAACGGTTGATTTTACGCCAATATCTTATAGAACCATTTCGAACCGCCTCATCACGGCGGATAATTTTTCTATATAACTTTTTCCGATCAGACGAAGTTTAGGTTTTGATTCACTACGAGCTCTCCTATGAAAATTTACATGTTAGTCCATTTTGCTGGATAACGATTGATTTTATGAAAAATTCATATAGAGTCATTTCAAACCAACTCGTCGAGACCTATAAAATTGGTAAATAACATATTCTGAATAGACGAAGTTCAGTTTTCGTCTTATACGGGCTGACATGAAAATCCACTATTCACCCATTTTACTCGGTAACGGTTGATTTTACGCCAATATCTTATAGAACCATTTCGAACCGCCTCATCACGGCGGATAATTTTTCTATATAACTTTTTCCGATCAGACGAAGTTTAGGTTTTGATTCACTACGAGCTCTCCTATGAAAATTTACATGTTAGTCCATTTTGCTGGATAACGATTGATTTTATGAAAAATTCATACAGAGTCATTTCAAACCAACTCGTCGAGACCTATAAAATTGGTAAATAACATATTCTGAATAGACGAAGTTCAGTTTTCGTCTTATACGGGCTGACATGAAAATCCACTATTCACCCATTTTACTCGGTAACGGTTGATTTTACGCCAATATCTTATAGAACCATTTCGAACCGCCTCATCACGGCGGATAATTTCTCTATATAACTTTTTCCGATCAGACGAAGTTTAGGTTTTGATTCACTACGAGCTCTCCTATGAAAATTTACATGTTAGTCCATTTTGCTGGATAACGATTGATTTTATGAAAAATTCATATAGAGTCATTTCAAACCAACTCGTCGAGACCTATAAAATTGGTAAATAACATATTCTGAATAGACGAAGTTCAGTTTTCGTCTTATACGGGCTGACATGAAAATCCACTATTCACCCATTTTACTCGGTAACGGTTGAATTTACGCCAATATCTTATAAAGCCATTTCGAACCGCCTCATCACGGCGGATAATTTTTCTATATAACTTTTTCCGATCAGACGAAGTTAGGTTTTGATTCATTACGAGCTCTGCTATGAAAATTTACATGTTAGTCCATTTTGCTGGATAACGATTGATTTTATGAAAAATTCATATAGAGTCATTTCAAACCAACTCGTCGAGACCTATAAAATTGGTAAATAACATATTCTGAATAGACGAAGTTCAGTTTTCGTCTTATACGGGCTGACATGAAAATCCATTATTCACCCATTTTACTCGGTAACGGTTGAATTTACGCCAATATCTTATAGAGCCATTTCGAACCGCCTCATCACGGCGGATAATTTTTCTATATAACTTTTTCCGATCAGACGAAGTTTAGGTTTTGATTCATTACGAGCTCTCCTATGAAAATTTACATGTTAGTCCATTTTGCTGGATAACGATTGATTTTATGAAAAATTCATACAGGGTCATTTCAAACCAACTCGTCGAGACCTATAAAATTGGTAAATAACATATTCTGAATAGACGAAGTTCAGTTTTCGTCTTATTGCGGGCTGACATGAAAATCCACTATTCACCCATTTTACTCGGTAACGGTTGATTTTACGCCAATATCTTATAAAGCCATTTCGAACCGCCTCATCACGGCGGATAATTTTTCTATATAACTTTTTCCGATCAGACGAAGTTTAGGTTTTGATTCACTACGAGCTCTCCTATGAAAATTTACATGTTAGTCCCTTTTGCTGGATAACGATTGATTTTATGAAAAATTCATATAGAGTCATTTCAAACCAACTCGTCGAGACCTATAAAATTGGTAAATAACATATTCTGAATAGACGAAGTTCAGTTTTCGTCTTATACGGGCTGACATGAAAATCCACTATTCACCCATTTTACTCGGTAACGGTTGATTTTACGCCAATATCTTATAGAACCATTTCGAACCGCCTCATCACGGCGGATAATTTTTCTATATAACTTTTTCCGATCAGACGAAGTTTAGGTTTTGATTCACTACGAGCTCTCCTATGAAAATTTACATGTTAGTCCATTTTGCTGGATAACGATTGATTTTATGAAAAATTCATACAGAGTCATTTCAAACCAACTCGTCGAGACCTATAAAATTGGTAAATAACATATTCTGAATAGACGAAGTTCAGTTTTCGTCTTATTGCGGGCTGACATGAAAATCCACTATTCACCCATTTTACTCGGTAACGGTTGATTTTACGCCAATATCTTATAGAGCCATTTCGAACCGCCTCATCACGGCGGATAATTTTTCTATATAAGTTTTTCCGATCAGACGAAGTTTAGGTTTTGATTCACTACGAGCTCTCCTATGAAAATTTACATGTTAGTCCATTTTGCTGGATAACGATTGATTTTATGAAAAATTCATATAGAGTCATTTCAAACCAACTCGTCGAGACCTATAAAATTGGTAAATAACATATTCTGAATAGACGAAGTTCAGTTTTCGTCTTATACGGGCTGACATGAAAATCCACTATTCACCCATTTTACTCGGTAACGGTTGATTTTACGCCAATATCTTATAAAGCCATTTCGAACCGCCTCATCACGGCGGATAATTTTTCTATATAACTTTTTCCGATCAGACGAAGTTTAGGTTTTGATTCACTACGAGCTCTCCTATGAAAATTTACATGTTAGTCCATTTTGCTGGATAACGATTGATTTTATGAAAAATTCATATAGAGTCATTTCAAACCAACTCGTCGAGACCTATAAAATTGGTAAATAACATATTCTGAATAGACGAAGTTCAGTTTTCGTCTTATGCGGGCTGACATGAAAATCCACTATTCACCCATTTTACTCGGTAACGGTTGATTTTACGCCAATATCTTATAGAACCATTTCGAACCGCCTCATCACGGCGGATAATTTTTCTATATAACTTTTTCCGATCAGACGAAGTTTAGGTTTTGATTCACTACGAGCTCTCCTATGAAAATTTACATGTTAGTCCATTTTGCTGGATAACGATTGATTTTATGAAAAATTCATACAGAGTCATTTCAAACCAACTCGTCGAGACCTATAAAATTGGTAAATAACATATTCTGAATAGACGAAGTTCAGTTTTCGTCTTATACGGGCTGACATGAAAATCCACTATTCACCCATTTTACTCGGTAACGGTTGATTTTACGCCAATATCTTATAGAACCATTTCGAACCGCCTCGTCACGGCGGATAATTTCTCTATATAACTTTTTCCGATCAGACGAAGTTTAGGTTTTGATTCACTACGAGCTCTCCTATGAAAATTTACATGTTAGTCCATTTTGCTGGATAACGATTGATTTTATGAAAAATTCATATAGAGTCATTTCAAACCAACTCGTCGAGACCTATAAAATTGGTAAATAACATATTCTGAATAGACGAAGTTCAGTTTTCGTCTTATACGGGCTGACATGAAAATCCACTATTCACCCATTTTACTCGGTAACGGTTGAATTTACGCCAATATCTTATACAGCCATTTCGAACCGCCTCATCACGGCGGATAATTTTTCTATATAACTTTTTCCGATCAGACGAAGTTAGGTTTTGATTCATTACGAGCTCTGCTATGAAAATTTACATGTTAGTCCATTTTGCTGGATAACGATTGATTTTATGAAAAATTCATATAGAGTCATTTCAAACCAACTCGTCGAGACCTATAAAATTGGTAAATAACATATTCTGAATAGACGAAGTTCAGTTTTCGTCTTATACGGGCTGACATGAAAATCCACTATTCACCCATTTTACTCGGTAACGGTTGAATTTACGCCAATATCTTATAAAACCATTTCGAACCGCCTCATCACGGCGGATAATTTTTCTATATAACTTTTTCCGATCAGACGAAGTTTAGGTTTTGATTCACTACGAGCTCTCCTATGAAAATTTACATGTTAGTCCATTTTGCTGGATAACGATTGATTTTATGAAAAATTCATATAGAGTCATTTCAAACCAACTCGTCGAGACCTATAAAATTGGTAAATAACATATTCTGAATAGACGAAGTTCAGTTTTCGTCTTATACGGGCTGACATGAAAATCCACTATTCACCCATTTTACTCGGTAACGGTTGATTTTACGCCAATATCTTATAGAACCATTTCGAACCGCCTCATCACGGCGGATAATTTTTCTATATAACTTTTTCCGATCAGACGAAGTTTAGGTTTTGATTCACTACGAGCTCTCCTATGAAAATTTACATGTTAGTCCATTTTGCTGGATAACGATTGATTTTATGAAAAATTCATATAGAGTCATTTCAAACCAACTCGTCGAGACCTATAAAATTGGTAAATAACATATTCTGAATAGACGAAGTTCAGTTTTCGTCTTATTGCGGGCTGACATGAAAATCCAATATTCACCCATTTTACTCGGTAACGGTTGATTTTACGCCAATATCTTATAGAGCCATTTCGAACCGCCTCATCACGGCGGATAATTTTTCTATATAACTTTTTCCGATCAGACGAAGTTTAGGTTTTGATTCACTACGAGCTCTCCTATGAAAATTTACATGTTAGTCCATTTTGCTGGATAACGATTGATTTTATGAAAAATTCATACAGGGTCATTTCAAACCAACTCGTCGAGACATATGAAATTGGTAAATAACATATTCTGAATAGACGAAGTTCAGTTTTCGTCTTATACGGGCTGACATGAAAATCCACTATTCACCCATTTTACTCGGTAACGGTTGATTTTACGCCAATATCTTATAGAACCATTTCGAACCGCCTCATCACGGCTGATAATTTTTCTATATAACTTTTTCCGATCAGACGAAGTTTAGGTTTTGATTCACTACGAGCTCTCCTATGAAAATTTACATGTTAGTCCATTTTGCTGGATAACGATTGATTTTATGAAAAATTCATACAGAGTCATTTCAAACCAACTCGTCGAGACCTATAAAATTGGTAAATAACATATTCTGAATAGACGAAGTTCAGTTTTCGTCTTATTGCGGGCTGACATGAAAATCCACTATTCACCCATTTTACTCGGTAACGGTTGATTTTACGCCAATATCTTATAAAGCCATTTCGAACCGCCTCATCACGGCGGATAATTTTTCTATATAACTTTTTCCGATCAGACGAAGTTAGGTTTTGATTCACTACGAGCTCTCCTATGAAAATTTACATGTTAGTCCATTTTGCTGGATAACGATTGATTTTATGAAAAATTCATATAGAGTCATTTCAAACCAACTCGTCGAGACCTATAAAATTGGTAAATAACATATTCTGAATAGACGAAGTTCAGTTTTCGTCTTATACGGGCTGACATGAAAATCCACTATTCACCCATTTTACTCGGTAACGGTTGATTTTACGCCAATATCTTATAGAACCATTTCGAACCGCCTCATCACGGCGGATAATTTTTCTATATAACTTTTTCCGATCAGACGAAGTTTAGGTTTTGATTCACTACGAGCTCTCCTATGAAAATTTACATGTTAGTCCATTTTGCTGGATAACGATTGATTTTATGAAAAATTCATATAGAGTGTCATCGGCGTCGGCGTCGCGAACAAGTTATGACTTGTCTAGCGCGCTGTGCTCATGTTTTAGTCTTCTGCCGAAACAGAAGTCATTTGAGCACAAAAAATAGTCTTCTGCCGAAGCAGAAGTCATTTGAGCACAAAAAAGTCTATATAAGAAAACACTTTTTCTCAGCGAGCAAGTAGTGATCGGTCCTTCAAGTAGTAATGTTCCAGCCTTCAGCAACTAATAGTCTTCTGCCGAAACAGAAGTCAGTTGAGCACAGAAGCCGACGCCAATGCTGACGAGGTCATCCCTTCCTCTTGTGTTGTAACCAGACAGTGTGTTTTATTTGAGTTTTATTGTGTTGAGTGTCAAGTGGCAATGCATACCCGGAGTGGCAAGGCAGTAGGCACTGGGGTCGAGAGCGACGTCTCCACGTCGGCCCCCCCTCACTGCACGACGCCCCTCACAGCATCTGACCACGAAGTGCTCCGCCAACACGACGCCCTGACAAGGGGTACGGGGGTCACGCCCGACGTCTCCACGACGGTGGCCCCACACTGCACAGCAAGCAACACAGCAACCCGGCTCGGCGAGGTAAGCATGTCCTCTGATTTCTCCACAGGCACAAGTGCTACGCATGGCGTCGCGACGACGGCGCCCCACTACTGTGCGTCGCCGGGCTCAGCGCCTAGGCATGGCGAGGCAGGACTCGCCACCAACATAGGACACGACACTGGGGTCACGCACGACGTCATCACGACGGTGCCCCCTCGCTGCATGGCACGCAGCGCAGCCACCTGGCATGGAACCCAGGCAACAAATATGGAATGGAGTAGCAACGATTCCCAGGCGATGCCCCCTTACTGCATGGAGCGCAACGCAGCATCGTGGCACGAAAACTCGGCGATGGAACAGGGATTAGATGGTGATGATGACATGGTGATGCCCCCTCGCTGTATGGTGGACCCAACAGCATCCCGGGCCAACGACGATTCCTCGACGCTGGGAGATCGCCGCTTCGCTGGATTCGCTTCCACACATGGGGAAGCCTCCCACTCTGGCTCAGGGCTGCCCAGCGGTCAGTACGCCATTGCTGCCACACCCGACTGGCCCCAACTCTTCAGCGACGCCTCGCTGACACCTCGCCGCCAGCTGGCCACCCCTCACTGCATGGTACCACCTACAGCAACCAGCCCAAGTCCAAGCACGCCGCCCAACGCACAGTACTTCGTCACGCCTACCTCGTCGGCCGGCGCCTACCACGTCACCCCGCCGTACCAGACGGCAAGACCTAGTGCTACGCCCCAAAGACAAATAGTGCTCCAAAACCAAACGACTGGAACGATCCCAGTCCCCTCTGCCGCCATAACGGACCAACCCCAACCGAGCTTGGGACTACCCAGCTATGAACAATTAGCGCAACTCCTGGCTCTGACCACTTCAAACCTAGCCTCCATTACCCGGCAGCAAGAAAATTGCCGGCCACCCATTACTGCACGTAACGAATCACAGCCGTACGCCACGGAAAAGGCTAACTTACGTGGACATGGCGACCAACAACGTGAGGCCAGATCTTTCCGGAGGGAAGAGGATCCACGACGACCCGACTACACAGATTCTGGGGAAATGGACCCCCAGTGGCGCCCAACACAAAACCTAGCAGAGAGCATGACAAGACTAATGGAGGGAAGCGTTCAAGCCGCAATACACGCAATACAAGGTCATCACAGGATGCCCACAAGAAGAACGAGAGCGCTGCCCACTTACTCAGGCCTGGAATGGGAGGATCCAGTCAACTTCCTGGATGAGCTCGAGGAGGCGATGCTCCATGAAGACATCCACGGCAGGGATAAAGTGAGAGTAGCTATAGAACAGCTCGAGGGTCAAGCCAGACGCACCCTGGAGATGTGGAAGTCCCACAACATAACATACGAGTTCTTAAAGGAAAAGCTCCTGCGGCAGTTCAACGACACTGCCACCCTGGGGAAGCTACGCTCCAGGTTACACGGGGAGAGACAGAAAGACGACGAACCCGCCGCCGTTTTTATACAACGCAAAATTGGACTCTGGCTGAGGGTAGAACGGTATACGCCGGAAGAAGAGATGGTTATGGAGGTGCGCGAGCTCCTGCGACCGGAACTAAGATTCGCAACTAGAAATGTCCCAGTGGCCACGATGGAAAGCTTGAGCCGAGTGGCTGAAAACGCCGAGGGTGACTACAGGGAATTTCAGAGGCAATTCCGACCGCTGCCGAGGCTAGCCACCATTCCGCCTGCGAGTAATACTACCAATAGTCTACCAAAGTGCCGCAAGTGCCCGGGATTTCACTATCACCGCGACTGCCCCACCAACCAAACTCAGTCAGAGCCCCAGCAAGGCAACTCCAATTTCCGCGGACACGACTCCAACCAGCGAGCCAACCCCAATTTCCGTGGACACGACTCCAACCAACAGGGAAACCCTAACTTCCGCCAACAAAATGTCCAGACAGGGGGTAACAACTTCCGAGGGCATGGCACCAACTTAAACAACCCTAGCCAACAAGCAGGTCCAACCAATAACCCAGGCCCAGGACAGACATCCACGGCACCACCTCAGAAAAGAAGTCAGCCAACCACACGGCAAGAACCCCGCAATGCACCGCCATCGGGAAACTCCCAATGGGTCGGGCAGAACTAGGGCGCCCGGCCCCACCGCTGGAAATTAACAGCCTAGAATTACGAACCAAGACAGAGGACGCAGTGCTGCAACTACAAGCCCAGCAACAAGCCACAACCTTGGTGTCTCCACCACCGACCAAGAAGAATGAGATTGACGAAGCTACAGCCACGCAGGAGCAGGACACGTATCAACCACGCCCGTTGACACCACGGCAACAAAGCAACAGAGCCGCCGCCTTTGCTTTCCTTTGCCCGGGCCGCCTGGACAGGCGGTCACCAGTCAACACCGTGACGCAAGATGCTACCTCCCTCAGCTCAGATCAGTCAACTACGCTCATTCCTCAGCCTCAACCAGGTGAACAGGAACCCAAGGAAGTAGCGAGTATGGACGCCTTCCCGGACCAGCAGGACGCTGGACCTTCCTGGAAGGATAACAGGTCAGTATTGCCAACCACTGCCCCACTAATAGCCTCTGTATTCCTCGACAAGGTATTCCCGCCAAGTCAAAACCGAGATGTCAGCACGAGGCCATCTCCCCCGAGGTCACCTCCACTCGGCCTGCCAGGCCCCGAGCCGCCTCCCAGGATTCAGTCCAGCCAGACTGACCTGCTCAGACAACCTCTGCAACAAATCACGGATACCGATGATGACGATACCGATGATGACGATACCGATGATGACGATACCGAAGATGACGATACCGAAGATGACGATACCGAAGATGACGATCCCGAAGATGACGATACCGAAGAAGCTGATACCGACGATGACGACAGCAACGACGAGGATGACGATCCCGAGGATCCAGGTCATCCAACCCCGCCAGAACCAGCAGCACCTGCTGTCACAGGACACCAGCCCGCTGCCCCAGAGCCAGCAGCACCCGCTGCCCAACAGCCAACCACGCCTACTGTCACAGGACCAGTGGCGCCCGTTGCCCAGAAGCCAGTCACGCCTACTATCACAGGATCAGTAGTGCCCGCTGCCCAACAGCCAACCACGCCTACTGTCACAGGACCAGTAGTGCCCGTTGCCCAGAAGCCAGTCACGCCTACTATCACAGGATCAGTAGTGCCCGCTGCCCAACAGCCAACCACGCCTACTGTCACAGGACCAGTAGCGCCCGTTGCCCAGTAGCCAGTCACGCCTACTATCACAGGATCAGTAGTGCCCGCTGCCCCAAAGCCAGATGCCAACGCACAAGTCTACATCCGTGGACCTGGTACCTACTTCCGTGGACATGGCGACTATCTACGTGGACATAGCACCACAGCCGCCGCTAAACCAAAATTTCCAGCCCGCCGACTGCCCCCAGTCGTGCCTGGTCCATCCACTTCAGCCAAGAGGAAACAAACAAACCAGAATGAGAAGTCCCCGGCGCTGTCAGCCGCACCGCCGCCGCCAGCAGACCCTGGGCCTTCTACGTCAAGACAAGAGCAGCCGCTCGACACGACGCCCATACTGTTCCCGATGCCGTTCTGGGCGAAGGCCGTGACCACGCCTGGCCACGACCGACAGCAGCCATCCGCCAGCCAGATGCCTGTCCCAGTCCGGACACGAGTATTCGTCAACTCGAACGCCAGCCCGAGCTCAGCCGGCTCTGGCGCACCGCTCCAGGATCCCGCTACCTTAGCACGTAGCACAGCAGGACCTAGCAGCCCCCACGAGGCGCTCCAGTATCTCACTGCCTTAGCCCGCAGTACAGCAGGACGTTGCAGCCTCAATAAATCGCTCCAGTCTCCCGTTGCCTTAGCAAGCAACACAGCAGGACGTTGCAGCCTCACAGGTTCGCTCCAGAATCCCGTTGCCTTAGCGAGCAACACAGCAGGACTTAGCAGCCCCCAATTCACAACAGGATCAGGCAGCCCGGGGCGTCGCGGAGACGACGTCCAGAAAAACGAAACGTGCGATAATATACCATTGTAAATAATTCAACGCCACAGGGCGAAAACTTTGTTCAAACTAGAATACATTTATGATTTGTCACATAAAATACTTTAATTTTAAATATCTTGTTTTACCTAAAATATCTTAATGGACCTATTATTAGTTACTTATATAAAATATCTTACCACACTTAATCTTAGTCTATATATGTTAAAATATCTTAGTTGTTGAAATATCTTAACACTTACTCTTAGTTTATAGTTTTGAAAATATTGTATCCACTCACTCTTACATTATATAATTGAAATTATTGAACTGAAACATAACCTGTATGCCTTTATTAATGTTCAATAAAGTCACAAAAAAGGGGGGTGGTGTCATCGGCGTCGGCGTCGCGAACAAGTTATGACTTGTCTAGCGCGCTGTGCTCATGTTTTAGTCTTCTGCCGAAACAGAAGTCATTTGAGCACAAAAAATAGTCTTCTGCCGAAGCAGAAGTCATTTGAGCACAAAAAAGTCTATATAAGAAAACACTTTTTCTCAGCGAGCAAGTAGTGATCGGTCCTTCAAGTAGTAATGTTCCAGCCTTCAGCAACTAATAGTCTTCTGCCGAAACAGAAGTCAGTTGAGCACAGAAGCCGACGCCAATGCTGACGAGGTCATCCCTTCCTCTTGTGTTGTAACCAGACAGTGTGTTTTATTTGAGTTTTATTGTGTTGAGTGTCAAGTGGCAATGCATACCCGGAGTGGCAAGGCAGTAGGCACTGGGGTCGAGAGCGACGTCTCCACGTCGGCCCCCCCTCACTGCACGACGCCCCTCACAGCATCTGACCACGAAGTGCTCCGCCAACACGACGCCCTGACAAGGGGTACGGGGGTCACGCCCGACGTCTCCACGACGGTGGCCCCACACTGCACAGCAAGCAACACAGCAACCCGGCTCGGCGAGGTAAGCATGTCCTCTGATTTCTCCACAGGCACAAGTGCTACGCATGGCGTCGCGACGACGGCGCCCCACTACTGTGCGTCGCCGGGCTCAGCGCCTAGGCATGGCGAGGCAGGACTCGCCACCAACATAGGACACGACACTGGGGTCACGCACGACGTCATCACGACGGTGCCCCCTCGCTGCATGGCACGCAGCGCAGCCACCTGGCATGGAACCCAGGCAACAAATATGGAATGGAGTAGCAACGATTCCCAGGCGATGCCCCCTTACTGCATGGAGCGCAACGCAGCATCGTGGCACGAAAACTCGGCGATGGAACAGGGATTAGATGGTGATGATGACATGGTGATGCCCCCTCGCTGTATGGTGGACCCAACAGCATCCCGGGCCAACGACGATTCCTCGACGCTGGGAGATCGCCGCTTCGCTGGATTCGCTTCCACACATGGGGAAGCCTCCCACTCTGGCTCAGGGCTGCCCAGCGGTCAGTACGCCATTGCTGCCACACCCGACTGGCCCCAACTCTTCAGCGACGCCTCGCTGACACCTCGCCGCCAGCTGGCCACCCCTCACTGCATGGTACCACCAACAGCAACCAGCCCAAGTCCAAGCACGCCGCCCAACGCACAGTACTTCGTCACGCCTACCTCGTCGGCCGGCGCCTACCACGTCACCCCGCCGTACCAGACGGCAAGACCTAGTGCTACGCCCCAAAGACAAATAGTGCTCCAAAACCAAACGACTGGAACGATCCCAGTCCCCTCTGCCGCCATAACGGACCAACCCCAACCGAGCTTGGGACTACCCAGCTATGAACAATTAGCGCAACTCCTGGCTCTGACCACTTCAAACCTAGCCTCCATTACCCGGCAGCAAGAAAATTGCCGGCCACCCATTACTGCACGTAACGAATCACAGCCGTACGCCACGGAAAAGGCTAACTTACGTGGACAAGAGTCATTTCAAACCAACTCGTCGAGACCTATAAAATTGGTAAATAACATATTCTGAATAGACGAAGTTCAGTTTTCGTCTTATACGGGCTGACATGAAAATCCACTATTCACCCATTTTACTCGGTAACGGTTGATTTTACGCCAATATCTTATAGAGCCATTTCGAACCGCCTCGTCACGGCGGATAATTTTTCTATATAACTTTTTCCGATCAGACGAAGTTTAGGTTTTGATTCACTACGAGCTCTCCTATGAAAATTTACATGTTAGTCCATTTTGCTGGATAACGATTGATTTTATGAAAAATTCATACAGAGTCATTTCAAACCAACTCGTCGAGGCCTATAAAATTGGTAAATAACATTTTCTGAATAGACGAAGTTCTTATTACGGGCTGACATGAAAATCCACTATTCACCCATTTTACTCGGTAACGGTTGATTTTACGCCAATATCTTATAGAACCATTTCGAACCGCCTCATCACGGCGGATAATTTTTCTATATAACTTTTTCCGATCAGACGAAGTTTAGGTTTTGATTCACTACGAGCTCTCCTATGAAAATTTACATGTTAGTCCATTTTGCTGGATAACGATTGATTTTATGAAAAATTCATATAGAGTCATTTCAAACCAACTCGTCGAGACCTATAAAATTGGTAAATAACATATTCTGAATAGACGAAGTTCAGTTTTCGTCTTATACGGGCTGACATGAAAATCCACTATTCACCCATTTTACTCGGTAACGGTTGATTTTACGCCAATATCTTATAGAGCCATTTCGAACCGCCTCGTCACGGCGGATAATTTTTCTATATAACTTTTTCCGATCAGACGAAGTTTAGGTTTTGATTCACTACGAGCTCTCCTATGAAAATTTACATGTTAGTCCATTTTGCTGGATAACGATTGATTTTATGAAAAATTCATACAGAGTCATTTCATGGCGAGGCAGGACTCGCCACCAACATAGGACACGACACTGGGGTCACGCACGACGTCATCACGACGGTGCCCCCTCGCTGCATGGCACGCAGCGCAGCCACCTGGCATGGAACCCAGGCAACAAATATGGAATGGAGTAGCAACGATTCCCAGGCGATGCCCCCTTACTGCATGGAGCGCAACGCAGCATCGTGGCACGAAAACTCGGCGATGGAACAGGGATTAGATGGTGATGATGACATGGTGATGCCCCCTCGCTGTATGGTGGACCCAACAGCATCCCGGGCCAACGACGATTCCTCGACGCTGGGAGATCGCCGCTTCGCTGGATTCGCTTCCACACATGGGGAAGCCTCCCACTCTGGCTCAGGGCTGCCCAGCGGTCAGTACGCCATTGCTGCCACACCCGACTGGCCCCAACTCTTCAGCGACGCCTCGCTGACACCTCGCCGCCAGCTGGCCACCCCTCACTGCATGGTACCACCAACAGCAACCAGCCCAAGTCCAAGCACGCCGCCCAACGCACAGTACTTCGTCACGCCTACCTCGTCGGCCGGCGCCTACCACGTCACCCCGCCGTACCAGACGGCAAGACCTAGTGCTACGCCCCAAAGACAAATAGTGCTCCAAAACCAAACGACTGGAACGATCCCAGTCCCCTCTGCCGCCATAACGGACCAACCCCAACCGAGCTTGGGACTACCCAGCTATGAACAATTAGCGCAACTC
Organism: Stenurella melanura; assembly: GCA_963583905.1. Classification (NCBI taxonomy): domain Eukaryota; kingdom Metazoa; phylum Arthropoda; class Insecta; order Coleoptera; family Cerambycidae; genus Stenurella; species Stenurella melanura. The sequence continues at coordinate 355,390 of CAUZXK010000117.1, read as the reverse complement.
CTGGCTCTGACCACTTCAAACCTAGCCTCCATTACCCGGCAGCAAGAAAATTGCCGGCCACCCATTACTGCACGTAACGAATCACAGCCGTACGCCACGGAAAAGGCTAACTTACGTGGACAAGAGTCATTTCAAACCAACTCGTCGAGACCTATAAAATTGGTAAATAACATATTCTGAATAGACGAAGTTCAGTTTTCGTCTTATACGGGCTGACATGAAAATCCACTATTCACCCATTTTACTCGGTAACGGTTGATTTTACGCCAATATCTTATAGAGCCATTTCGAACCGCCTCGTCACGGCGGATAATTTTTCTATATAACTTTTTCCGATCAGACGAAGTTTAGGTTTTGATTCACTACGAGCTCTCCTATGAAAATTTACATGTTAGTCCATTTTGCTGGATAACGATTGATTTTATGAAAAATTCATACAGAGTCATTTCAAACCAACTCGTCGAGGCCTATAAAATTGGTAAATAACATTTTCTGAATAGACGAAGTTCTTATTACGGGCTGACATGAAAATCCACTATTCACCCATTTTACTCGGTAACGGTTGATTTTACGCCAATATCTTATAGAACCATTTCGAACCGCCTCATCACGGCGGATAATTTTTCTATATAACTTTTTCCGATCAGACGAAGTTTAGGTTTTGATTCACTACGAGCTCTCCTATGAAAATTTACATGTTAGTCCATTTTGCTGGATAACGATTGATTTTATGAAAAATTCATATAGAGTCATTTCAAACCAACTCGTCGAGACCTATAAAATTGGTAAATAACATATTCTGAATAGACGAAGTTCAGTTTTCGTCTTATACGGGCTGACATGAAAATCCACTATTCACCCATTTTACTCGGTAACGGTTGATTTTACGCCAATATCTTATAGAGCCATTTCGAACCGCCTCGTCACGGCGGATAATTTTTCTATATAACTTTTTCCGATCAGACGAAGTTTAGGTTTTGATTCACTACGAGCTCTCCTATGAAAATTTACATGTTAGTCCATTTTGCTGGATAACGATTGATTTTATGAAAAATTCATACAGAGTCATTTCAAACCAACTCGTCGAGGCCTATAAAATTGGTAAATAACATTTTCTGAATAGACGAAGTTCTTATTACGGGCTGACATGAAAATCCACTATTCACCCATTTTACTCGGTAACGGTTGATTTTACGCCAATATCTTATAGAACCATTTCGAACCGCCTCATCACGGCGGATAATTTTTCTATATAACTTTTTCCGATCAGACGAAGTTTAGGTTTTGATTCACTACGAGCTCTCCTATGAAAATTTACATGTTAGTCCATTTTGCTGGATAACGATTGATTTTATGAAAAATTCATACAGGGTCATTTCAAACCAACTCGTCGAGACCAATAAAATTGGTAAATAACATATTCTGAATAGACGAAGTTCAGTTTTCGTCTTATACGGGCTGACATGAAAATCCACTATTCACCCATTTTACTCGGTAACGGTTGATTTTACGCCAATATCTTATAGAACCATTTCGAACCGCCTCATCACGGCGGATAATTTTTCTATATAACTTTTTCCGATCAGACGAAGTTTAGGTTTTGATTCACTACGAGCTCTCCTATGAAAATTTACATGTTAGTCCATTTTGCTGGATAACGATTGATTTTATGAAAAATTCATACAGGGTCATTTCAAACCAACTCGTCGAGACCTATAAAATTGGTAAATAACATTTTCTGAATAGACGAAGTTCTTATTACGGGCTGACATGAAAATCCACTATTCACCCATTTTACTCGGTAACGGTTGATTTTACGCCAATATCTTATAAAGCCATTTCGAACCGCCTCATCACGGCGGATAATTTTTCTATATAACTTTTTCCGATCAGACGAAGTTAGGTTTTGATTCACTACGAGCTCTCCTATGAAAATTTACATGTTAGTCCATTTTGCTGGATAACGATTGATTTTATGAAAAATTCATATAGAGTCATTTCAAACCAACTCGTCGAGACCTATAAAATTGGTAAATAAAATTTTCTGAATAGACGAAGTTCAGTTTTCGTCTTATACGGGCTGACATGAATATTCTCTATTCACCCATTTTACTCGGTAACGGTTGATTTTACGCCAATATCTTATAGAACCATTTCGAACCGCCTCATCACGGCGGATAATTTTTCTATATAACTTTTTCCGATCTGACGAAGTTTAGGTTTTGATTCACCACGAGCTCTCCTATGAAAATTTACATGTTAGTCCATTTTGCTGGATAACGATTGATTTTATGAAAAATTCATATAGAGTCATTTCAAACCAACTCGTCGAGACCTATAAAATTGGTAAATAACATATTCTGAATAGACGAAGTTCAGTTTTCGTCTTATAACGGGCTGACATGAAAATCCACTATTCACCCATTTTACTCGGTAACGGTTGATTTTACGCCAATATCTTATAGAGCCATTTCGAACCGCCTCATCACGGCGGATAATTTTTCTATATAACTTTTTCCGATCAGACGAAGTTTAGGTTTTGATTCACCACGACCTCTCCTATGAAAATTTACATGTTAGTCCATTTTGCTGGATAACGATTGATTTTATGAAAAATTCATATAGAGTCATTTCAAACCAACTCGTCGAGACCTATAAAATTGGTAAATAACATATTCTGAATAGACGAAGTTCAGTTTTCGTCTTATACGGGCTGACATGAAAATCCACTATTCACCCATTTTACTCGGTAACGGTTGATTTTACGCCAATATCTTATAGAGCCATTTCGAACCGCCTCATCACGGCGGATAATTTTTCTATATAACTTTTTCCGATCAGACGAAGTTTAGGTTTTGATTCACTACGAGCTCTCCTATGAAAATTTACATGTTAGTCCATTTTGCTGGATAACGATTGATTTTATGAAAAATTCATATAGAGTCATTTCAAACCAACTCGTCGAGACCTATAAAATTGGTAAATAACATATTCTGAATAGACGAAGTTCAGTTTTCGTCTTATACGGGCTGACATGAAAATCCATTATTCACCCATTTTACTCGGTAACGGTTGATTTTACGCCAATATTTTATAGAACCATTTCGAACCGCCTCATCACGGCGGATAATTTTTCTATATAACTTTTTCCGATCAGACGAAGTTTAGGTTTTGATTCACCACGAGCTCTCCTATGAAAATTTACATGTTAGTCCATTTTGCTGGATAACGATTGATTTTATGAAAAATTCATACAGGGTCATTTCAAACCAACTCGTCGAGACCTATAAAATTGGTAAATAACATATTCTGAATAGACGAAGTTCAGTTTTCGTCTTATTGCGGGCTGACATGAAAATCCACTATTCACCCATTTTACTCGGTAACGGTTGATTTTACGCCAATATCTTATAGAGCCATTTCGAACCGCCTCATCACGGCGGATAATTTTTCTATATAACTTCTTCCGATCAGACGAAGTTTAGGTTTTGATTCACTACGAGCTCTCCTATGAAAATTTACATGTTAGTCCATTTTGCTGGATAACGATTGATTTTATGAAAAATTCATACAGGGTCATTTCAAACCAACTCGTCGAGACCTATAAAATTGGTAAATAACATTTTCTGAATAGACGAAGTTCAGTTTTCGTCTTATACGGGCTGACATGAAAATTCTCTATTCACCCATTTTACTCGGTAACGGTTGATTTTACGCCAATATCTTATAGAACCATTTCGAACCGCCTCATCAGGGCGGATAATTTTTCTATATAACTTTTTCCGATCAGACGAAGTTTAGGTTTTGATTCACCACGAGCTCTCCTATGAAAATTTACATGTTAGTCCATTTTGCTGGATAACGATTGATTTTATGAAAAATTCATATAGAGTCATTTCAAACCAACTCGTCGAGACATATAAAATTGGTAAATAACATATTCTGAATAGACGAAGTTCAGTTTTCGTCTTATAACGGGCTGACATGAAAATCCACTATTCACCCATTTTACTCGGTAACGGTTGATTTTACGCCAATATCTTATAGAGCCATTTCGAACCGCCTCATCACGGCGGATAATTTTTCTATATAACTTTTTCCGATCAGACGAAGTTTAGGTTTTGATTCACCACGACCTCTCCTATGAAAATTTACATGTTAGTCCATTTTGCTGGATAACGATTGATTTTATGAAAAATTCATATAGAGTCATTTCAAACCAACTCGTCGAGACCTATAAAATTGGTAAATAACATATTCTGAATAGACGAAATTCAGTTTTCGTCTTATAACGGGCTGACATGAAAATCCACTATTCACCCATTTTACTCGGTAACGGTTGATTTTACGCCAATATCTTATAGAACCATTTCGAACCGCCTCATCACGGCGGATAATTTTTCTATATAACTTTTTCCGATCAGACGAAGTTTAGGTTTTGATTCACTACGAGCTCTCCTATGAAAATTTACATGTTAGTCCATTTTGCTGGATAACGATTGATTTTATGAAAAATTCATACAGGGTCATTTCAAACCAACTCGTCGAGACCTATAAAATTGGTAAATAACATATTCTGAATAGACGAAGTTCAGTTTTCGTCTTATACGGGCTGACATGAAAATCCACTATTCACCCATTTTACTCGGTAACGGTTGATTTTACGCCAATATTTTCCGATCAGACGAAGTTTAGGTTTTGATTCATTACGAGCTCTGCTATGAAAATTTACATGTTGGTCCATTTTGCTGGATAACGATTGATTTTATGAAAAATTCATACAGAGTCATTTCAAACCAATTCGTCGAGACCTATAAAATTGGTAAATAACATATTCTGAATAGACGAAGTTCAGTTTTCGTCTTATACCTGCTGACATGAAAATCCACTATTCACCCATTTTACTCGGTAACGGTTGATTTTACGCCAATTTCGAACCGCCTCATCACGGCGGATAATTTTTCTATATAACTTTTTCCGATCAGACGAAGTTTAGGTTTTGATTCACTACGAGCTCTCCTATGAAAATTTACATGTTAGTCCATTTTGCTGGATAACGATTGATTTTATGAAAAATTCATATAGAGTCATTTCAAACCAACTCGTCGAGACCTATAAAATTGGTAAATAACATATTCTGAATAGACGAAGTTCAGTTTTCGTCTTATTGCGGGCTGACATGAAAATCCAATATTCACCCATTTTACTCGGTAACGGTTGATTTTACGCCAATATCTTATAGAGCCATTTCGAACCGCCTCATCACGGCGGATAATTTTTCTATATAACTTTTTCCGATCAGACGAAGTTTAGGTTTTGATTCACTACGAGCTCTCCTATGAAAATTTACATGTTAGTCCATTTTGCTGGATAACGATTGATTTTATGAAAAATTCATATAGAGTCATTTCAAACCAATTCGTCGAGACCTATAAAATTGGTAAATAACATATTCTGAATAGACGAAGTTCAGTTTTCGTCTTATACCTGCTGACATGAAAATCCACTATTCACCCATTTTACTCGGTAACGGTTGATTTTACGCCAATATCTTATAAAGCCATTTCGAACCGCCTCATCACGGCGGATAATTTTTCTATATAACTTTTTCCGATCAGACGAAGTTAGGTTTTGATTCATTACGAGCTCTGCTATGAAAATTTACATGTTAGTCCATTTTGCTGGATAACGATTGATTTTATGAAAAATTCATATAGAGTCATTTCAAACCAACTCGTCGAGACCTATAAAATTGGTAAATAACATATTCTGAATAGACGAAGTTCAGTTTTCGTCTTATACGGGCTGACATGAAAATCCACTATTCACCCATTTTACTCGGTAACGGTTGATTTTACGCCAATATCTTATAGAGCCATTTCGAACCGCCTCATCACGGCGGATAATTTTTCTATATAACTTTTTCCGATCAGACGAAGTTTAGGTTTTGATTCACTACGAGCTCTCCTATGAAAATTTACATGTTAGTCCATTTTGCTGGATAACGATTGATTTTATGAAAAATTCATACAGGGTCAATTCAAACCAACTCGTTGAGACCTATAAAATTGGTAAATAACATATTCTGAATAGACGAAGTTCAGTTTTCGTCTTATTGCGGGCTGACATGAAAATCCACTATTCACCCATTTTACTCGGTAACGGTTGATTTTACGCCAATATCTTATAGAACCATTTCGAACCGCCTCATCACGGCGGATAATTTTTCTATATAACTTTTTCCGATCAGACGAAGTTTAGGTTTTGATTCACCACGAGCTCTCCTATGAAAATTTACATGTTAGTCCATTTTGCTGGATAACGATTGATTTTATGAAAAATTCATACAGGGTCATTTCAAACCAACTCGTCGAGACCTATAAAATTGGTAAATAACATATTCTGAATAGACGAAGTTCAGTTTTCGTCTTATACGGGCTGACATGAAAATCCACTATTCACATACTCGGTAACGGTTGATTTTACGCCAATATCTTATAAAACCATTTCGAACCGCCTCATCACGGCGGATAATTTTTCTATATAACTTTTTCCGATCAGACGAAGTTTAGGTTTTGATTCACTACGAGCTCTCCTATGAAAATTTACATGTTAGTCCATTTTGCTGGATAACGATTGATTTTATGAAAAATTCATACAGAGTCATTAGAAACCAACTCGTCGAGACCTATAAAATTGGTAAATAACATTTTATGAATAGACGAAGTTCAGTTTTCGTCTTATTGCGGGCTGACATGAAAATCCACTATTCACCCATTTTACTCGGTAACGGTTGATTTTACGCCAATATCTTATAGAGCCATTTCGAACCGCCTCATCACGGCGGATAATTTTTCTATATAACTTTTTCCGATCAGACGAAGTTTAGGTTTTGATTCACTACGAGCTCTCCTATGAAAATTTACATGTTAGTCCATTTTGCTGGATAACGATTGATTTTATAAAAAATTCATACAGAGTCATTAGAAACCAACTCGTCGAGACCTATAAAATTAGTAAATAACATTTTATGAATAGACGAAGTTCAGTTTTCGTCTTATACGGGCTGACATGAAAATTCTCTATTCACCCATTTTACTCGGTAACGGTTGATTTTACGCCAATATCTTATAGAACCATTTCGAACCGCCTCATCACGGCGGATAATTTTTCTATATAACTTTTTCCGATCAGACGAAGTTTAGGTTTTGATTCACCACGAGCTCTCCTATGAAAATTTACATGTTAGTCCATTTTGCTGGATAACGATTGATTTTATGAAAAATTCATACAGGGTCATTTCAAACCAACTCGTCGAGACCTATAAAATTGGTAAATAACATATTCTGAATAGACGAAGTTCAGTTTTCGTCTTATACGGGCTGACATGAAAATCCACTATTCACCCATTTTACTCGGTAACGGTTGATTTTACGCCAATATCTTATAGAACCATTTCGAACCGCCTCATCACGGCGGATAATTTTTCTATATAACTTTTTCCGATCAGACGAAGTTTAGGTTTTGATTCACTACGAGCTCTCCTATGAAAATTTACATGTTAGTCCATTTTGCTGGATAACGATTGATTTTATGAAAAATTCATACAGAGTCATTTCAAACCAACTCGTCGAGACCTATAAAATTGGTAAATAACATATTCTGAATAGACGAAGTTCAGTTTTCGTCTTATACGGGCTGACATGAAAATCCACTATTCACCCATTTTACTCGGTAACGGTTGATTTTACGCCAATATCTTATAGAACCATTTCGAACCGCCTCATCACGGCGGATAATTTCTCTATATAACTTTTTCCGATCAGACGAAGTTTAGGTTTTGATTCACTACGAGCTCTCCTATGAAAATTTACATGTTAGTCCATTTTGCTGGATAACGATTGATTTTATGAAAAATTCATATAGAGTCATTTCAAACCAACTCGTCGAGACCTATAAAATTGGTAAATAACATATTCTGAATAGACGAAGTTCAGTTTTCGTCTTATACGGGCTGACATGAAAATCCACTATTCACCCATTTTACTCGGTAACGGTTGAATTTACGCCAATATCTTATAAAGCCATTTCGAACCGCCTCATCACGGCGGATAATTTTTCTATATAACTTTTTCCGATCAGACGAAGTTAGGTTTTGATTCATTACGAGCTCTGCTATGAAAATTTACATGTTAGTCCATTTTGCTGGATAACGATTGATTTTATGAAAAATTCATATAGAGTCATTTCAAACCAACTCGTCGAGACCTATAAAATTGGTAAATAACATATTCTGAATAGACGAAGTTCAGTTTTCGTCTTATACGGGCTGACATGAAAATCCATTATTCACCCATTTTACTCGGTAACGGTTGAATTTACGCCAATATCTTATAGAGCCATTTCGAACCGCCTCATCACGGCGGATAATTTTTCTATATAACTTTTTCCGATCAGACGAAGTTTAGGTTTTGATTCATTACGAGCTCTCCTATGAAAATTTACATGTTAGTCCATTTTGCTGGATAACGATTGATTTTATGAAAAATTCATACAGGGTCATTTCAAACCAACTCGTCGAGACCTATAAAATTGGTAAATAACATATTCTGAATAGACGAAGTTCAGTTTTCGTCTTATTGCGGGCTGACATGAAAATCCACTATTCACCCATTTTACTCGGTAACGGTTGATTTTACGCCAATATCTTATAAAGCCATTTCGAACCGCCTCATCACGGCGGATAATTTTTCTATATAACTTTTTCCGATCAGACGAAGTTTAGGTTTTGATTCACTACGAGCTCTCCTATGAAAATTTACATGTTAGTCTCTTTTGCTGGATAACGATTGATTTTATGAAAAATTCATATAGAGTCATTTCAAACCAACTCGTCGAGACCTATAAAATTGGTAAATAACATATTCTGAATAGACGAAGTTCAGTTTTCGTCTTATACGGGCTGACATGAAAATCCACTATTCACCCATTTTACTCGGTAACGGTTGATTTTACGCCAATATCTTATAGAACCATTTCGAACCGCCTCATCACGGCGGATAATTTTTCTATATAACTTTTTCCGATCAGACGAAGTTTAGGTTTTGATTCACTACGAGCTCTCCTATGAAAATTTACATGTTAGTCCATTTTGCTGGATAACGATTGATTTTATGAAAAATTCATACAGGGTCATTTCAAACCAACTCGTCGAGACCTATAAAATTGGTAAATAACATATTCTGAATAGACGAAGTTCAGTTTTCGTCTTATACGGGCTGACATGAAAATCCACTATTCACCCATTTTACTCGGTAACGGTTGATTTTACGCCAATATCTTATAGAACCATTTCGAACCGCCTCATCACGGCGGATAATTTTTCTATATAACTTTTTCCGATCAGACGAAGTTTAGGTTTTGATTCACTACGAGCTCTCCTATGAAAATTTACATGTTAGTCCATTTTGCTGGATAACGATTGATTTTATGAAAAATTCATACAGAGTCATTTCAAACCAACTCGTCGAGACCTATAAAATTGGTAAATAACATATTCTGAATAGACGAAGTTCAGTTTTCGTCTTATTGCGGGCTGACATGAAAATCCACTATTCACCCATTTTACTCGGTAACGGTTGATTTTACGCCAATATCTTATAGAGCCATTTCGAACCGCCTCATCACGGCGGATAATTTTTCTATATAAGTTTTTCCGATCAGACGAAGTTTAGGTTTTGATTCACTACGAGCTCTCCTATGAAAATTTACATGTTAGTCCATTTTGCTGGATAACGATTGATTTTATGAAAAATTCATATAGAGTCATTTCAAACCAACTCGTCGAGACCTATAAAATTGGTAAATAACATATTCTGAATAGACGAAGTTCAGTTTTCGTCTTATACGGGCTGACATGAAAATCCACTATTCACCCATTTTACTCGGTAACGGTTGATTTTACGCCAATATCTTATAAAGCCATTTCGAACCGCCTCATCACGGCGGATAATTTTTCTATATAACTTTTTCCGATCAGACGAAGTTTAGGTTTTGATTCACTACGAGCTCTCCTATGAAAATTTACATGTTAGTCCATTTTGCTGGATAACGATTGATTTTATGAAAAATTCATATAGAGTCATTTCAAACCAACTCGTCGAGACCTATAAAATTGGTAAATAACATATTCTGAATAGACGAAGTTCAGTTTTCGTCTTATACGGGCTGACATGAAAATCCACTATTCACCCATTTTACTCGGTAACGGTTGATTTTACGCCAATATCTTATAGAACCATTTCGAACCGCCTCATCACGGCGGATAATTTTTCTATATAACTTTTTCCGATCAGACGAAGTTTAGGTTTTGATTCACTACGAGCTCTCCTATGAAAATTTACATGTTAGTCCATTTTGCTGGATAACGATTGATTTTATGAAAAATTCATACAGAGTCATTTCAAACCAACTCGTCGAGACCTATAAAATTGGTAAATAACATATTCTGAATAGACGAAGTTCAGTTTTCGTCTTATACGGGCTGACATGAAAATCCACTATTCACCCATTTTACTCGGTAACGGTTGATTTTACGCCAATATCTTATAGAACCATTTCGAACCGCCTCGTCACGGCGGATAATTTCTCTATATAACTTTTTCCGATCAGACGAAGTTTAGGTTTTGATTCACTACGAGCTCTCCTATGAAAATTTACATGTTAGTCCATTTTGCTGGATAACGATTGATTTTATGAAAAATTCATATAGAGTCATTTCAAACCAACTCGTCGAGACCTATAAAATTGGTAAATAACATATTCTGAATAGACGAAGTTCAGTTTTCGTCTTATACGGGCTGACATGAAAATCCACTATTCACCCATTTTACTCGGTAACGGTTGAATTTACGCCAATATCTTATAAAGCCATTTCGAACCGCCTCATCACGGCGGATAATTTTTCTATATAACTTTTTCCGATCAGACGAAGTTAGGTTTTGATTCATTACGAGCTCTGCTATGAAAATTTACATGTTAGTCCATTTTGCTGGATAACGATTGATTTTATGAAAAATTCATATAGAGTCATTTCAAACCAACTCGTCGAGACCTATAAAATTGGTAAATAACATATTCTGAATAGACGAAGTTCAGTTTTCGTCTTATACGGGCTGACATGAAAATCCACTATTCACCCATTTTACTCGGTAACGGTTGAATTTACGCCAATATCTTATAAAACCATTTCGAACCGCCTCATCACGGCGGATAATTTTTCTATATAACTTTTTCCGATCAGACGAAGTTTAGGTTTTGATTCACTACGAGCTCTCCTATGAAAATTTACATGTTAGTCCATTTTGCTGGATAACGATTGATTTTATGAAAAATTCATATAGAGTCATTTCAAACCAACTCGTCGAGACCTATAAAATTGGTAAATAACATATTCTGAATAGACGAAGTTCAGTTTTCGTCTTATACGGGCTGACATGAAAATCCACTATTCACCCATTTTACTCGGTAACGGTTGATTTTACGCCAATATCTTATAGAACCATTTCGAACCGCCTCATCACGGCGGATAATTTTTCTATATAACTTTTTCCGATCAGACGAAGTTTAGGTTTTGATTCACTACGAGCTCTCCTATGAAAATTTACATGTTAGTCCATTTTGCTGGATAACGATTGATTTTATGAAAAATTCATATAGAGTCATTTCAAACCAACTCGTCGAGACCTATAAAATTGGTAAATAACATATTCTGAATAGACGAAGTTCAGTTTTCGTCTTATTGCGGGCTGACATGAAAATCCAATATTCACCCATTTTACTCGGTAACGGTTGATTTTACGCCAATATCTTATAGAGCCATTTCGAACCGCCTCATCACGGCGGATAATTTTTCTATATAACTTTTTCCGATCAGACGAAGTTTAGGTTTTGATTCACTACGAGCTCTCCTATGAAAATTTACATGTTAGTCCATTTTGCTGGATAACGATTGATTTTATGAAAAATTCATACAGGGTCATTTCAAACCAACTCGTCGAGACATATGAAATTGGTAAATAACATATTCTGAATAGACGAAGTTCAGTTTTCGTCTTATACGGGCTGACATGAAAATCCACTATTCACCCATTTTACTCGGTAACGGTTGATTTTACGCCAATATCTTATAGAACCATTTCGAACCGCCTCATCACGGCTGATAATTTTTCTATATAACTTTTTCCGATCAGACGAAGTTTAGGTTTTGATTCACTACGAGCTCTCCTATGAAAATTTACATGTTAGTCCATTTTGCTGGATAACGATTGATTTTATGAAAAATTCATACAGGGTCATTTCAAACCAACTCGTCGAGACCTATAAAATTGGTAAATAACATATTCTGAATAGACGAAGTTCAGTTTTCGTCTTATTGCGGGCTGACATGAAAATCCACTATTCACCCATTTTACTCGGTAACGGTTGATTTTACGCCAATATCTTATAAAGCCATTTCGAACCGCCTCATCACGGCGGATAATTTTTCTATATAACTTTTTCCGATCAGACGAAGTTAGGTTTTGATTCACTACGAGCTCTCCTATGAAAATTTACATGTTAGTCCATTTTGCTGGATAACGATTGATTTTATGAAAAATTCATATAGAGTCATTTCAAACCAACTCGTCGAGACCTATAAAATTGGTAAATAACATATTCTGAATAGACGAAGTTCAGTTTTCGTCTTATACGGGCTGACATGAAAATCCACTATTCACCCATTTTACTCGGTAACGGTTGATTTTACGCCAATATCTTATAGAACCATTTCGAACCGCCTCATCACGGCGGATAATTTTTCTATATAACTTTTTCCGATCAGACGAAGTTTAGGTTTTGATTCACTACGAGCTCTCCTATGAAAATTTACATGTTAGTCCATTTTGCTGGATAACGATTGATTTTATGAAAAATTCATATAGAGTCATTTCAAACCAACTCGTCGAGACCTATAAAATTGGTAAATAACATATTCTGAATAGACGAAGTTCAGTTTTCGTCTTATACGGGCTGACATGAAAATCCACTATTCACCCATTTTACTCGGTAACGGTTGATTTTACGCCAATATCTTATAGAGCCATTTCGAACCGCCTCATCACGGCGGATAATTTTTCTATATAACTTTTTCCGATCAGACGAAGTTTAGGTTTTGATTCACTACGAGCTCTCCTATGAAAATTTACATGTTAGTCCATTTTGCTGGATAACGATTGATTTTATGAAAAATTCATACAGAGTCATTTCAAACCAACTCGTCGAGGCCTATAAAATTGGTAAATAACATTTTCTGAATAGACGAAGTTCTTATTACGGGCTGACATGAAAATCCACTATTCACCCATTTTACTCGGTAACGGTTAATTTTACGCCAATATCTTATAGAACCATTTCGAACCGCCTCATCACGGCAGATAATTTTTCTATATAACTTTTTCCGATCAGACGAAGTTTAGGTTTTGATTCACTACGAGCTCTCCTATGAAAATTTACATGTTAGTCCATTTTGCTGGATAACGATTGATTTTATGAAAAATTCATACAGGGTCATTTCAAACCAACTCGTCGAGACCTATAAAATTGGTAAATAACATATTCTGAATAGACGAAGTTCAGTTTTCGTCTTATACGGGCTGACATGAAAATCCACTATTCACCCATTTTACTCGGTAACGGTTGATTTTACGCCAATATCTTATAGAACCATTTCGAACCGCCTCATCACGGCGGATAATTTTTCTATATAACTTTTTCCGATCAGACGAAGTTTAGGTTTTGATTCACTACGAGCTCTCCTATGAAAATTTACATGTTAGTCCATTTTGCTGGATAACGATTGATTTTATGAAAAATTCATACAGGGTCATTTCAAACCAACTCGTCGAGACCTATAAAATTGGTAAATAACATTTTCTGAATAGACGAAGTTCTTATTACGGGCTGACATGAAAATCCACTATTCACCCATTTTACTCGGTAACGGTTGATTTTACGCCAATATCTTATAAAGCCATTTCGAACCGCCTCATCACGGCGGATAATTTTTCTATATAACTTTTTCCGATCAGACGAAGTTAGGTTTTGATTCACTACGAGCTCTCCTATGAAAATTTACATGTTAGTCCATTTTGCTGGATAACGATTGATTTTATGAAAAATTCATATAGAGTCATTTCAAACCGACTCGTCGAGACCTATAAAATTGGTAAATAACATTTTCTGAATAGACGAAGTTCTTATTACGGGCTAACATGAATTTTCATTATTCACCCATTTTACTCGGTAACGGTTGATTTTACGCCAATATCTTATAGAACCATTTCGAACCGCCTCATCACGGCGGATAATTTTTCTATATAACTTTTTCCGATCAGACGAAGTTTAGGTTTTGATTCACCACGAGCTCTCCTATGAAAATTTACATGTTAGTCCATTTTGCTGGATAACGATTGATTTTATGAAAAATTCATACAGGGTCATTTCAAACCAACTCGTCGAGACCTATAAAATTGGTAAATAACATATTCTGAATAGACGAAGTTCAGTTTTCGTCTTATACGGGCTGACATGAAAATCCACTATTCACCCATTTTACTCGGTAACGGTTGATTTTACGCCAATATCTTATAGAACCATTTCGAACCGCCTCATCACGGCGGATAATTTTTCTATATAACTTTTTCCGATCAGACGAAGTTTAGGTTTTGATTCACTACGAGCTCTCCTATGAAAATTTACATGTTAGTCCATTTTGCTGGATAACGATTGATTTTATGAAAAATTCATATAGAGTCATTTCAAACCAACTCGTCGAGACCTATAAAATTGGTAAATAACATATTCTGAATAGACGAAGTTCAGTTTTCGTCTTATACGGGCTGACATGAAAATCCACTATTCACCCATTTTACTCGGTAACGGTTGATTTTACGCCAATATCTTATAGAGCCATTTCGAACCGCCTCATCACGGCGGATAATTTTTCTATATAACTTTTTCCGATCAGACGAAGTTTAGGTTTTGATTCACTACGAGCTCTCCTATGAAAATTTACATGTTAGTCCATTTTGCTGGATAACGATTGATTTTATGAAAAATTCATACAGAGTCATTTCAAACCAACTCGTCGAGACCTATAAAATTGGTAAATAACATTTTCTGAATAGACGAAGTTCTTATTACGGGCTGACATGAAAATCCACTATTCACCCATTTTACTCGGTAACGGTTGATTTTACGCTAATATCTTATAGAACCATTTCGAACCGCCTCATCACGGCGGATAATTTTTCTATATAACTTTTTCCGATCAGACGAAGTTTAGGTTTTGATTCACTACGAGCTCTCCTATGAAAATTTACATGTTAGTCCATTTTGCTGGATAACGATTGATTTTATGAAAAATTCATACAGGGTCATTTCAAACCAACTCGTCGAGACCTATAAAATTGGTAAATAACATATTCTGAATAGACGAAGTTCAGTTTTCGTCTTATTGCGGGCTGACATGAAAATCCACTATTCACCCATTTTACTCGGTAACGGTTGATTTTACGCCAATGTCTTATAGAACCATTTCGAACCGCCTCATCACGGTGGATAATTTTTCTATATAACTTTTTCCGATCAGACGAAGTTTAGGTTTTGATTCACTACGAGCTCTCCTATGAAAATTTACATGTTAGTCCATTTTGCTGGATAACGATTGATTTTATGAAAAATTCATATAGAGTCATTTCAAACCAACTCGTCGAGACCTATAAAATTGGTAAATAACATATTCTGAATAGACGAAGTTCAGTTTTCGTCTTATACGGGCTGACATGAAAATCCACTATTCACCCATTTTCTCGGTAACGGTTGATTTTACGCCAATATCTTATAGAGCCATTTCGAACCGCCTCATCACGGCGGATAATTTTTCTATATAACTTTTTCCGATCAGACGAAGTTTAGGTTTTGATTCACTACGAGCTCTCCTATGAAAATTTACATGTTAGTCCATTTTGCTGGATAACGATTGATTTTATGAAAAATTCATATAGAGTCATTTCAAACCAACTCGTCGAGACCTATAAAATTGGTAAATAACATATTCTGAATAGACGAAGTTCAGTTTTCGTCTTATACGGGCTGACATGAAAATCCACTATTCACCCATTTTACTCGGTAACGGTTGATTTTACGCCAATATCTTATAGAACCATTTCGAACCGCCTCATCACGGCGGATAATTTTTCTATATAACTTTTTCCGATCAGACGAAGTTTAGGTTTTGATTCACTACGAGCTCTCCTATGAAAATTTACATGTTAGTCCATTTTGCTGGATAACGATTGATTTTATGAAAAATTCATATAGAGTCATTTCAAACCAACTCGTCGAGACCTATAAAATTGGTAAATAACATATTTTGAATAGACGAAGTTCAGTTTTCGTCTTATACGGGCTGACATGAAAATCCACTATTCACCCATTTTACTCGGTAACGGTTGATTTTACGCCAATATCTTATAGAACCATTTCGAACCGCCTCATCACGGCGGATAATTTTTCTATATAACTTTTTCCGATCAGACGAAGTTTAGGTTTTGATTCACTACGAGCTCTCCTATGAAAATTTACATGTTAGTCCATTTTGCTGGATAACGATTGATTTTATAAAAAATTCATACAGAGTCATTTCAAACCAACTCGTCGAGACCTATAAAATTGGTAAATAACATATTCTGAATAGACGAAGTTCAGTTTTCGTCTTATACGGGCTGACATGAAAATCCACTATTCACCCATTTTACTCGGTAACGGTTGATTTTACGCCAATATCTTATAGAGCCATTTCGAACCGCCTCATCACGGCGGATAATTTTTCTATATAACTTTTTCCGATCAGACGAAGTTTAGGTTTTGATTCACTACGAGCTCTCCTATGAAAATTTACATGTTAGTCCATTTTGCTGGATAACGATTGATTTTATGAAAAATTCATACAGAATCATTTCAAACCAACTCGTCGAGACCTATAAAATTGGTAAATAACATATTCTGAATAGACGAAGTTCAGTTTTCGTCTTATTGCGGGCTGACATGAAAATCCACTATTCACCCATTTTACTCGGTAACGGTTGATTTTACGCCAATATCTTATAGAGCCATTTCGAACCGCCTCATCACGGCGGATAATTTTTCTATATAACTTTTTCCGATCAGACGAAGTTTAGGTTTTGATTCACTACGAGCTCTCCTATGAAAATTTACATGTTAGTCCATTTTGCTGGATATCGATTGATTTTATGAAAAATTCATATAGAGTCATTTCAAACCAACTCGTCGAGACCTATAAAATTGGTAAATAACATATTCTGAATAGACGAAGTTCAGTTTTCGTCTTATTGCGGGCTGACATGAAAATCCATTATTCACCCATTTTACTCGGTAACGGTTGATTTTACGCCAATATCTTATAGAGCCATTTCGAACCGCCTCATCACGGCGGATAATTTTTCTATATAACTTTTTCCGATCAGACGAAGTTTAGGTTTTGATTCACTACGAGCTCTCCTATGAAAATTTACATGTTAGTCCATTTTGCTGGATAACGATTGATTTTATAAAAAATTCATACAGAGTCATTTCAAACCAACTCGTTGAGACCTATAAAATTGGTAAATAACATTTTATGAATAGACGAAGTTCAGTTTTCGTCTTATACGGGCTGACATGAAAATCCACTATTCACCCATTTTACTCGGTAACGGTTGATTTTACGCCAATATCTTATAGAACCATTTCGAACCGCCTCATCACGGCGGATAATTTTTTTATATAACTTTTTCCGATCAGACGAAGTTTAGGTTTTGATTCACTACGAGCTCTCCTATGAAAATTTACATGTTAGTCCATTTTGCTGGATAACGATTGATTTTATGAAAAATTCATACAGGGTCATTTCAAACCAACTCGTCGAGACCTATAAAATTGATAAATAACATATTCTGAATAGACGAAGTTCAGTTTTCGTCTTATACGGGCTGACATGAAAATCCACTATTCACCCATTTTACTCGGTAACGGTTGATTTTACGCCAATATCTTATAGAGCCATTTCGAACCGCCTCATCACGGCGGATAATTTTTCTATATAACTTTTTCCGATCAGACGAAGTTTAGGTTTTGATTCACTACGAGCTCTCCTATGAAAATTTACATGTTAGTCCATTTTGCTGGATTACGATTGATTTTATGAAAAATTCATACAGGGTCATTTCAAACCAACTCGTCGAGACCTATAAAATTGGTAAATAACATATTCTGAATAGACGAAGTTCAGTTTTCGTCTTATACGGGCTGACATGAAAATCCACTATTCACCCATTTTACTCGGTAACGGTTGATTTTACGCCAATATCTTATAGAACCATTTCGAACCGCCTCATCACGGCGGATAATTTTTCTATATAACTTTTTCCGATCAGACGAAGTTTAGGTTTTGATTCACTACGAGCTCTCCTATGAAAATTTACATGTTAGTCCATTTTGCTGGATAACGATTGATTTTATGAAAAATTCATATAGAGTCATTTCAAACCAACTCGTCGAGACCTATAAAATTGGTAAATAACATATTCTGAATAGACGAAGTTCAGTTTTCGTCTTATTGCGGGCTGACATGAAAATCCACTATTCACCCATTTTACTCGGTAACGGTTGATTTTACGCCAATATCTTATAGAGCCATTTCGAACAGCCTCATCACGGCGGATAATTTTTCTATATAACTTTTTCCGATCAGACGAAGTTTAGGTTTTGATTCACTACGAGCTCTCCTATGAAAATTTACATGTTAGTCCATTTTGCTGGATAACGATTGATTTTATGAAAAATTCATACAGGGTCATTTCAAACCAACTCGTCGAGACCTATAAAATTGGTAAATAACATATTCTGAATAGACGAAGTTCAGTTTTCGTCTTATACGGGCTGACATGAAAATCCACTATTCACCCATTTTACTCGGTAACGGTTGATTTTACGCCAATATCTTATAGAACCATTTCGAACCGCCTCATCACGGCGGATAATTTTTCTATATAACTTTTTCCGATCAGACGAAGTTTAGGTTTTGATTCACTACGAGCTCTCCTATGAAAATTTACATGTTAGTCCATTTTGCTGGATAACGATTGATTTTATGAAAAATTCATACAGGGTCATTTCAAACCAACTCGTCGATACCTATAAAATTGGTAAATAACATATTCTGAATAGACGAAGTTCAGTTTTCGTCTTATACGGGCTGACATGAAAATCCACTATTCACCCATTTTACTCGGTAACGGTTGATTTTACGCCAATATCTTATAGAACCATTTCGAACCGCCTCATCACGGCGGATAATTATTCTATATAACTTTTTCCGATCAGATGAAGTTTAGGTTTTGATTCACTACGAGCTCTCCTATGAAAATTTACATGTTAGTCCATTTTGCTGGATAACGATTGATTTTATGAAAAATTCATATAGAGTCATTTCAAACCAACTCGTCGAGACCTATAAAATTGGTAAATAACATATTCTGAATAGACGAAGTTCAGTTTTCGTCTTATACGGGCTGACATGAAAATCCACTATTCACCCATTTTACTCGGTAACGGTTGATTTTACGCCAATATCTTATAGAGCCATTTCGAACCGCCTCATCACGGCGGATAATTTTTCTATATAACTTTTTCCGATCAGACGAAGTTTAGGTTTTGATTCACTACGAGCTCTCCTATGAAAATTTACATGTTAGTCCATTTTGCTGGATAACGATTGATTTTATGAAAAATTCATACAGAGTCATTTCAAACCAACTCGTCGAGACCTATAAAATTGGTAAATAACATTTTCTGAATAGACGAAGTTCTTATTACGGGCTGACATGAAAATCCACTATTCACCCATTTTACTCGGTAACGGTTGATTTTACGCCAATATCTTATAGAACCATTTCGAACCGCCTCATCACGGCGGATAATTTTTCTATATAACTTTTTCCGATCAGACGAAGTTTAGGTTTTGATTCACTACGAGCTCTCCTATGAAAATTTACATGTTAGTCCATTTTGCTGGATAACGATTGATTTTATGAAAAATTCATACAGGGTCATTTCAAACCAACTCGTCGAGACCTATAAAATTGGTAAATAACATATTCTGAATAGACGAAGTTCAGTTTTCGTCTTATTGCGGGCTGACATGAAAATCCACTATTCACCCATTTTACTCGGTAACGGTTGATTTTACGCCAATATCTTATAGAACCATTTCGAACCGCCTCATCACGGCGGATAATTTTTCTATATAACTTTTTCCGATCAGACGAAGTTTAGGTTTTGATTCACTACGAGCTCTCCTATGAAAATTTACATGTTAGTCCATTTTGCTGGATAACGATTGATTTTATGAAAAATTCATATAGAGTCATTTCAAACCAACTCGTCGAGACCTATAAAATTGGTAAATAACATATTCTGAATAGACGAAGTTCAGTTTTCGTCTTATACGGGCTGACATGAAAATCCACTATTCACCCATTTTCTCGGTAACGGTTGATTTTACGCCAATATCTTATAGAGCCATTTCGAACCGCCTCATCACGGCGGATAATTTTTCTATATAACTTTTTCCGATCAGACGAAGTTTAGGTTTTGATTCACTAATAGCTCTCCTATGAAAATTTACATGTTAGTCCATTTTGCTGGATAACGATTGATTTTATGAAAAATTCATATAGAGTCATTTCAAACCAACTCGTCGAGACCTATAAAATTGGTAAATAACATATTCTGAATAGACGAAGTTCAGTTTTCGTCTTATACGGGCTGACATGAAAATCCACTATTCACCCATTTTACTCGGTAACGGTTGATTTTACGCCAATATCTTATAGAACCATTTCGAACCGCCTCATCACGGCGGATAATTTTTCTATATAACTTTTTCCGATCAGACGAAGTTTAGGTTTTGATTCACTACGAGCTCTAATATGAAAATTTACATGTTAGTCCATTTTGCTGGATAACGATTGATTTTATGAAAAATTCATATAGAGTCATTTCAAACCAACTCGTCGAGACCTATAAAATTGGTAAATAACATATTTTGAATAGACGAAGTTCAGTTTTCGTCTTATACGGGCTGACATGAAAATCCACTATTCACCCATTTTACTCGGTAACGGTTGATTTTACGCCAATATCTTATAGAACCATTTCGAACCGCCTCATCACGGCGGATAATTTTTCTATATAACTTTTTCCGATCAGACGAAGTTTAGGTTTTGATTCACTACGAGCTCTCCTATGAAAATTTACATGTTAGTCCATTTTGCTGGATAACGATTGATTTTATAAAAAATTCATACAGAGTCATTTCAAACCAACTCGTCGAGACCTATAAAATTGGTAAATAACATATTCTGAATAGACGAAGTTCAGTTTTCGTCTTATACGGGCTGACATGAAAATCCACTATTCACCCATTTTACTCGGTAACGGTTGATTTTACGCCAATATCTTATAGAGCCATTTCGAACCGCCTCATCACGGCGGATAATTTTTCTATATAACTTTTTCCGATCAGACGAAGTTTAGGTTTTGATTCACTACGAGCTCTCCTATGAAAATTTACATGTTAGTCCATTTTGCTGGATAACGATTGATTTTATGAAAAATTCATACAGAATCATTTCAAACCAACTCGTCGAGACCTATAAAATTGGTAAATAACATATTCTGAATAGACGAAGTTCAGTTTTCGTCTTATTGCGGGCTGACATGAAAATCCACTATTCACCCATTTTACTCGGTAACGGTTGATTTTACGCCAATATCTTATAGAGCCATTTCGAACCGCCTCATCACGGCGGATAATTTTTCTATATAACTTTTTCCGATCAGACGAAGTTTAGGTTTTGATTCACTACGAGCTCTCCTATGAAAATTTACATGTTAGTCCATTTTGCTGGATATCGATTGATTTTATGAAAAATTCATATAGAGTCATTTCAAACCAACTCGTCGAGACCTATAAAATTGGTAAATAACATATTCTGAATAGACGAAGTTCAGTTTTCGTCTTATTGCGGGCTGACATGAAAATCCATTATTCACCCATTTTACTCGGTAACGGTTGATTTTACGCCAATATCTTATAGAGCCATTTCGAACCGCCTCATCACGGCGGATAATTTTTCTATATAACTTTTTCCGATCAGACGAAGTTTAGGTTTTGATTCACTACGAGCTCTCCTATGAAAATTTACATGTTAGTCCATTTTGCTGGATAACGATTGATTTTATAAAAAATTCATACAGAGTCATTTCAAACCAACTCGTTGAGACCTATAAAATTGGTAAATAACATTTTATGAATAGACGAAGTTCAGTTTTCGTCTTATACGGGCTGACATGAAAATCCACTATTCACCCATTTTACTCGGTAACGGTTGATTTTACGCCAATATCTTATAGAACCATTTCGAACCGCCTCATCACGGCGGATAATTTTTTTATATAACTTTTTCCGATCAGACGAAGTTTAGGTTTTGATT
This sequence comes from Stenurella melanura, assembly GCA_963583905.1. Lineage (NCBI taxonomy): Eukaryota > Metazoa > Arthropoda > Insecta > Coleoptera > Cerambycidae > Stenurella > Stenurella melanura. Next base: position 332,732 of record CAUZXK010000117.1, on the reverse strand, counting down.
CACTACGATCTCTCCTATGAAAATTTACATGTTAGTCCATTTTGCTGGATAACGATTGATTTTATGAAAAATTCATACAGGGTCATTTCAAACCAACTCGTCGAGACCTATAAAATTGATAAATAACATATTCTGAATAGACGAAGTTCAGTTTTCGTCTTATACGGGCTGACATGAAAATCCACTATTCACCCATTTTACTCGGTAACGGTTGATTTTACGCCAATATCTTATAGAGCCATTTCGAACCGCCTCATCACGGCGGATAATTTTTCTATATAACTTTTTCCGATCAGACGAAGTTTAGGTTTTGATTCACTACGAGCTCTCCTATGAAAATTTACATGTTAGTCCATTTTGCTGGATTACGATTGATTTTATGAAAAATTCATACAGGGTCATTTCAAACCAACTCGTCGAGACCTATAAAATTGGTAAATAACATATTCTGAATAGACGAAGTTCAGTTTTCGTCTTATACGGGCTGACATGAAAATCCACTATTCACCCATTTTACTCGGTAACGGTTGATTTTACGCCAATATCTTATAGAATCATTTCGAACCGCCTCATCACGGCGGATAATTTTTCTATATAACTTTTTCCGATCAGACGAAGTTTAGGTTTTGATTCACTACGAGCTCTCCTATGAAAATTTACATGTTAGTCCATTTTGCTGGATAACGATTGATTTTATGAAAAATTCATATAGAGTCATTTCAAACCAACTCGTCGAGACCTATAAAATTGGTAAATAACATATTCTGAATAGACGAAGTTCAGTTTTCGTCTTATTGCGGGCTGACATGAAAATCCACTATTCACCCATTTTACTCGGTAACGGTTGATTTTACGCCAATATCTTATAGAGCCATTTCGAACCGCCTCATCACGGCGGATAATTTTTCTATATAACTTTTTCCGATCAGACGAAGTTTAGGTTTTGATTCACTACGAGCTCTCCTATGAAAATTTACATGTTAGTCCATTTTGCTGGATAACGATTGATTTTATGAAAAATTCATACAGAGTCATTTCAAACCAACTCGTCGAGACCTATAAAATTGGTAAATAACATTTTCTGAATAGACGAAGTTCTTATTACGGGCTGACATGAAAATCCAATATTCACCCATTTTACTCGGTAACGGTTGATTTTACGCCAATATCTTATAGAACCATTTCGAACCGCCTCATCACGGCGGATAATTTTTCTATATAACTTTTTCCGATCAGACGAAGTTTAGGTTTTGATTCACTACGAGCTCTCCTATGAAAATTTACATGTTAGTCCATTTTGCTGGATAACGATTGATTTTATGAAAAATTCATACAGGGTCATTTCAAACCAACTCGTCGAGACCTATAAAATTGGTAAATAACATATTCTGAATAGACGAAGTTCAGTTTTCGTCTTATACGGGCTGACATGAAAATCCACTATTCACCCATTTTACTCGGTAACGGTTGATTTTACGCCAATATCTTATAGAACCATTTCGAACCGCCTCATCACGGCGGATAATTTTTCTATATAACTTTTTCCGATCAGACGAAGTTTAGGTTTTGATTCACTACGAGCTCTCCTATGAAAATTTACATGTTAGTCCATTTTGCTGGATAACGATTGATTTTATGAAAAATTCATACAGAGTCATTTCAAACCAACTCGTCGAGACCTATAAAATTGGTAAATAACATATTCTGAATAGACGAAGTTCAGTTTTCGTCTTATTGCGGGCTGACATGAAAATCCACTATTCACCCATTTTACTCGGTAACGGTTGATTTTACGCCAATATCTTATAGAGCCATTTCGAACCGCCTCATCACGGCGGATAATTTTTCTATATAAGTTTTTCCGATCAGACGAAGTTTAGGTTTTGATTCACTACGAGCTCTCCTATGAAAATTTACATGTTAGTCCATTTTGCTGGATAACGATTGATTTTATGAAAAATTCATATAGAGTCATTTCAAACCAACTCGTCGAGACCTATAAAATTGGTAAATAACATATTCTGAATAGACGAAGTTCAGTTTTCGTCTTATACGGGCTGACATGAAAATCCACTATTCACCCATTTTACTCGGTAACGGTTGATTTTACGCCAATATCTTATAAAGCCATTTCGAACCGCCTCATCACGGCGGATAATTTTTCTATATAACTTTTTCCGATCAGACGAAGTTTAGGTTTTGATTCACTACGAGCTCTCCTATGAAAATTTACATGTTAGTCCATTTTGCTGGATAACGATTGATTTTATGAAAAATTCATATAGAGTCATTTCAAACCAACTCGTCGAGACCTATAAAATTGGTAAATAACATATTCTGAATAGACGAAGTTCAGTTTTCGTCTTATACGGGCTGACATGAAAATCCACTATTCACCCATTTTACTCGGTAACGGTTGATTTTACGCCAATATCTTATAGAACCATTTCGAACCGCCTCATCACGGCGGATAATTTTTCTATATAACTTTTTCCGATCAGACGAAGTTTAGGTTTTGATTCACTACGAGCTCTCCTATGAAAATTTACATGTTAGTCCATTTTGCTGGATAACGATTGATTTTATGAAAAATTCATACAGAGTCATTTCAAACCAACTCGTCGAGACCTATAAAATTGGTAAATAACATATTCTGAATAGACGAAGTTCAGTTTTCGTCTTATACGGGCTGACATGAAAATCCACTATTCACCCATTTTACTCGGTAACGGTTGATTTTACGCCAATATCTTATAGAACCATTTCGAACCGCCTCGTCACGGCGGATAATTTCTCTATATAACTTTTTCCGATCAGACGAAGTTTAGGTTTTGATTCACTACGAGCTCTCCTATGAAAATTTACATGTTAGTCCATTTTGCTGGATAACGATTGATTTTATGAAAAATTCATATAGAGTCATTTCAAACCAACTCGTCGAGACCTATAAAATTGGTAAATAACATATTCTGAATAGACGAAGTTCAGTTTTCGTCTTATACGGGCTGACATGAAAATCCACTATTCACCCATTTTACTCGGTAACGGTTGAATTTACGCCAATATCTTATAAAGCCATTTCGAACCGCCTCATCACGGCGGATAATTTTTCTATATAACTTTTTCCGATCAGACGAAGTTAGGTTTTGATTCATTACGAGCTCTGCTATGAAAATTTACATGTTAGTCCATTTTGCTGGATAACGATTGATTTTATGAAAAATTCATATAGAGTCATTTCAAACCAACTCGTCGAGACCTATAAAATTGGTAAATAACATATTCTGAATAGACGAAGTTCAGTTTTCGTCTTATACGGGCTGACATGAAAATCCACTATTCACCCATTTTACTCGGTAACGGTTGAATTTACGCCAATATCTTATAAAACCATTTCGAACCGCCTCATCACGGCGGATAATTTTTCTATATAACTTTTTCCGATCAGACGAAGTTTAGGTTTTGATTCACTACGAGCTCTCCTATGAAAATTTACATGTTAGTCCATTTTGCTGGATAACGATTGATTTTATGAAAAATTCATATAGAGTCATTTCAAACCAACTCGTCGAGACCTATAAAATTGGTAAATAACATATTCTGAATAGACGAAGTTCAGTTTTCGTCTTATACGGGCTGACATGAAAATCCACTATTCACCCATTTTACTCGGTAACGGTTGATTTTACGCCAATATCTTATAGAACCATTTCGAACCGCCTCATCACGGCGGATAATTTTTCTATATAACTTTTTCCGATCAGACGAAGTTTAGGTTTTGATTCACTACGAGCTCTCCTATGAAAATTTACATGTTAGTCCATTTTGCTGGATAACGATTGATTTTATGAAAAATTCATATAGAGTCATTTCAAACCAACTCGTCGAGACCTATAAAATTGGTAAATAACATATTCTGAATAGACGAAGTTCAGTTTTCGTCTTATTGCGGGCTGACATGAAAATCCAATATTCACCCATTTTACTCGGTAACGGTTGATTTTACGCCAATATCTTATAGAGCCATTTCGAACCGCCTCATCACGGCGGATAATTTTTCTATATAACTTTTTCCGATCAGACGAAGTTTAGGTTTTGATTCACTACGAGCTCTCCTATGAAAATTTACATGTTAGTCCATTTTGCTGGATAACGATTGATTTTATGAAAAATTCATACAGGGTCATTTCAAACCAACTCGTCGAGACATATGAAATTGGTAAATAACATATTCTGAATAGACGAAGTTCAGTTTTCGTCTTATACGGGCTGACATGAAAATCCACTATTCACCCATTTTACTCGGTAACGGTTGATTTTACGCCAATATCTTATAGAACCATTTCGAACCGCCTCATCACGGCTGATAATTTTTCTATATAACTTTTTCCGATCAGACGAAGTTTAGGTTTTGATTCACTACGAGCTCTCCTATGAAAATTTACATGTTAGTCCATTTTGCTGGATAACGATTGATTTTATGAAAAATTCATACAGGGTCATTTCAAACCAACTCGTCGAGACCTATAAAATTGGTAAATAACATATTCTGAATAGACGAAGTTCAGTTTTCGTCTTATTGCGGGCTGACATGAAAATCCACTATTCACCCATTTTACTCGGTAACGGTTGATTTTACGCCAATATCTTATAAAGCCATTTCGAACCGCCTCATCACGGCGGATAATTTTTCTATATAACTTTTTCCGATCAGACGAAGTTAGGTTTTGATTCACTACGAGCTCTCCTATGAAAATTTACATGTTAGTCCATTTTGCTGGATAACGATTGATTTTATGAAAAATTCATATAGAGTCATTTCAAACCAACTCGTCGAGACCTATAAAATTGGTAAATAACATATTCTGAATAGACGAAGTTCAGTTTTCGTCTTATACGGGCTGACATGAAAATCCACTATTCACCCATTTTACTCGGTAACGGTTGATTTTACGCCAATATCTTATAGAACCATTTCGAACCGCCTCATCACGGCGGATAATTTTTCTATATAACTTTTTCCGATCAGACGAAGTTTAGGTTTTGATTCACTACGAGCTCTCCTATGAAAATTTACATGTTAGTCCATTTTGCTGGATAACGATTGATTTTATGAAAAATTCATATAGAGTCATTTCAAACCAACTCGTCGAGACCTATAAAATTGGTAAATAACATATTCTGAATAGACGAAGTTCAGTTTTCGTCTTATTGCGGGCTGACATGAAAATCCACTATTCACCCATTTTACTCGGTAACGGTTGATTTTACGCCAATATCTTATAGAGCCATTTCGAACCGCCTCATCACGGCGGATAATTTTTCTATATAACTTTTTCCGATCAGACGAAGTTTAGGTTTTGATTCACTACGAGCTCTCCTATGAAAATTTACATGTTAGTCCATTTTGCTGGATAACGATTGATTTTATGAAAAATTCATATAGAATCATTTCAAACCAACTCGTCGAGACCTATAAAATTGGTAAATAACATATTCTGAATAGACGAAGTTCAGTTTTCGTCTTATACGGGCTGACATGAAAATCCACTATTCACCCATTTTACTCGGTAACGGTTGATTTTACGCCAATATCTTATAGAGCCATTTCGAACAGCCTCATCACGGCGGATAATTTTTCTATATAACTTTTTCCGATCAGACGAAGTTTAGGTTTTGATTCACTACGAGCTCTCCTATGAAAATTTACATGTTAGTCCATTTTGCTGGATAACGATTGATTTTATGAAAAATTCATACAGAGTCATTTCAAACCAACTCGTCGAGACCTATAAAATTGGTAAATAACATATTCTGAATAGACGAAGTTCAGTTTTCGTCTTATACGGGCTGACATGAAAATCCACTATTCACCCATTTTACTCGGTAACGGTTGATTTTACGCCAATATCTTATAGAACCATTTCGAACCGCCTCATCACGGCGGATAATTTTTCTATATAACTTTTTCCGATCAGACGAAGTTTAGGTTTTGATTCACTACGAGCTCTCCTATGAAAATTTACATGTTAGTCCATTTTGCTGGATAACGATTGATTTTATGAAAAATTCATACAGGGTCATTTCAAACCAACTCGTCGAGACCTATAAAATTGGTAAATAACATATTCTGAATAGACGAAGTTCAGTTTTCGTCTTATTGCGGGCTGACATGAAAATCCATTATTCACCCATTTTACTCGGTAACGGTTGATTTTACGCCAATATCTTATAGAGCCATTTCGAACCGCCTCATCACGGCGGATAATTTTTCTATATAACTTTTTCCGATCAGACGAAGTTTAGGTTTTGATTCACTACGAGCTCTCCTATGAAAATTTACATGTTAGTCCATTTTGCTGGATAACGATTGATTTTATAAAAAATTCATACAGAGTCATTTCAAACCAACTCGTTGAGACCTATAAAATTGGTAAATAACATTTTATGAATAGACGAAGTTCAGTTTTCGTCTTATACGGGCTGACATGAAAATCCACTATTCACCCATTTTACTCGGTAACGGTTGATTTTACGCCAATATCTTATAGAACCATTTCGAACCGCCTCATCACGGCGGATAATTTTTCTATATAACTTTTTCCGATCAGACGAAGTTTAGGTTTTGATTCACCACGAGCTCTCCTATGAAAATTTACATGTTAGTCCATTTTGCTGGATAACGATTGATTTTATGAAAAATTCATACAGGGTCATTTCAAACCAACTCGTCGAGACCTATAAAATTGGTAAATAACATATTCTGAATAGACGAAGTTCAGTTTTCGTCTTATACGGGCTGACATGAAAATCCACTATTCACCCATTTTACTCGGTAACGGTTGATTTTACGCCAATATCTTATAGAACCATTTCGAACCGCCTCATCACGGCGGATAATTTTTCTATATAACTTTTTCCGATCAGACGAAGTTTAGGTTTTGATTCACTACGAGCTCTCCTATGAAAATTTACATGTTAGTCCATTTTGCTGGATAACGATTGATTTTATGAAAAATTCATATAGAGTCATTTCAAACCAACTCGTCGAGACCTATAAAATTGGTAAATAACATATTCTGAATAGACGAAGTTCAGTTTTCGTCTTATACGGGCTGACATGAAAATCCACTATTCACCCATTTTACTCGGTAACGGTTGATTTTACGCCAATATCTTATAGAGCCATTTCGAACCGCCTCATCACGGCGGATAATTTTTCTATATAACTTTTTCCGATCAGACGAAGTTTAGGTTTTGATTCACTACGAGCTCTCCTATGAAAATTTACATGTTAGTCCATTTTGCTGGATAACGATTGATTTTATGAAAAATTCATACAGAGTCATTTCAAACCAACTCGTCGAGACCTATAAAATTGGTAAATAACATTTTCTGAATAGACGAAGTTCTTATTACGGGCTGACATGAAAATCCACTATTCACCCATTTTACTCGGTAACGGTTGATTTTACGCCAATATCTTATAGATCCATTTCGAACCGCCTCATCACGGCGGATAATTTTTCTATATAACTTTTTCCGATCAGACGAAGTTTAGGTTTTGATTCACTACGAGCTCTCCTATGAAAATTTACATGTTAGTCCATTTTGCTGGATAACGATTGATTTTATGAAAAATTCATATAGAGTCATTTCAAACCAACTCGTCGAGACCTATAAAATTGGTAAATAACATATTCTGAATAGACGAAGTTCAGTTTTCGTCTTATACGGGCTGACATGAAAATCCACTATTCACCCATTTTACTCGGTAACGGTTGAATTTACGCCAATATCTTATAAAGCCATTTCGAACCGCCTCATCACGGCGGATAATTTTTCTATATAACTTTTTCCGATCAGACGAAGTTAGGTTTTGATTCATTACGAGCTCTGCTATGAAAATTTACATGTTAGTCCATTTTGCTGGATAACGATTGATTTTATGAAAAATTCATATAGAGTCATTTCAAACCAACTCGTCGAGACCTATAAAATTGGTAAATAACATATTCTGAATAGACGAAGTTCAGTTTTCGTCTTATACGGGCTGACATGAAAATCCACTATTCACCCATTTTACTCGGTAACGGTTGAATTTACGCCAATATCTTATAAAACCATTTCGAACCGCCTCATCACGGCGGATAATTTTTCTATATAACTTTTTCCGATCAGACGAAGTTTAGGTTTTGATTCACTACGAGCTCTCCTATGAAAATTTACATGTTAGTCCATTTTGCTGGATAACGATTGATTTTATGAAAAATTCATATAGAGTCATTTCAAACCAACTCGTCGAGACCTATAAAATTGGTAAATAACATATTCTGAATAGACGAAGTTCAGTTTTCGTCTTATACGGGCTGACATGAAAATCCACTATTCACCCATTTTACTCGGTAACGGTTGATTTTACGCCAATATCTTATAGAACCATTTCGAACCGCCTCATCACGGCGGATAATTTTTCTATATAACTTTTTCCGATCAGACGAAGTTTAGGTTTTGATTCACTACGAGCTCTCCTATGAAAATTTACATGTTAGTCCATTTTGCTGGATAACGATTGATTTTATGAAAAATTCATATAGAGTCATTTCAAACCAACTCGTCGAGACCTATAAAATTGGTAAATAACATATTCTGAATAGACGAAGTTCAGTTTTCGTCTTATTGCGGGCTGACATGAAAATCCAATATTCACCCATTTTACTCGGTAACGGTTGATTTTACGCCAATATCTTATAGAGCCATTTCGAACCGCCTCATCACGGCGGATAATTTTTCTATATAACTTTTTCCGATCAGACGAAGTTTAGGTTTTGATTCACTACGAGCTCTCCTATGAAAATTTACATGTTAGTCCATTTTGCTGGATAACGATTGATTTTATGAAAAATTCATACAGGGTCATTTCAAACCAACTCGTCGAGACATATGAAATTGGTAAATAACATATTCTGAATAGACGAAGTTCAGTTTTCGTCTTATACGGGCTGACATGAAAATCCACTATTCACCCATTTTACTCGGTAACGGTTGATTTTACGCCAATATCTTATAGAACCATTTCGAACCGCCTCATCACGGCTGATAATTTTTCTATATAACTTTTTCCGATCAGACGAAGTTTAGGTTTTGATTCACTACGAGCTCTCCTATGAAAATTTACATGTTAGTCCATTTTGCTGGATAACGATTGATTTTATGAAAAATTCATACAGGGTCATTTCAAACCAACTCGTCGAGACCTATAAAATTGGTAAATAACATATTCTGAATAGACGAAGTTCAGTTTTCGTCTTATTGCGGGCTGACATGAAAATCCACTATTCACCCATTTTACTCGGTAACGGTTGATTTTACGCCAATATCTTATAAAGCCATTTCGAACCGCCTCATCACGGCGGATAATTTTTCTATATAACTTTTTCCGATCAGACGAAGTTAGGTTTTGATTCACTACGAGCTCTCCTATGAAAATTTACATGTTAGTCCATTTTGCTGGATAACGATTGATTTTATGAAAAATTCATATAGAGTCATTTCAAACCAACTCGTCGAGACCTATAAAATTGGTAAATAACATATTCTGAATAGACGAAGTTCAGTTTTCGTCTTATACGGGCTGACATGAAAATCCACTATTCACCCATTTTACTCGGTAACGGTTGATTTTACGCCAATATCTTATAGAACCATTTCGAACCGCCTCATCACGGCGGATAATTTTTCTATATAACTTTTTCCGATCAGACGAAGTTTAGGTTTTGATTCACTACGAGCTCTCCTATGAAAATTTACATGTTAGTCCATTTTGCTGGATAACGATTGATTTTATGAAAAATTCATATAGAGTCATTTCAAACCAACTCGTCGAGACCTATAAAATTGGTAAATAACATATTCTGAATAGACGAAGTTCAGTTTTCGTCTTATTGCGGGCTGACATGAAAATCCACTATTCACCCATTTTACTCGGTAACGGTTGATTTTACGCCAATATCTTATAGAGCCATTTCGAACCGCCTCATCACGGCGGATAATTTTTCTATATAACTTTTTCCGATCAGACGAAGTTTAGGTTTTGATTCACTACGAGCTCTCCTATGAAAATTTACATGTTAGTCCATTTTGCTGGATAACGATTGATTTTATGAAAAATTCATATAGAATCATTTCAAACCAACTCGTCGAGACCTATAAAATTGGTAAATAACATATTCTGAATAGACGAAGTTCAGTTTTCGTCTTATACGGGCTGACATGAAAATCCACTATTCACCCATTTTACTCGGTAACGGTTGATTTTACGCCAATATCTTATAGAGCCATTTCGAACAGCCTCATCACGGCGGATAATTTTTCTATATAACTTTTTCCGATCAGACGAAGTTTAGGTTTTGATTCACTACGAGCTCTCCTATGAAAATTTACATGTTAGTCCATTTTGCTGGATAACGATTGATTTTATGAAAAATTCATACAGAGTCATTTCAAACCAACTCGTCGAGACCTATAAAATTGGTAAATAACATATTCTGAATAGACGAAGTTCAGTTTTCGTCTTATACGGGCTGACATGAAAATCCACTATTCACCCATTTTACTCGGTAACGGTTGATTTTACGCCAATATCTTATAGAACCATTTCGAACCGCCTCATCACGGCGGATAATTTTTCTATATAACTTTTTCCGATCAGACGAAGTTTAGGTTTTGATTCACTACGAGCTCTCCTATGAAAATTTACATGTTAGTCCATTTTGCTGGATAACGATTGATTTTATGAAAAATTCATACAGGGTCATTTCAAACCAACTCGTCGAGACCTATAAAATTGGTAAATAACATATTCTGAATAGACGAAGTTCAGTTTTCGTCTTATTGCGGGCTGACATGAAAATCCATTATTCACCCATTTTACTCGGTAACGGTTGATTTTACGCCAATATCTTATAGAGCCATTTCGAACCGCCTCATCACGGCGGATAATTTTTCTATATAACTTTTTCCGATCAGACGAAGTTTAGGTTTTGATTCACTACGAGCTCTCCTATGAAAATTTACATGTTTGTCCATTTTGCTGGATAACGATTGATTTTATAAAAAATTCATACAGAGTCATTTCAAACCAACTCGTTGAGACCTATAAAATTGGTAAATAACATTTTATGAATAGACGAAGTTCAGTTTTCGTCTTATACGGGCTGACATGAAAATCCACTATTCACCCATTTTACTCGGTAACGGTTGATTTTACGCCAATATCTTATAGAACCATTTCGAACCGCCTCATCACGGCGGATAATTTTTCTATATAACTTTTTCCGATCAGACGAAGTTTAGGTTTTGATTCACCACGAGCTCTCCTATGAAAATTTACATGTTAGTCCATTTTGCTGGATAACGATTGATTTTATGAAAAATTCATACAGGGTCATTTCAAACCAACTCGTCGAGACCTATAAAATTGGTAAATAACATATTCTGAATAGACGAAGTTCAGTTTTCGTCTTATACGGGCTGACATGAAAATCCACTATTCACCCATTTTACTCGGTAACGGTTGATTTTACGCCAATATCTTATAGAACCATTTCGAACCGCCTCATCACGGCGGATAATTTTTCTATATAACTTTTTCCGATCAGACGAAGTTTAGGTTTTGATTCACTACGAGCTCTCCTATGAAAATTTACATGTTAGTCCATTTTGCTGGATAACGATTGATTTTATGAAAAATTCATATAGAGTCATTTCAAACCAACTCGTCGAGACCTATAAAATTGGTAAATAACATATTCTGAATAGACGAAGTTCAGTTTTCGTCTTATACGGGCTGACATGAAAATCCACTATTCACCCATTTTACTCGGTAACGGTTGATTTTACGCCAATATCTTATAGAGCCATTTCGAACCGCCTCATCACGGCGGATAATTTTTCTATATAACTTTTTCCGATCAGACGAAGTTTAGGTTTTGATTCACTACGAGCTCTCCTATGAAAATTTACATGTTAGTCCATTTTGCTGGATAACGATTGATTTTATGAAAAATTCATACAGAGTCATTTCAAACCAACTCGTCGAGACCTATAAAATTGGTAAATAACATTTTCTGAATAGACGAAGTTCTTATTACGGGCTGACATGAAAATCCACTATTCACCCATTTTACTCGGTAACGGTTGATTTTACGCCAATATCTTATAGATCCATTTCGAACCGCCTCATCACGGCGGATAATTTTTCTATATAACTTTTTCCGATCAGACGAAGTTTAGGTTTTGATTCACTACGAGCTCTCCTATGAAAATTTACATGTTAGTCCATTTTGCTGGATAACGATTGATTTTATGAAAAATTCATACAGGGTCATTTCAAACCAACTCGTCGAGACCTATAAAATTGGTAAATAACATATTCTGAATAGACGAAGTTCAGTTTTCGTCTTATTGCGGGCTGACATGAAAATCCACTATTCACCCATTTTACTCGGTAACGGTTGATTTTACGCCAATGTCTTATAGAACCATTTCGAACCGCCTCATCACGGCGGATAATTTTTCTATATAACTTTTTCCGATCAGACGAAGTTTAGGTTTTGATTCACTACGAGCTCTCCTATGAAAATTTACATGTTAGTCCATTTTGCTGGATAACGATTGATTTTATGAAAAATTCATATAGAGTCATTTCAAACCAACTCGTCGAGACCTATAAAATTGGTAAATAACATATTCTGAATAGACGAAGTTCAGTTTTCGTCTTATACGGGCTGACATGAAAATCCACTATTCACCCATTTTCTCGGTAACGGTTGATTTTACGCCAATATCTTATAGAGCCATTTCGAACCGCCTCATCACGGCGGATAATTTTTCTATATAACTTTTTCCGATCAGACGAAGTTTAGGTTTTGATTCACTACGAGCTCTCCTATGAAAATTTACATGTTAGTCCATTTTGCTGGATAACGATTGATTTTATGAAAAATTCATATAGAGTCATTTCAAACCAACTCGTCGAGACCTATAAAATTGGTAAATAACATATTCTGAATAGACGAAGTTCAGTTTTCGTCTTATACGGGCTGACATGAAAATCCACTATTCACCCATTTTACTCGGTAACGGTTGATTTTACGCCAATATCTTATAGAACCATTTCGAACCGCCTCATCACGGCGGATAATTTTTCTATATAACTTTTTCCGATCAGACGAAGTTTAGGTTTTGATTCACTACGAGCTCTCCTATGAAAATTTACATGTTAGTCCATTTTGCTGGATAACGATTGATTTTATAAAAAATTCATACAGAGTCATTTCAAACCAACTCGTCGAGACCTATAAAATTGGTAAATAACATATTCTGAATAGACGAAGTTCAGTTTTCGTCTTATACGGGCTGACATGAAAATCCACTATTCACCCATTTTACTCGGTAACGGTTGATTTTACGCCAATATCTTATAGAGCCATTTCGAACCGCCTCATCACGGCGGATAATTTTTCTATATAACTTTTTCCGATCAGACGAAGTTTAGGTTTTGATTCACTACGAGCTCTCCTATGAAAATTTACATGTTAGTCCATTTTGCTGGATAACGATTGATTTTATGAAAAATTCATACAGAATCATTTCAAACCAACTCGTCGAGACCTATAAAATTGGTAAATAACATATTCTGAATAGACGAAGTTCAGTTTTCGTCTTATTGCGGGCTGACATGAAAATCCACTATTCACCCATTTTACTCGGTAACGATTGATTTTACGCCAATATCTTATAGAGCCATTTCGAACCGCCTCATCACGGCGGATAATTTTTCTATATAACTTTTTCCGATCAGACGAAGTTTAGGTTTTGATTCACTACGAGCTCTCCTATGAAAATTTACATGTTAGTCCATTTTGCTGGATATCGATTGATTTTATGAAAAATTCATATAGAGTCATTTCAAACCAACTCGTCGAGACCTATAAAATTGGTAAATAACATATTCTGAATAGACGAAGTTCAGTTTTCGTCTTATTGCGGGCTGACATGAAAATCCATTATTCACCCATTTTACTCGGTAACGGTTGATTTTACGCCAATATCTTATAGAGCCATTTCGAACCGCCTCATCACGGCGGATAATTTTTCTATATAACTTTTTCCGATCAGACGAAGTTTAGGTTTTGATTCACTACGAGCTCTCCTATGAAAATTTACATGTTAGTCCATTTTGCTGGATAACGATTGATTTTATAAAAAATTCATACAGAGTCATTTCAAACCAACTCGTTGAGACCTATAAAATTGGTAAATAACATTTTATGAATAGACGAAGTTCAGTTTTCGTCTTATACGGGCTGACATGAAAATCCACTATTCAACCATTTTACTCGGTAACGGCTGATTTTACGCCAATATCTTATAGAACCATTTCGAACCGCCTCATCACGGCGGATAATTTTTTTATATAACTTTTTCCGATCAGACGAAGTTTAGGTTTTGATTCACTACGAGCTCTCCTATGAAAATTTACATGTTAGTCCATTTTGCTGGATAACGATTGATTTTATGAAAAATTCATACAGGGTCATTTCAAACCAACTCGTCGAGACCTATAAAATTGATAAATAACATATTCTGAATAGACGAAGTTCAGTTTTCGTCTTATACGGGCTGACATGAAAATCCACTATTCACCCATTTTACTCGGTAACGGTTGATTTTACGCCAATATCTTATAGAGCCATTTCGAACCGCCTCATCACGGCGGATAATTTTTCTATATAACTTTTTCCGATCAGACGAAGTTTAGGTTTTGATTCACTACGAGCTCTCCTATGAAAATTTACATGTTAGTCCATTTTGCTGGATTACGATTGATTTTATGAAAAATTCATACAGGGTCATTTCAAACCAACTCGTCGAGACCTATAAAATTGGTAAATAACATATTCTGAATAGACGAAGTTCAGTTTTCGTCTTATACGGGCTGACATGAAAATCCACTATTCACCCATTTTACTCGGTAACGGTTGATTTTACGCCAATATCTTATAGAACCATTTCGAACCGCCTCATCACGGCGGATAATTTTTCTATATAACTTTTTCCGATCAGACGAAGTTTAGGTTTTGATCCACTACGAGCTCTCCTATGAAAATTTACATGTTAGTCCATTTTGCTGGATAACGATTGATTTTATGAAAAATTCATATAGAGTCATTTCAAACCAACTCGTCGAGACCTATAAAATTGGTAAATAACATATTCTGAATAGACGAAGTTCAGTTTTCGTCTTATTGCGGGCTGACATGAAAATCCACTATTCACCCATTTTACTCGGTAACGGTTGATTTTACGCCAATATCTTATAGAGCCATTTCGAACCGCCTCATCACGGCGGATAATTTTTCTATATAACTTTTTCCGATCAGACGAAGTTTAGGTTTTGATTCACTACGAGCTCTCCTATGAAAATTTACATGTTAGTCCATTTTGCTGGATAACGATTGATTTTATGAAAAATTCATATAGAATCATTTCAAACCAACTCGTCGAGACCTATAAAATTGGTAAATAACATATTCTGAATAGACGAAGTTCAGTTTTCGTCTTATACGGGCTGACATGAAAATCCACTATTCACCCATTTTACTCGGTAACGGTTGATTTTACGCCAATATCTTATAGAGCCATTTCGAACAGCCTCATCACGGCGGATAATTTTTCTATATAACTTTTTCCGATCAGACGAAGTTTAGGTTTTGATTCACTACGAGCTCTCCTATGAAAATTTACATGTTAGTCCATTTTGCTGGATAACGATTGATTTTATGAAAAATTCATACAGGGTCATTTCAAACCAACTCGTCGAGACCTATAAAATTGGTAAATAACATATTCTGAATAGACGAAGTTCAGTTTTCGTCTTATACGGGCTGACATGAAAATCCACTATTCACCCATTTTACTCGGTAACGGTTGATTTTACGCCAATATCTTATAGAACCATTTCGAACCGCCTCATCACGGCGGATAATTTTTCTATATAACTTTTTCCGATCAGACGAAGTTTAGGTTTTGATTCACTACGAGCTCTCCTATGAAAATTTACATGTTAGTCCATTTTGCTGGATAACGATTGATTTTATGAAAAATTCATACAGGGTCATTTCAAACCAACTCGTCGAGACCTATAAAATTGGTAAATAACATATTCTGAATAGACAAAGTTCAGTTTTCGTCTTATACGGGCTGACATGAAAATCCACTATTCACCCATTTTACTCGGTAACGGTTGATTTTACGCCAATATCTTATAGAATCATTTCGAACCGCCTCATCACGGCGGATAATTATTCTATATAACTTTTTCCGATCAGACGAAGTTTAGGTTTTGATTCACTACGAGCTCTCCTATGAAAATTTACATGTTAGTCCATTTTGCTGGATAACGATTGATTTTATGAAAAATTCATATAGAGTCATTTCAAACCAACTCGTCGAGACCTATAAAATTGGTAAATAACATATTCTGAATAGACGAAGTTCAGTTTTCGTCTTATACGGGCTGACATGAAAATCCACTATTCACCCATTTTACTCGGTAACGGTTGATTTTACGCCAATATCTTATAGAGCCATTTCGAACCGCCTCATCACGGCGGATAATTTTTCTATATAACTTTTTCCGATCAGACGAAGTTTAGGTTTTGATTCACTACGAGCTCTCCTATGAAAATTTACATGTTAGTCCATTTTGCTGGATAACGATTGATTTTATGAAAAATTCATACAGAGTCATTTCAAACCAACTCGTCGAGACCTATAAAATTGGTAAATAACATTTTCTGAATAGACGAAGTTCTTATTACGGGCTGACATGAAAATCCACTATTCACCCATTTTACTCGGTAACGGTTGATTTTACGCCAATATCTTATAGAACCATTTCGAACCGCCTCATCACGGCGGATAATTTTTCTATATAACTTTTTCCGATCAGACGAAGTTTAGGTTTTGATTCACTACGAGCTCTCCTATGAAAATTTACATGTTAGTCCATTTTGCTGGTTAACGATTGATTTTATGAAAAATTCATACAGGGTCATTTCAAACCAACTCGTCGAGACCTATAAAATTGGTAAATAACATATTCTGAATAGACGAAGTTCAGTTTTCGTCTTATTGCGGGCTGACATGAAAATCCACTATTCACCCATTTTACTCGGTAACGGTTGATTTTACGCCAATATCTTATAGAACCATTTCGAACCGCCTCATCACGGCGGATAATTTTTCTATATAACTTTTTCCGATCAGACGAAGTTTAGGTTTTGATTCACTACGAGCTCTCCTATGAAAATTTACATGTTAGTCCATTTTGCTGGATAACGATTGATTTTATGAAAAATTCATATAGAGTCATTTCAAACCAACTCGTCGAGACCTATAAAATTGGTAAATAACATATTCTGAATAGACGAAGTTCAGTTTTCGTCTTATACGGGCTGACATGAAAATCCACTATTCACCCATTTTCTCGGTAACGGTTGATTTTACGCCAATATCTTATAGAGCCATTTCGAACCGCCTCATCACGGCGGATAATTTTTCTATATAACTTTTTCCGATCAGACGAAGTTTAGGTTTTGATTCACTACGAGCTCTCCTATGAAAATTTACATGTTAGTCCATTTTGCTGGATAACGATTGATTTTATGAAAAATTCATATAGAGTCATTTCAAACCAACTCGTCGAGACCTATAAAATTGGTAAATAACATATTCTGAATAGACGAAGTTCAGTTTTCGTCTTATACGGGCTGACATGAAAATCCACTATTCACCCATTTTACTCGGTAACGGTTGATTTTACGCCAATATCTTATAGAACCATTTCGAACCGCCTCATCACGGCGGATAATTTTTCTATATAACTTTTTCCGATCAGACGAAGTTTAGGTTTTGATTCACTACGAGCTCTAATATGAAAATTTACATGTTAGTCCATTTTGCTGGATAACGATTGATTTTATGAAAAATTCATATAGAGTCATTTCAAACCAACTCGTCGAGACCTATAAAATTGGTAAATAACATATTTTGAATAGACGAAGTTCAGTTTTCGTCTTATACGGGCTGACATGAAAATCCATTATTCACCCATTTTACTCGGTAACGGTTGATTTTACGCCAATATCTTATAGAACCATTTCGAACCGCCTCATCACGGCGGATAATTTTTCTATATAACTTTTTCCGATCAGACGAAGTTTAGGTTTTGATTCACTACGAGCTCTCCTATGAAAATTTACATGTTAGTCCATTTTGCTGGATAACGATTGATTTTATAAAAAATTCATACAGAGTCATTTCAAACCAACTCGTCGAGACCTATAAAATTGGTAAATAACATATTCTGAATAGACGAAGTTCAGTTTTCGTCTTATACGGGCTGACATGAAAATCCACTATTCACCCATTTTACTCGGTAACGGTTGATTTTACGCCAATATCTTATAGAGCCATTTCGAACAGCCTCATCACGGCGGATAATTTTTCTATATAACTTTTTCCGATCAGACGAAGTTTAGGTTTTGATTCACTACGAGCTCTCCTATGAAAATTTACATGTTAGTCCATTTTGCTGGATAACGATTGATTTTATGAAAAATTCATACAGGGTCATTTCAAACCAACTCGTCGAGACCTATAAAATTGGTAAATAACATATTCTGAATAGACGAAGTTCAGTTTTCGTCTTATACGGGCTGACATGAAAATCCACTATTCACCCATTTTACTCGGTAACGGTTGATTTTACGCCAATATCTTATAAAGCCATTTCGAACCGCCTCATCACGGCGGATAATTTTTCTATATAACTTTTTCCGATCAGACGAAGTTTAGGTTTTGATTCACTACGAGCTCTCCTATGAAAATTTACATGTTAGTCCATTTTGCTGGATAACGATTGATTTTATGAAAAATTCATATAGAATCATTTCAAACCAACTCGTCGAGACCTATAAAATTGGTAAATAACATATTCTGAATAGACGAAGTTCAGTTTTCGTCTTATACGGGCTGACATGAAAATCCACTATTCACCCATTTTACTCGGTAACGGTTGATTTTACGCCAATATCTTATAGAGCCATTTCGAACAGCCTCATCACGGCGGATAATTTTTCTATATAACTTTTTCCGATCAGTCGAAGTTTAGGTTTTGATTCACTACGAGCTCTCCTATGAAAATTTACATGTTAGTCCATTTTGCTGGATAACGATTGATTTTATGAAAAATTCATATAGAGTCATTTCAAACCAACTCGTCGAGACCTATAAAATTGGTAAATAACATATTCTGAATAGACGAAGTTCAGTTTTCGTCTTATTGCGGGCTGACATGAAAATCCACTATTCACCCATTTTACTCGGTAACGGTTGATTTTACGCCAATATCTTATAGAGCCATTTCGAACCGCCTCATCACGGCGGATAATTTTTCTATATAACTTTTTCCGATCAGACGAAGTTTAGGTTTTGATTCACTACGAGCTCTCCTATGAAAATTTACATGTTAGTCCATTTTGCTGGATAACGATTGATTTTATGAAAAATTCATATAGAATCATTTCAAACCAACTCGTCGAGACCTATAAAATTGGTAAATAACATATTCTGAATAGACGAAGTTCAGTTTTCGTCTTATACGGGCTGACATGAAAATCCACTATTCACCCATTTTACTCGGTAACGGTTGATTTTACGCCAATATCTTATAGAGCCATTTCGAACAGCCTCATCACGGCGGATAATTTTTCTATATAACTTTTTCCGATCAGACGAAGTTTAGGTTTTGATTCACTACGAGCTCTCCTATGAAAATTTACATGTTAGTCCATTTTGCTGGATAACGATTGATTTTATGAAAAATTCATACAGAGTCATTTCAAACCAACTCGTCGAGACCTATAAAATTGGTAAATAACATATTCTGAATAGACGAAGTTCAGTTTTCGTCTTATACGGGCTGACATGAAAATCCACTATTCACCCATTTTACTCGGTAACGGTTGATTTTACGCCAATATCTTATAGAACCATTTCGAACCGCCTCATCACGGCGGATAATTTTTCTATATAACTTTTTCCGATCAGACGAAGTTTAGGTTTTGATTCACTACGAGCTCTCCTATGAAAATTTACATGTTAGTCCATTTTGCTGGATAACGATTGATTTTATGAAAAATTCATACAGGGTCATTTCAAACCAACTCGTCGAGACCTATAAAATTGGTAAATAACATATTCTGAATAGACGAAGTTCAGTTTTCGTCTTATTGCGGGCTGACATGAAAATCCATTATTCACCCATTTTACTCGGTAACGGTTGATTTTACGCCAATATCTTATAGAACCATTTCGAACCGCCTCATCACGGCGGATAATTTTTCTATATAACTTTTTCCGATCAGACGAAGTTTAGGTTTTGATTCACTACGAGCTCTCCTATGAAAATTTACATGTTAGTCCATTTTGCTGGATAACGATTGATTTTATAAAAAATTCATACAGAGTCATTTCAAACCAACTCGTTGAGACCTATAAAATTGGTAAATAACATTTTATGAATAGACGAAGTTCAGTTTTCGTCTTATACGGGCTGACATGAAAATCCACTATTCACCCATTTTACTCGGTAACGGTTGATTTTACGCCAATATCTTATAGAACCATTTCGAACCGCCTCATCACGGCGGATAATTTTTCTATATAACTTTTTCCGATCAGACGAAGTTTAGGTTTTGATTCACCACGAGCTCTCCTATGAAAATTTACATGTTAGTCCATTTTGCTGGATAACGATTGATTTTATGAAAAATTCATACAGGGTCATTTCAAACCAACTCGTCGAGACCTATAAAATTGGTAAATAACATATTCTGAATAGACGAAGTTCAGTTTTCGTCTTATACGGGCTGACATGAAAATCCACTATTCACCCATTTTACTCGGTAACGGTTGATTTTACGCCAATATCTTATAGAACCATTTCGAACCGCCTCATCACGGCGGATAATTTTTCTATATAACTTTTTCCGATCAGACGAAGTTTAGGTTTTGATTCACTACGAGCTCTCCTATGAAAATTTACATGTTAGTCCATTTTGCTGGATAACGATTGATTTTATGAAAAATTCATATAGAGTCATTTCAAACCAACTCGTCGAGAACTATAAAATTGGTAAATAACATATTCTGAATAGACGAAGTTCAGTTTTCGTCTTATACGGGCTGACATGAAAATCCACTATTCACCCATTTTACTCGGTAACGGTTGATTTTACGCCAATATCTTATAGAGCCATTTCGAACCGCCTCATCACGGCGGATAATTTTTCTATATAACTTTTTCCGATCAGACGAAGTTTAGGTTTTGATTCACTACGAGCTCTCCTATGAAAATTTACATGTTAGTCCATTTTGCTGGATAACGATTGATTTTATGAAAAATTCATACAGAGTCATTTCAAACCAACTCGTCGAGACCTATAAAATTGGTAAATAACATTTTCTGAATAGACGAAGTTCTTATTACGGGCTGACATGAAAATCCACTATTCACCCATTTTACTCGGTAACGGTTGATTTTACGCCAATATCTTATAGAACCATTTCGAACCGCCTCATCACGGCGGATAATTTTTCTATATAACTTTTTCCGATCAGACGAAGTTTAGGTTTTGATTCACTACGAGCTCTCCTATGAAAATTTACATGTTAGTCCATTTTGCTGGATAACGATTGATTTTATGAAAAATTCATACAGGGTCATTTCAAACCAACTCGTCGAGACCTATAAAATTGGTAAATAACATATTCTGAATAGACGAAGTTCAGTTTTCGTCTTATTGCGGGCTGACATGAAAATCCACTATTCACCCATTTTACTCGGTAACGGTTGATTTTACGCCAATGTCTTATAGAACCATTTCGAACCGCCTCATCACGGCGGATAATTTTTCTATATAACTTTTTCCGATCAGACGAAGTTTAGGTTTTGATTCACTACGAGCTCTCCTATGAAAATTTACATGTTAGTCCATTTTGCTGGATAACGATTGATTTTATGAAAAATTCATATAGAGTCATTTCAAACCAACTCGTCGAGACCTATAAAATTGGTAAATAACATATTCTGAATAGACGAAGTTCAGTTTTCGTCTTATACGGGCTGACATGAAAATCCACTATTCACCCATTTTCTCGGTAACGGTTGATTTTACGCCAATATCTTATAGAGCCATTTCGAACCGCCTCATCACGGCGGATAATTTTTCTATATAACTTTTTCCGATCAGACGAAGTTTAGGTTTTGATTCACTACGAGCTCACCTATGAAAATTTACATGTTAGTCCATTTTGCTGGATAACGATTGATTTTATGAAAAATTCATATAGAGTCATTTCAAACCAACTCGTCGAGACCTATAAAATTGGTAAATAACATATTCTGAATAGACGAAGTTCAGTTTTCGTCTTATACGGGCTGACATGAAAATCCACTATTCACCCATTTTACTCGGTAACGGTTGATTTTACGCCAATATCTTATAGAACCATTTCGAACCGCCTCATCACGGCGGATAATTTTTCTATATAACTTTTTCCGATCAGACGAAGTTTAGGTTTTGATTCACTACGAGCTCTCCTATGAAAATTTACATGTTAGTCCATTTTGCTGGATAACGATTGATTTTATGAAAAATTCATATAGAGTCATTTCAAACCAACTCGTCGAGACCTATAAAATTGGTAAATAACATATTTTGAATAGACGAAGTTCAGTTTTCGTCTTATACGGGCTGACATGAAAATCCACTATTCACCCATTTTACTCGGTAACGGTTGATTTTACGCCAATATCTTATAGAACCATTTCGAACCGCCTCATCACGGCGGATAATTTTCCTATATAACTTTTTCCGATCAGACGAAGTTTAGGTTTTGATTCACTACGAGCTCTCCTATGAAAATTTACATGTTAGTCCATTTTGCTGGATAACGATTGATTTTATAAAAAATTCATACAGAGTCATTTCAAACCAACTCGTCGAGACCTATAAAATTGGTAAATAACATATTCTGAATAGACGAAGTTCAGTTTTCGTCTTATACGGGCTGACATGAAAATCCACTATTCACCCATTTTACTCGGTAACGGTTGATTTTACGCCAATATCTTATAGAGCCATTTCGAACCGCCTCATCACGGCGGATAATTTTTCTATATAACTTTTTCCGATCAGACGAAGTTTAGGTTTTGATTCACTACGAGCTCTCCTATGAAAATTTACATGTTAGTCCATTTTGCTGGATAACGATTGATTTTATGAAAAATTCATACAGAATCATTTCAAACCAACTCGTCGAGACCTATAAAATTGGTAAATAACATATTCTGAATAGACGAAGTTCAGTTTTCGTCTTATTGCGGGCTGACATGAAAATCCACTATTCACCCATTTTACTCGGTAACGGTTGATTTTACGCCAATATCTTATAGAGCCATTTCGAACCGCCTCATCACGGCGGATAATTTTTCTATATAACTTTTTCCGATCAGACGAAGTTTAGGTTTTGATTCACTACGAGCTCTCCTATGAAAATTTACATGTTAGTCCATTTTGCTGGATATCGATTGATTTTATGAAAAATTCATATAGAGTCATTTCAAACCAACTCGTCGAGACCTATAAAATTGGTAAATAACATATTCTGAATAGACGAAGTTCAGTTTTCGTCTTATTGCGGGCTGACATGAAAATCCATTATTCACCCATTTTACTCGGTAACGGTTGATTTTACGCCAATATCTTATAGAGCCATTTCGAACCGCCTCATCACGGCGGATAATTTTTCTATATAACTTTTTCCGATCAGACGAAGTTTAGGTTTTGATTCACTACGAGCTCTCCTATGAAAATTTACATGTTAGTCCATTTTGCTGGATAACGATTGATTTTATAAAAAATTCATACAGAGTCATTTCAAACCAACTCGTTGAGACCTATAAAATTGGTAAATAACATTTTATGAATAGACGAAGTTCAGTTTTCGTCTTATACGGGCTGACATGAAAATCCACTATTCACCCATTTTACTCGGTAACGGTTGATTTTACGCCAATATCTTATAGAACCATTTCGAACCGCCTCATCACGGCGGATAATTTTTTTATATAACTTTTTCCGATCAGACGAAGTTTAGGTTTTGATTCACTACGAGCTCTCCTATGAAAATTTACATGTTAGTCCATTTTGCTGGATAACGATTGATTTTATGAAAAATTCATACAGGGTCATTTCAAACCAACTCGTCGAGACCTATAAAATTGATAAATAACATATTCTGAATAGACGAAGTTCAGTTTTCGTCTTATACGGGCTGACATGAAAATCCACTATTCACCCATTTTACTCGGTAACGGTTGATTTTACGCCAATATCTTATAGAGCCATTTCGAACCGCCTCATCACGGCGGATAATTTTTCTATATAACTTTTTCCGATCAGACGAAGTTTAGGTTTTGATTCACTACGAGCTCTCCTATGAAAATTTACATGTTAGTCCATTTTGCTGGATTACGATTGATTTTATGAAAAATTCATACAGGGTCATTTCAAACCAACTCGTCGAGACCTATAAAATTGGTAAATAACATATTCTGAATAGACGAAGTTCAGTTTTCGTCTTATACGGGCTGACATGAAAATCCACTATTCACCCATTTTACTCGGTAACGGTTGATTTTACGCCAATATCTTATAGAACCATTTCGAACCGCCTCATCACGGCGGATAATTTTTCTATATAACTTTTTCCGATCAGACGAAGTTTAGGTTTTGATTCACTACGAGCTCTCCTATGAAAATTTACATGTTAGTCCATTTTGCTGGATAACGATTGATTTTATGAAAAATTCATATAGAGTCATTTCAAACCAACTCGTCGAGACCTATAAAATTGGTAAATAACATATTCTGAATAGACGAAGTTCAGTTTTCGTCTTATTGCGGGCTGACATGAAAATCCACTATTCACCCATTTTACTCGGTAACGGTTGATTTTACGCCAATATCTTATAGAGCCATTTCGAACCGCCTCATCACGGCGGATAATTTTTCTATATAACTTTTTCCGATCAGACGAAGTTTAGGTTTTGATTCACTACGAGCTCTCCTATGAAAATTTACATGTTAGTCCATTTTGCTGGATAACGATTGATTTTATGAAAAATTCATATAGAATCATTTCAAACCAACTCGTCGAGACCTATAAAATTGGTAAATAACATATTCTGAATAGACGAAGTTCAGTTTTCGTCTTATACGGGCTGACATGAAAATCCACTATTCACCCATTTTACTCGGTAACGGTTGATTTTACGCCAATATCTTATAGAGCCATTTCGAACAGCCTCATCACGGCGGATAATTTTTCTATATAACTTTTTCCGATCAGACGAAGTTTAGGTTTTGATTCACTACGAGCTCTCCTATGAAAATTTACATGTTAGTCCATTTTGCTGGATAACGATTGATTTTATGAAAAATTCATACAGGGTCATTTCAAACCAACTCGTCGAGACCTATAAAATTGGTAAATAACATATTCTGAATAGACGAAGTTCAGTTTTCGTCTTATACGGGCTGACATGAAAATCCACTATTCACCCATTTTACTCGGTAACGGTTGATTTTACGCCAATATCTTATAGAACCATTTCGAACCGCCTCATCACGGCGGATAATTTTTCTATATAACTTTTTCCGATCAGACGAAGTTTAGGTTTTGATTCACTACGAGCTCTCCTATGAAAATTTACATGTTAGTCCATTTTGCTGGATAACGATTGATTTTATGAAAAATTCATACAGGGTCATTTCAAACCAACTCGTCGAGACCTATAAAATTGGTAAATAACATATTCTGAATAGACGAAGTTCAGTTTTCGTCTTATACGGGCTGACATGAAAATCCACTATTCACCCATTTTACTCGGTAACGGTTGATTTTACGCCAATATCTTATAGAACCATTTCGAACCGCCTCATCACGGCGGATAATTATTCTATATAACTTTTTCCGATCAGACGAAGTTTAGGTTTTGATTCACTACGAGCTCTCCTATGAAAATTTACATGTTAGTCCATTTTGCTGGATAACGATTGATTTTATGAAAAATTCATATAGAGTCATTTCAAACCAACTCGTCGAGACCTATAAAATTGGTAAATAACATATTCTGAATAGACGAAGTTCAGTTTTCGTCTTATACGGGCTGACATGAAAATCCACTATTCACCCATTTTACTCGGTAACGGTTGATTTTACGCCAATATCTTATAGAGCCATTTCGAACCGCCTCATCACGGCGGATAATTTTTCTATATAACTTTTTCCGATCAGACGAAGTTTAGGTTTTGATTCACTACGAGCTCTCCTATGAAAATTTACATGTTAGTCCATTTTGCTGGATAACGATTGATTTTATGAAAAATTCATACAGAGTCATTTCAAACCAACTCGTCGAGACCTATAAAATTGGTAAATAACATTTTCTGAATAGACGAAGTTCTTATTACGGGCTGACATGAAAATCCACTATTCACCCATTTTACTCGGTAACGGTTGATTTTACGCCAATATCTTATAGAACCATTTCGAACCGCCTCATCACGGCGGATAATTTTTCTATATAACTTTTTCCGATCAGACGAAGTTTAGGTTTTGATTCACTACGAGCTCTCCTATGAAAATTTACATGTTAGTCCATTTTGCTGGATAACGATTGATTTTATGAAAAATTCATACAGGGTCATTTCAAACCAACTCGTCGAGACCTATAAAATTGGTAAATAACATATTCTGAATAGACGAAGTTCAGTTTTCGTCTTATTGCGGGCTGACATGAAAATCCACTATTCACCCATTTTACTCGGTAACGGTTGATTTTACGCCAATATCTTATAGAACCATTTCGAACCGCCTCATCACGGCGGATAATTTTTCTATATAACTTTTTCCGATCAGACGAAGTTTAGGTTTTGATTCACTACGAGCTCTCCTATGAAAATTTACATGTTAGTCCATTTTGCTGGATAACGATTGATTTTATGAAAAATTCATATAGAGTCATTTCAAACCAACTCGTCGAGACCTATAAAATTGGTAAATAACATATTCTGAATAGACGAAGTTCAGTTTTCGTCTTATACGGGCTGACATGAAAATCCACTATTCACCCATTTTCTCGGTAACGGTTGATTTTACGCCAATATCTTATAGAGCCATTTCGAACCGCCTCATCACGGCGGATAATTTTTCTATATAACTTTTTCCGATCAGACGAAGTTTAGGTTTTGATTCACTACGAGCTCTCCTATGAAAATTTACATGTTAGTCCATTTTGCTGGATAACGATTGATTTTATGAAAAATTCATATAGAGTCATTTCAAACCAACTCGTCGAGACCTATAAAATTGGTAAATAACATATTCTGAATAGACGAAGTTCAGTTTTCGTCTTATACGGGCTGACATGAAAATCCACTATTCACCCATTTTACTCGGTAACGGTTGATTTTACGCCAATATCTTATAGAACCATTTCGAACCGCCTCATCACGGCGGATAATTTTTCTATATAACTTTTTCCGATCAGACGAAGTTTAGGTTTTGATTCACTACGAGCTCTAATATGAAAATTTACATGTTAGTCCATTTTGCTGGATAACGATTGATTTTATGAAAAATTCATATAGAGTCATTTCAAACCAACTCGTCGAGACCTATAAAATTGGTAAATAACATATTTTGAATAGACGAAGTTCAGTTTTCGTCTTATACGGGCTGACATGAAAATCCACTATTCACCCATTTTACTCGGTAACGGTTGATTTTACGCCAATATCTTATAGAACCATTTCGAACCGCCTCATCACGGCGGATAATTTTTCTATATAACTTTTTCCGATCAGACGAAGTTTAGGTTTTGATTCACTACGAGCTCTCCTATGAAAATTTACATGTTAGTCCATTTTGCTGGATAACGATTGATTTTATAAAAAATTCATACAGAGTCATTTCAAACCAACTCGTCGAGACCTATAAAATTGGTAAATAACATATTCTGAATAGACGAAGTTCAGTTTTCGTCTTATACGGGCTGACATGAAAATCCACTATTCACCCATTTTACTCGGTAACGGTTGATTTTACGCCAATATCTTATAGAGCCATTTCGAACCGCCTCATCACGGCGGATAATTTTTCTATATAACTTTTTCCGATCAGACGAAGTTTAGGTTTTGATTCACTACGAGCTCTCCTATGAAAATTTACATGTTAGTCCATTTTGCTGGATAACGATTGATTTTATGAAAAATTCATACAGAATCATTTCAAACCAACTCGTCGAGACCTATAAAATTGGTAAATAACATATTCTGAATAGACGAAGTTCAGTTTTCGTCTTATTGCGGGCTGACATGAAAATCCACTATTCACCCATTTTACTCGGTAACGGTTGATTTTACGCCAATATCTTATAGAGCCATTTCGAACCGCCTCATCACGGCGGATAATTTTTCTATATAACTTTTTCCGATCAGACGAAGTTTAGGTTTTGATTCACTACGAGCTCTCCTATGAAAATTTACATGTTAGTCCATTTTGCTGGATAACGATTGATTTTATGAAAAATTCATATAGAGTCGTTTCAAACCAACTCGTCGAGACCTATAAAATTGGTAAATAACATATTCTGAATAGACGAAGTTCAGTTTTCGTCTTATACGGGCTGACATGAAAATCCACTATTCACCCATTTTACTCCGTAACGGTTGATTTTACGCCAATATCTTATAGAGCCATTTCGAACCGCCTCATCACGGCGGATAATTTTTCTATATAACTTTTTCCGATCAGACGAAGTTAGGTTTTGATTCACTACGAGCTCTCCTATGAAAATTTACATGTTAGTCCATTTTGCTGGATAACGATTGATTTTATGAAAAATTCATATAGAGTCATTTCAAACCAACTCGTCGAGACCTATAAAATTGGTAAATAACATATTCTGAATAGACGAAGTTCAGTTTTCGTCTTATACGGGCTGACATGAAAATCCACTATTCACCCATTTTACTCGGTAACGGTTGATTTTACGCCAATATCTTATAGAACCATTTCGAACCGCCTCATCACGGCGGATAATTTTTCTATATAACTTTTTCCGATCAGACGAAGTTTAGGTTTTGATTCACTACGAGCTCTCCTATGAAAATTTACATGTTAGTCCATTTTGCTGGATAACGAATGATTTTATGAAAAATTCATACAGGGTCATTTCAAACCAACTCGTCGAGACCTATAAAATTGGTAAATAACATATTCTGAATAGACGAAGTTCAGTTTTCGTCTTATACGGGCTGACATGAAAATCCACTATTCACCCATTTTACTCGGTAACGGTTGATTTTACGCCAATATCTTATAGAACCATTTCGAACCGCCTCATCACGGCGGATAATTTTTCTATATAACTTTTTCCGATCAGACGAAGTTTAGGTTTTGATTCACTACGAGCTCTCCTATGAAAATTTACATGTTAGTCCATTTTGCTGGATAACGATTGATTTTATGAAAAATTCATACAGGGTCATTTCAAACCAACTCGTCGAGACCTATAAAATTGGTAAATAACATATTCTGAATAGACGAAGTTCAGTTTTCGTCTTATACGGGCTGACATGAAAATCCACTATTCACCCATTTTACTCGGTAACGGTTGATTTTACGCCAATATCTTATAGAACCATTTCGAACCGCCTCATCACGGCGGATAATTTTTCTATATAACTTTTTCCGATCAGACGAAGTTTAGGTTTTGATTCACTACGAGCTCTCCTATGAAAATTTACATGTTAGTCCCTTTTGCTGGATAACGATTGATTTTATGAAAAATTCATACAGTCATTTCAAACCAACTCGTCGAGACCTATAAAATTGGTAAATAACATATTCTGAATAGACGAAGTTCAGTTTTCTCCTTATTGCGGGCTGACATGAAAATCCACTATTCACCCATTTTACTCGGTAACGGTTGATTTTACGCCAATATCTTATAGAACCATTTCGAACCGC
Source organism: Stenurella melanura (assembly GCA_963583905.1). Lineage (NCBI taxonomy): Eukaryota > Metazoa > Arthropoda > Insecta > Coleoptera > Cerambycidae > Stenurella > Stenurella melanura. The sequence continues at coordinate 302,501 of CAUZXK010000117.1, read as the reverse complement.
CTCATCACGGCGGATAATTTTTCTATATAACTTTTTCCGATCAGACGAAGTTTAGGTTTTGATTCACTACGAGATCTATGAAAATTTACATGTTAGTCCATTTTGCTGGATAACGATTGATTTTATGAAAAATTCATACAGAGTCATTTCAAACCAACTCGTCGAGACCTATAAAATTGGTAAATAACATATTCTGAATAGACGAAGTTCAGTTTTCGTCTTATACGGGCTGACATGAAAATCCACTATTCACCCATTTTACTCGGTAACGGTTGATTTTACGCCAATATCTTATAGAGCCATTTCGAACCGCCTCATCACGGCGGATAATTTTTCTATATAACTTTTTCCGATCAGACGAAGTTTAGGTTTTGATTCACTACGAGCTCTCCTATGAAAATTTACATGTTAGTCCATTTTGCTGGATAACGATTGATTTTATGAAAAATTCATATAGAGTCATTTCAAACCAACTCGTCGAGACCTATAAAATTGGTAAATAACATATTCTGAATAGACGAAGTTCAGTTTTCGTCTTATACGGGCTGACATGAAAATCCACTATTCACCCATTTTACTCGGTAACGGTTGATTTTACGCCAATATCTTATAGAGCCATTTCGAACCGCCTCATCACGGCGGATAATTTTTCTATATAACTTTTTCCGATCAGACGAAGTTAGGTTTTGATTCACTACGAGCTCTCCTATGAAAATTTACATGTTAGTCCATTTTGCTGGATAACGATTGATTTTATGAAAAATTCATATAGAGTCATTTCAAACCAACTCGTCGAGACCTATAAAATTGGTAAATAACATATTCTGAATAGACGAAGTTCAGTTTTCGTCTTATACGGGCTGACATGAAAATCCACTATTCACCCATTTTACTCGGTAACGGTTGATTTTACGCCAATATCTTATAGAACCATTTCGAACCGCCTCATCACGGCGGATAATTTTTCTATATAACTTTTTCCGATCAGACGAAGTTTAGGTTTTGATTCACTACGAGCTCTCCTATGAAAATTTACATGTTAGTCCATTTTGCTGGATAACGATTGATTTTATGAAAAATTCATACAGGGTCATTACAAACCAACTCGTCGAGACCTATAAAATTGGTAAATAACATTTTCTGAATAGACGAAGTTCTTATTACGGGCTGACATGAAAATCCACTATTCACCAATTTTACTCGGTAACGGTTGATTTTACGCCAATATCTTATAGAGCCATTTCGAACCGCCTCATCACGGCGGATAATTTTTCTATATAACTTTTTCCGATCAGACGAAGTTTAGGTTTTGATTCACTACGAGCTCTCCTATGAAAATTTACATGTTAGTCCATTTTGCTGGATAACGATTGATTTTATGAAAAATTCATATAGAGTCATTTCAAACCAACTCGTCAAGACCTATAAAATTGGTAAATAACTGAATAGACGAAGTTCAGTTTTCGTCTTATACGGGCTGACATGAAAATCCACTATTCACCCATTTTACTCGGTAACGGTTGATTTTACGCCAATATCTTATAGAGCCATTTCGAACCGCCTCATCACGGCGGATAATTTTTCTATATAACTTTTTCCGATCAGACGAAGTTAGGTTTTGATTCACTACGAGCTCTCCTATGAAAATTTACATGTTAGTCCATTTTGCTGGATAACGATTGATTTTATGAAAAATTCATATAGAGTCATTTCAAACCAACTCGTCGAGACCTATAAAATTGGTAAATAACATATTCTGAATAGACGAAGTTCAGTTTTCGTCTTATACGGGCTGACATGAAAATCCATTATTCACCCATTTTACTCGGTAACGGTTGATTTTACGCCAATATCTTATAGAAACATTTCGAACCGCCTCATCACGGCGGATAATTTTTCTATATAACTTTTTCCGATCAGACGAAGTTTAGGTTTTGATTCACTACGAGCTCTCCTATGAAAATATACATGTTAGTCCATTTTGCTGGATAACGATTGATTTTATGAAAAATTCATACAGGGTCATTTCAAACCAACTCGTCGAGACCTATAAAATTGGTAAATAACATATTCTGAATAGACTAAGTTCAGTTTTCGTCTTATACGGGCTGACATGAAAATCCACTATTCACCCATTTTACTCGGTAACGGTTGATTTTACGCCAATATCTTATAGAACCATTTCGAACCGCCTCATCACGGCGGATAATTTTTCTATATAACTTTTTCCGATCAGACGAAGTTTAGGTTTTGCTGGATAACGATTGATTTTATGAAAAATTCATACAGGGTCATTTCAAACCAACTCGTCGAGACCTATAAAATTGGTAAATAACATATTCTGAATAGACGAAGTTCAGGTTTCGTCTTATACGGGCTGACATGAAAATCCATTATTCACCCATTTTACTAGGTAACGGTTGATTTTACGCCAATATCTTATAAAACCATTTCGAACCGCCTCATCACGGCGGATAATTTTTCTATATAACTTTTTCCGATCAGACGAAGTTTAGGTTTTGATTCACTACGAGCTCTCCTATGAAAATTTACATGTTAGTCCATTTTGCTGGATAACGATTGATTTTATGAAAAATTCATACAGGGTCATTTCAAACCAACTCGTCGAGACCTATAAAATTGGTAAATAACATATTCTGAATAGACGAAGTTCAGTTTTCGTCTTATACGGGCTGACATGAAAATCCACTATTCACCCATTTTACTCGGTAACGGTTGATTTTACGCCAATATCTTATAGAACCATTTCGAACCGCCTCATCACGGCGGATAATTTTTCTATATAACTTTTTCCGATCAGACGAAGTTTAGGTTTTGATTCACTACGAGCTCTCCTATGAAAATTTACATGTTAGTCCCTTTTGCTGGATAACGATTGATTTTATGAAAAATTCATACAGTCATTTCAAACCAACTCGTCGAGACCTATAAAATTGGTAAATAACATATTCTGAATAGACGAAGTTCAGTTTTCTTCTTATTGCGGGCTGACATGAAAATCCACTATTCACCCATTTTACTCGGTAACGGTTGATTTTACGCCAATATCTTATAGAACCATTTCGAACCGCCTCATCACGGCGGATAATTTTTCTATATAACTTTTTCCGATCAGACGAAGTTTAGGTTTTGATTCACTACGAGATCTCCTATGAAAATTTACATGTTAGTCCATTTTGCTGGATAACGATTGATTTTATGAAAAATTCATACAGAGTCATTTCAAACCAACTCGTCGAGACCTATAAAATTGGTAAATAACATATTCTGAATAGACGAAGTTCAGTTTTCGTCTTATACGGGCTGACATGAAAATCCACTATTCACCCATTTTACTCGGTAACGGTTGATTTTACGCCAATATCTTATAGAGCCATTTCGAACCGCCTCATCACGGCGGATAATTTTTCTATATAACTTTTTCCGATCAGACGAAGTTTAGGTTTTGATTCATTACGAACTCTCCTATGAAAATTTACATGTTAGTCCATTTTGCTGGATAACGATTGATTTTATGAAAAATTCATACAGGGTCATTTCAAACCAACTCGTCGAGACCTATAAAATTGGTAAATAACATTTTCTGAATAGACGAAGTTCTTATTACGGGCTGACATGAAAATCCATTATTCACCCATTTTACTCGGTAACGGTTGATTTTACGCCAATATCTTATAGAGCCATTTCGAACCGCCTCATCACGGCGGATAATTTTTCTATATAACTTTTTCCGATCAGACGAAGTTTAGGTTTTGATTCACTACGAGCTCTCCTATGAAAATTTACATGTTAGTCCATTTTGCTGGATAACGATTGATTTTATGAAAAATTCATATAGAGTCATTTCAAACCAACTCGTCGAGACCTATAAAATTGGTAAATAACATATTCTGAATAGACGAAGTTCAGTTTTCGTCTTATACGGGCTGACATGAAAATCCACTATTCACCCATTTTACTCGGTAACGGTTGATTTTACGCCAATATCTTATAGAACCATTTCGAACCGCCTCATCACGGCGGATAATTTTTCTATATAACTTTTTCCGATCAGACGAAGTTTAGGTTTTGATTCACTACGAGCTCTCCTAAGAAAATTTACATGTTAGTCCATTTTGCTGGATAACGATTGATTTTATGAAAAATTCATATAGAGTCATTTCAAACCAACTCGTCGAGACCTATAAAATTGGTAAATAACATATTCTGAATAGACGAAGTTCAGTTTTCGTCTTATTGCGGGCTGACATGAAAATCCACTATTCACCCATTTTACTCGGTAACGGTTGATTTTACGCCAATATCTTATAGAGCCATTTCGAACCGCCTCATCACGGCGGATAATTTTTCTATATAACTTTTTCCGATCAGACGAAGTTTAGGTTTTGATTCACTACGAGCTCTCCTATGAAAATTTACATGTTAGTCCATTTTGCTGGATAACGATTGATTTTATGAAAAATTCATACAGGGTCATTTCAAACCAACTCGTCGAGACCTATAAAATTGGTAAATAACATATTCTGAATAGACGAAGTTCAGTTTTCGTCTTATACGGGCTGACATGAAAATCCTCTATTCACCCATTTTACTCGGTAACGGTTGACTTTACGCCAATATCTTATAGAACCATTTCGAACCGCCTCATCACGGCGGATAATTTTTCTATATAACTTTTTCCGATCAGACGAAGTTTAGGTTTTGATTCACTACGAGCTCTCCTATGAAAATTTACATGTTAGTCCATTTTGCTGGATAACGATTGATTTTATGAAAAATTCATACAGGGTCATTTCAAACCAACTCGTCGAGACCTATAAAATTGGTAAATAACATATTCTGAATAGACGAAGTTCAGTTTTCGTCTTATTGCGGGCTGACATGAAAATCCACTATTCACCCATTTTACTCGGTAACGGTTGATTTTACGCCAATATCTTATAAAGCCATTTCGAACCGCCTCATCACGGCGGATAATTTTTCTATATAACTTTTTCCGATCAGACGAAGTTAGGTTTTGATTCACTACGAGCTCTCCTATGAAAATTTACATGTTAGTCCATTTTGCTGGATAACGATTGATTTTATGAAAAATTCATATAGAGTCATTTCAAACCAACTCGTCGAGACCTATAAAATTGGTAAATAACATATTCTGAATAGACGAAGTTCAGTTTTCGTCTTATACGGGCTGACATGAAAATCCAATATTCACCCATTTTACTCGGTAACGGTTGATTTTACGCCAATATCTTATAGAACCATTTCGAACCGCCTCATCACGGCGGATAATTTTTCTATATAACTTTTTCCGATCAGACGAAGTTTAGGTTTTGAATCACTACGAGCTCTCCTATGAAAATTTACATGTTAGTCCATTTTGCTGGATAACGATTGATTTTATGAAAAATTCATATAGAGTCATTTCAAACCAACTCGTCGAGACCTATAAAATTGGTAAATAACATATTCTGAATAGACGAAGTTCAGTTTTCGTCTTATACGGGCTGACATGAAAATCCACTATTCACCCATTTTACTCGGTAACGGTTGATTTTACGCCAATAGCTTATAGAGCCATTTCGAACCGCCTCATCACGGCGGATAATTTTTCTATATAACTTTTTCCGATCAGACGAAGTTTAGGTTTTGATTCACTACGAGCTCTCCTATGAAAATTTACATGTTAGTCCATTTTGCTGGATAACGATTGATTTTATGAAAAATTCATACAGGGTCATTTCAAACCAACTCGTCGAGACCTATAAAATTGGTAAATAACATATTCTGAATAGACTAAGTTCAGTTTTCGTCTTATACGGGCTGACATGAAAATCCACTATTCACCCATTTTACTCGGTAACGGTTGATTTTACGCCAATATCTTATAGAAACATTTCGAACCGCCTCATCACGGCGGATAATTTTTCTATATAACTTTTTCCGATCAGACGAAGTTTAGGTTTTGCTGGATAACGATTGATTTTATGAAAAATTCATACAGGGTCATTTCAAACCAACTCGTCGAGACCTATAAAATTGGTAAATAACATATTCTGAATAGACGAAGTTCAGGTTTCGTCTTATACGGGCTGACATGAAAATCCATTATTCACCCATTTTACTCGGTAACGGTTGATTTTACGCCAATATCTTATAAAACCATTTCGAACCGCCTCATCACGGCGGATAATTTTTCTATATAACTTTTTCCGATCAGACGAAGTTTAGGTTTTGATTCACTACGAGCTCTCCTATGAAAATTTACATGTTAGTCCATTTTGCTGGATAACGATTGATTTTATGAAAAATTCATACAGGGTCATTTCAAACCAACTCGTCGAGACCTATAAAATTGGTAAATAACATATTCTGAATAGACGAAGTTCAGTTTTCGTCTTATTGCGGGCTGACATGAAAATCCACTATTCACCCATTTTACTCGGTAACGGTTGATTTTACGCCAATATCTTATAGAACCATTTCGAACCGCCTCATCACGGCGGATAATTTTTCTATATAACTTTTTCCGATCAGACGAAGTTTAGGTTTTGATTCACTACGAGCTCTCCTATGAAAATTTACATGTTAGTCCATTTTGCTGGATAACGATTGATTTTATGAAAAATTCATACAGGGTCATTTCAAACCAACTCGTCGAGTCCTATAAAATTGGTAAATAACATATTCTGAATAGACGAAGTTCAGTTTTCGTCTTATACGGGCTGACATGAAAATCCACTATTCACCCATTTTACTCGGTAACGGTTGATTTTACGCCAATATCTTATAGAGCCATTTCGAACCGCCTCATCACGGCGGATAATTTTTCTCTATAACTTTTTCCGATCAGACGAAGTTTAGGTTTTGATTCACTACGAGCTCTCCTATGAAAAATTACATGTTAGTCCATTTTGCTGGATAACAAATGATTTTATGAAAAATTCATACAGAGTCATTTCAAACCAACTCGTCGAGACCTATAAAATTGGTAAATAACATTTTCTGAATAGACGAAGCTCAGTTTTCGACTTATTACGGGCTGACATGAAAATTCACTATTCACCCATTTTACTCGGTAACGGTTGATTTTACGCCAATAATTTATAGAACCATTTCGAACCGCCTCATTACGTCGGATAATTTTTCTATATAACTTTTTCCGATCAGACGAAGTTTAGGTTTTGATTCACTACGAGCTCTCCTATGAAAAATTACATGTTAGTCCATTTTGCTAGATAACAATTGATTTTATGAAAAATTCATACAGAGCCATTTCAAACCAACTCGTCGAAACCTATAAAATTGGTAAATAACATTTTCTGAATAGACGAAGTTCAGTTTTCGTCTTATTACGGGCTGACATGATAATTCAATATTCACTCATTTTACTCGGTAACGGTTGATTTTACGCCAATATCTTATAGAACCATTTCGAACCGCCTCATCACGACGGATAATTTTTCTATATAACTCTTTCCTATCAGACGAAGTTTAGGTTTTGATTCACTACGAGCTCTCCTATGAAAAATTACATGTTAGTCCATTTTGCTGGATAACAATTGATTTTATGAAAAATTCATACAGAGTCATTTCAAACCAACTCGTCGAGACCTATAAAATTGGTAAATAACATTTTCTGAAAAGACGAAGTATAGTTTTCGTCTTATTACGGGCTGACATGAAAATTCAATATACACCCATTTTACTCGGTAACGGTTGGTTTTACGCCAATATCTTATAGAACCATTTCGAACCGCCTCATCACGGCGGATAATTTTTCTCTATAACTTTTTCCGATCAGACGAAGTTTAGGTTTTGATTCACTACGAGCTCTCCTATGAAAAATTACATGTTAGCCTATTTTGCTGGATAACAATTGATTTATTGAAAAATTCATGCAGAGTCATTTCAAACCAACACGTCGGGACCTATAAAATTGGTAAATAACATTTTCTGAATAGACGAAGTTCAGTTTTCGTCTTATTACGGGCTGACATGAAAATTCACTATACACCCATTTTACTCGGTAACGGTTGATTTTACGCCAATATCTTATAGAACCATTTCGAACCGCCTCATCACGACGGATAATTTTTCTATATAACTTTTTCCGATCAGACGAAGTTTAGGTTCTGATTCACTACGAGCTCTCCTATGAAAATTTACAAGTTAGTCCATTTTGCTGGATAACAATTGATTTTATGAAAAATTCATGCAGAGTCATTTCAAACCAACTCGTCGGGACCTATAAAATTGGTAAATAACATTTTCTGAATAGACGAAGTTCAGTTTTCGTCTTATTACGGGCTGACATGAAAATTCACTATACACCCATTTTACTCGGTAACGGTTGATTTTACGCCAATATCTTATAGAACCATTTCGAACCGCCTCATAACGGCGGATAATTTTTCTGTATAACTTTTTCCGATCAGTCGAAGTTTAGGTTTTGATTCACTACGAGCTCTCCTATGAAAAATTACATGTTAGTCCATTTTGCTGGATAACAATTGATTTTATGAAAAATTCATACAGAGTCATTTCAAACCAACTCGTCGAGACCTATAAAATTGGTAAATAACATTTTCTGAATAGACGAAGTATAGTTTTCGTCTTATTACGAGCTGACATGAAAATTCACTATACACGCATTTTACTCGGTAACGGTTGGTTTTACGCCAATATCTTATAGAACCATTTCGAACCGCCTCATAACGACGGATAATTTTTCTATATATCTTTTTCCGATCAGACGAAGTTTAGGTTTTGATTCACTACGAGCTCTCCTATGAAAAATTACATGTTAGTCCATTTTGCTGGATAACAATTGATTTTATGAAAAATTCATACAGAGTCATTTCAAACCAACTCGTCGAGACCTATAAAATTGGTAAATAACATTTTCTGAATAGACGAAGTATAGTTTTCGTCTTATTACGGGCTGACATGAAAATTCAATATACACCCATTTTACTCGGTAACGGTTGATTTTACGCCAATATCTTATAGAACCATTTCGAACCGCCTCATCACGACGGATAATTTTTCTATACAACTTTTTCCGATCAGACGAAGTTAGGTTTTGATTCACTACGAGCTCTCCTATGAAAAATTACATGTTAGTCCATTTTGCTGGATAACAATTGATTTTATGAAAAATTCATACAGAGTCATTTCAAACCAACTCGTTGAGACCTATAAAATTGTTAAATAACATTTTCTGAATAGACGAAGTATAGTTTTCGTCTTATTACGGGCTGACATGAAAATTCATTATACACCCATTTTCCTCGGTAACGGTTGGTTTTACGCCAATATCTTATGGAACCATTTCGAACTGCCTCATCACGGCGGATAATTTTTCTCTATAACTTTTTCCGATCAGACGAAGATTAGGTTTTGATTCACTACGAGCACTCCTATGAAAAATTACATGTTAGTCCATTTTGCTGGATAACAATTGATTTTATGAAAAATTCATACAGAGTCATTTCAAACCAACTCGTCGAGACCTACAAAGTTGGTTAATAACATTTTCTGAATAGACGAAGTTCAGTTTTCGTCTTATTACGGGCTGACATGAAAATTCACTATACACCCATTTTACTCGGTAACGGTTGATTTCACGCCAATATCTTATAAAACCATTTCGAACCGCCTTATCACGGCGGATAATTTTTCTATATAACTTTTTCCGATCAGACGAAGTTTAGGTTTTGATTCACTACGAGCTCTCCTATGAAAAATTACATGTTAGTCCATTTTGCTGGATAACAAATGATATTATGAAAAATTCTTACAGAGTCATTTCAAACCAACTCGTCGAGACCTATAAAATTGGTAAATAACATTTTCTGAATAGACGAAGTTCAGTTTTCGTCTTATTACGGGCTGACATGAAAATTCAATATACACCCATTTTACTCGGTAACGGTTGATTTTACGCCAAAATCTTATAGAGCCATTTCGAACCGCCTCATCACGAGGGATAATTTTTCTATATAACTTTTTCCGATCAGACGAAGTTTAGGTTTTGATTCACTACGAGCTCTCCTATGAAAATTTACAAGTTAGTCCATCTTGCTGGATAACAATTGATTTTATGAAAAATTCATACAGAGTCATTTCAAACCAACTCGTCGGGACCTATAAAATTGGTAAATAACATTTTCTGAATAGACGAAGTTCAGTTTTCGTCATTACGGGCTGACATGAAAATTCACTATACACCCATTTTACTCGGTAACGGTTGATTTCACGCCAATATCTTATAAAAACATTTCGAACCGCCTTATCACGGCGGATAATTTTTCTATATAACTTTTTCCGATCAGACGAAGTTTAGGTTTTGATTCACTACGAGCTCTCCTATGAAAAATTACATGTTAGTCCATTTTGCTGGATAACAAATGATATTATGAAAAATTCTTACAGTCATTTCAAACCAACTCGTCGAGACCTATAAAATTGGTAAATAACATTTTCTGAATAGACGAAGTTCAGTTTTCGTCTTATTACGGGCTGACATGAAAATTCAATATAACACCCATTTTACTCGGTAACGGTTGATTTTACGCCAAAATCTTATAGAGCCATTTCGAACCGCCTCATCACGAGGGATAATTTTTCTATATAACTTTTTCCGATCAGACGAAGTTTAGGTTTTGATTCACTACGAGCTCTCCTATGAAAATTTTCAAGTTAGTCCATTTTGCTGGATAACAATTGATTTTATGAAAAATTCATGCAGAGTCATTTCAAACCAACTCGTCGGGACCTATAAAATTGGTAAATAACATTTTCTGAATAGATGAAGTTCAGTTTTCGTCTTATTACGGGCTGACGTGAAAATTCACTATACACCCATTTTACTCGGTAACGGTTGATTTTACGCCAATATCTTATAGAACCATTTCGAACCGCCTCATCACGGCGGATAATTTCTCTATATAACTTTTTCCGATCAGACGAAGTTTAGGTTTTGATTCACTACGAGCTCTCCTATGAAAAATTACATGTTAGTCCATTTTGCTGGATAACAATTGATTTTATGAAAAATTCATACAGAGTCATTTCAAACCAACTCGTCGAGACCTACAAAATTGGTAAATAACATTTTCTGAATAGACGAAGTATAGTTTTCGTCTTATTCCGGGCTGACATGAAAATTCAATATACACCCATTTTACTCGGTAACGGTTAATTTTACGCCAATATCTTATAGAACCATTTCGAACCGCCTCATTACGGCGGATAATTTTTCTCTATAACTTTTTCCGATCAGACGAAGTTTAGGTTTTGATTCAGTACGAGTTCTCCTATGAAAAATTACATGTTAGTCCATTTTGCTGGATAACAAATGATTTTATGAAAAATTCATACAGAGTCATTTCAAACCAACTCGTCGAGACCTATAAAATTGGTAAATAACATTTTCTGAATAGACGAAGCTCAGTTTTCGACTTATTACGGGCTGACATGAAAATTCACTATTCACCCATTTTACTCGGTAACGGTTGATTTTACGCCAATATCTTATAAAACCATTTCGAACCGCCTCATCACGATGGATAATTTTTCTATATAACTTTTTCCGATCAGACGAAGTTTAGGTTTTGATTCACTACGAGCTCTCCTATGAAAATTTACAAGTTAGTCCATTTTGCTGGATAACAAATGATTTTATGAAAAATTCATACAGAGTCATTTCAAACCAACTCGTCGAGACCTATAAAATTGGTAAATAACATTTTCTGAATAGACGAAGCTCAGTTTTCGACTTATTACGGGCTGACATGAAAATTCATTATTCACCCATTTTACTCGGTAACGGTTGATTTTACGCCAATAACTTATAGAACCATTTCGAACCGCCTCATTACGTCCGATAATTTTTCTATATAACTTTTTCCGATCAGACGAAGTTTAGGTTTTGATTCACTACGAGCTCTCCTATGAAAAATTACATGTTAGTCCATTTTGCTGGATAACAATTGATTTTATGAAAAATTCATACAGAGTCATTTCAAACCAACTCGTCGAGACCTATAAAATTGGTAAATAACATTTTCTGAAAAGACGAAGTATAGTTTTCGTCTTATTACGGGCTGACATGAAAATTCACTATACACCCATTTTACTCGGTAACGGTTGGTTTTACGCCAATATCTTATAGAACCATTTCGAACCGCCTCATCACGACGGATAATTTTTCTATATAACTTTTTCCGATCAGGCCAAGTTTAGGTTTTGATTCAGTACCAGCTCTCCTATGAAAAATTACATGTTAGTCCATTTTGCTGGATAAAAAATGATTTTATGAAAAATTCATACAGAGTCATTTCAAACCAACTCGTCGAGACCTATAAAATTGGTAAATAACATTTTCTGAATAGACGAAGTTCAGTTTTCGTCTTATTACGGGCTGACATGATAATTCACTATTCACTCATTTTACTCGGTAACGGTTGATTTTACGCCAATATCTTATAGAACCATTTCGAACCGCCTCATCACGGCGGATAATTTTTCTATATAACTTTTTCCGATCAGACGAAGTTTAGGTTTTGATTCACTACGAGCTCTCCTATGAAAAATTACATGTTAGTCCATTTTGCTGGATAACAATTGATTTTATGAAAAATTCATACAGAGTCATTTCAAACCAACTCGTCGAGACCTATAAAATTGGTAAATAACATTTTCTGAAAAGACGAAGTATAGTTTTCGTCTTATTACGGGCTGACATGAAAATTCACTATACACCCATTTTACTCGGTAACGGTTGGTTTTACGCCAATATCTTATAGAACCATTTCGAACCGCCTCATCACGGCGGATAATTTTTCTCTATAACTTTTTCCGATCAGACGAAGTTTAGGTTTTGATTCACTACGAGCTCTCCTATGAAAAATTACATGTTAGCATATTTTGCTGGATAACAATTGATTTATTGAAAAATTCATGCAGAGTCATTTCAAACCAACACGTCGGGACCTATAAAATTGGTAAATAACATTTTCTGAATAGACGAAGTTCAGTTTTCGTCTTATTACGGGCTGACATGAAAATTCACTATACACCCATTTTACTCGGTAACGGTTGATTTTACGCCAATATCTTATAGAACCATTTCGAACCGCCTCATCACGACGGATAATTTTTCTATATAACTTTTTCCGATCAGACGAAGTTTAGGTTCTGATTCACTACGAGCTCTCCTATGAAAATTTACAAGTTAGTCCATTTTGCTGGATAACAATTGATTTTATGAAAAATTCATGCAGAGTCATTTCAAACCAACTCGTCGGGACCTATAAAATTGGTAAATAACATTTTCTGAATAGACGAAGTTCAGTTTTCGTCTTATTACGGGCTGACATGAAAATTCACTATACACCCATTTTACTCGGTAACGGTTGATTTTACGCCAATATCTTATAGAACCATTTCGAACCGCCTCATAACGGCGGATAATTTTTCTATATAACTTTATCCGATCAGACGAAGTTTAGGTTTTGATTCACTACGAGCTCTCCTATGAAAAATTACATGTTAGTCCATTTTGCTGGATAACAATTGATTTTATGAAAAATTCATACAGAGTCATTTCAAACCAACTCGTCGAGACCTATAAAATTGGTAAATAACATTTTCTGAATAGACGAAGTATAGTTTTCGTCTTATTACGGGCTGACATGAAAATTCACTATACACCCATTTTACTCGGTAACGGTTGGTTTTACGCCAATATCTTATAGAACCATTTCGAACCGCCTCATCACGGCGGATAATTTTTCTATATAACTTTTTCCGATCAGACGAAGTTTAGGTTTTGATTCAGTACGAGCTCTCCTATGAAAAATTACATGTTAGTCCATTTTGCTGGATAACAAATGATTTTATGAAAAATTCATAAAGAGTCATTTCAAACCAACTCGTCGAGACCTATAAAATTGGTAAATAACATTTTCTGAATAGACCAAGTTCAGTTTTCGTCTTATTACGGGCTGACATGATAATTCACTATTCACTCATTTTACTCGGTAACGGTTGATTTTACGCCAATATCTTATAGAACCATTTCGAACCGCCTCATAACGACGGATAATTTTTCTATATATCTTTTTCCGATCAGACGAAGTTTAGGTTTTGATTCACTACGAGCTCTCCTATGAAAAATTACATGTTAGTCCATTTTGCTGGATAACAATTGATTTTATGAAAAATTCATACAGAGTCATTTCAAACCAACTCGTCGAGACCTATAAAATTGGTAAATAACATTTTCTGAATAGACGAAGTATAGTTTTCGTCTTATTACGGGCTGACATGAAAATTCACTATACACCCATTTTACTCGGTAACGGTTGATTTTACGCCAATATCTTATAGAACCATTTCGAACCGCCTCATCACGACGGATAATTTTTCTATACAACTTTTTCCGATCAGACGAAGTTAGGTTTTGATTCACTACGAGCTCTCCTATGAAAAATTACATGTTAGTCCATTTTGCTGGATAACAATTGATTTTATGAAAAATTCATACAGTCATTTCAAACCAACTCGTTGAGACCTATAAAATTGTTAAATAACATTTTCTGAATATACGAAGTATAGTTTTCGTCTTATTACGGGCTGAAATGAAAATTCATTATACACCCATTTTCCTCGGTAACGGTTGATTTTACGCCAATATCTTATAGAACCATTTCGAACCGCCTCATAACGACGGATAATTTTTCTATATATCTTTTTCCGATCAGACGAAGTTTAGGTTTTGATTCACTACGAGCTCTCCTATGAAAAATTACATGTTAGTCCATTTTGCTGGATAACAATTGATTTTATGAAAAATTCATACAGAGTCATTTCAAACCAACTCGTCGAGACCTATAAAATTGGTAAATAACATTTTCTGAATAGACGAAGTATAGTTTTCGTCTTATTACGGGCTGACATGAAAATTCACTATACACCCATTTTACTCGGTAACGGTTGATTTTACGCCAATATCTTATAGAACCATTTCGAACCGCCTCATCACGACGGATAATTTTTCTATACAACTTTTTCCGATCAGACGAAGTTAGGTTTTGATTCACTACGAGCTCTCCTATGAAAAATTACATGTTAGTCCATTTTGCTGGATAACAATTGATTTTATGAAAAATTCATACAGTCATTTCAAACCAACTCGTTGAGACCTATAAAATTGTTAAATAACATTTTCTGAATATACGAAGTATAGTTTTCGTCTTATTACGGGCTGAAATGAAAATTCATTATACACCCATTTTCCTCGGTAACGGTTGGTTTTACGCCAATATCTTATAGAACCATTTCGAACTGCCTCATCACGGCGGATAATTTTTCTCTATAACTTTTTCCGATCAGACGAAGTTTAGGTTTTGATTCACTACGAGCTCTCCTATGAAAAATTACATGTTAGTCCATTTTGCTGGATAACAATTGATTTTATGAAAAATTCATACAGAGTCATTTCAAACCAACTCGTCGAGACCTACAAAGTTGGTTAATAACATTTTCTGAATAGACGAAGTTCAGTTTTCGTCTTATTACGGGCTGACATGAAAATTCACTATACACCCATTTTACTCGGTAACGGTTGATTTCACGCCAATATCTTATAAAACCATTTCGAACCGCCTTATCACGGCGGATAATTTTTCTATATAACTTTTTCCGATCAGACGAAGTTTAGGTTTTGATTCACTACGAGCTCTCCTATGAAAAATTACATGTTAGTCCATTTTGCTGGATAACAAATGATATTATGAAAAATTCTTACAGAGTCATTTCAAACCAACTCGTCGAGACCTATAAAATTGGTAAATAACATTTTCTGAATAGACGAAGTTCAGTTTTCGTCTTATTACGGGCTGACATGAAAATTCACTATTCACCCATTTTACTCGGTAACGGTTGATTTTACGCCAATATCTTATAGAACCATTTCGAACCGCCTCATCACGATGGATAATTTTTCTATATAACTTTTTCCGATCAGACGAAGTTTAGGTTTTGATTCACTACGAGCTCTCCTATGAAAATTTACAAGTTAGTCCATTTTGCTGGATAACAAATGATTTTATGAAAAATTCATACAGAGTCATTTCAAACCAACTCGTCGAGACCTATAAAATTGGTAAATAACATTTTCTGAAAAGACGAAGTATAGTTTTCGTCTTATTACGGGCTGACATGAAAATTCACTATACACCCATTTTACTCGGTAACGGTTGGTTTTACGCCAATATCTTATAGAACCATTTCGAACCGCCTCATCACGGCGGATAATTTTTCTCTATAACTTTCTCCGATCAGACGAAGTTTAGGTTTTGATTCACTACGAGCTCTCCTATGAAAAATTACATGTTAGTCCATTTTGCTGGATAACAAATGATTTTATGAAAAATTCATACAGAGTCATTTCAAACCAACTCGTCGAGACCTATAAAATTGGTAAATAACATTTTCTGAATAGACGAAGCTCAGTTTTCGACTTATTACGGGCTGACATGAAAATTCACTATTCACCCATTTTACTCGGTAACGGTTGATTTTACGCCAATAACTTATAGAACCATTTCGAACCGCCTCATTACGTCGGATAATTTTTCTATATAACTTTTTCCGATCAGACGAAGTTTAGGTTTTGATTCACTACGAGCTCTCCTATGAAAAATTACATGTTAGTCCATTTTGCTAGATAACAATTGATTTTATGAAAAATTCATACAGAGCCATTTCAAACCAACTCGTCGGGACCTATAAAATTGGTAAATAACATTTTCTGAATAGACGAAGTTCAGTTTTCGTCTTATTACGGGCTGACATGAAAATTCACTATACACCCATTTTACTCGGTAACGGTTGATTTTACGCCAATATCTTATAGAACCATTTCGAACCGCCTCATAACGGCGGATAATTTTTCTACATAACTTTTTCCGATCAGACGAAGTTTAGGTTTTGATTCACTACGAGCTCTCCTATGAAAAATTACATGTTAGTCCATTTTGCGGGATAACAATTGATTTTATGAAAAATTCATACAGAGTCATTTCAAACCAAGTCGTCGAGACCTATAAAATTGGTAAATAACATTTTCTGAATAGACGAAGTATAGTTTTCGTCTTATTACGGGCTGACATGAAAATTCACTATACACCCATTTTACTCGGTAACGGTTGGTTTTACGCCAATATCTTATAGAACCATTTCGAACCGCCTCATCACGGCGGATAATTTTTCTATATAACTTTTTCCGATCAGACGAAGTTTAGGTTTTGATTCAGTACGAGCTCTCCTATGAAAAATTACATGTTAGTCCATTTTGCTGGATAACAAATGATTTTATGAAAAATTCATACAGAGTCATTTCAAACCAACTCGTCGAGACCTATAAAATTGGTAAATAACATTTTCTGAATAGACCAAGTTCAGTTTTCGTCTTATTACGGGCTGACATGATAATTCACTATTCACTCATTTTACTCGGTAACGGTTGATTTTACGCCAATATCTTATAGAACCATTTCGAACCGCCTCATAACGACGGATAATTTTTCTATATATCTTTTTCCGATCAGACGAAGTTTAGGTTTTGATTCACTACGAGCTCTCCTATGAAAAATTACATGTTAGTCCATTTTGCTGGATAACAATTGATTTTATGAAAAATTCATACAGAGTCATTTCAAACCAACTCGTCGAGACCTATAAAATTGGTAAATAACATTTTCTGAATAGACGAAGTATAGTTTTCGTCTTATTACGGGCTGACATGAAAATTCACTATACACCCATTTTACTCGGTAACGGTTGATTTTACGCCAATATCTTATAGAACCATTTCGAACCGCCTCATCACGACGGATAATTTTTCTATACAACTTTTTCCGATCAGACGAAGTTAGGTTTTGATTCACTACGAGCTCTCCTATGAAAAATTACATGTTAGTCCATTTTGCTGGATAACAATTGATTTTATGAAAAATTCATACAGAGTCATTTCAAACCAACTCGTTGAGACCTATAAAATTGTTAAATAACATTTTCTGAATATACGAAGTATAGTTTTCGTCTTATTACGGGCTGAAATGAAAATTCATTATACACCCATTTTCCTCGGTAACGGTTGGTTTTACGCCAATATCTTATAGAACCATTTCGAACTGCCTCATCACGGCGGATAATTTTTCTCTATAACTTTTTCCGATCAGACGAAGTTTAGGTTTTGATTCACTACGAGCTCTCCTATGAAAAATTACATGTTAGTCCATTTTGCTGGATAACAATTGATTTTATGAAAAATTCATACAGAGTCATTTCAAACCAACTCGTCGAGACCTACAAAGTTGGTTAATAACATTTTCTGAATAGACGAAGTTCAGTTTTCGTCTTATTACGGGCTGACATGAAAATTCACTATACACCCATTTTACTCGGTAACGGTTGATTTCACGCCAATATCTTATAAAACCATTTCGAACCGCCTTATCACGGCGGATAATTTTTCTATATAACTTTTTCCGATCAGACGAAGTTTAGGTTTTGATTCACTACGAGCTCTCCTATGAAAAATTACATGTTAGTCCATTTTGCTGGATAACAAATGATATTATGAAAAATTCTTACAGAGTCATTTCAAACCAACTCGTCGAGACCTATAAAATTGGTAAATAACATTTTCTGAATAGACGAAGTTCAGTTTTCGTCTTATTACGGGCTGACATGAAAATTCACTATACACCCATTTTACTCGGTAACGGTTGATTTTACGCCAAAATCTTATAGAGCCATTTCGAACCGCCTCATCACGAGGGATAATTTTTCTATATAACTTTTTCCGATCAGACGAAGTTTAGGTTTTGATTCACTACGAGCTCTCCTATGAAAATTTACAAGTTAGTCCATTTTGCTGGATAACAATTGATTTTATGAAAAATTCATGCAGAGTCATTTCAAACCAACTCGTCGGGACCTATAAAATTGGTAAATAACATTTTCTGAATAGACGAAGTTCAGTTTTCGTCTTATTACGGGCTGACATGAAAATTCACTATACACCCATTTTACTCGGTAACGGTTGATTTTACGCCAATATCTTATAGAACCATTTCGAACCGCCTCATCACGGCGGATAATTTCTCTATATAACTTTTTCTGATCAGACGAAGTTTAGGTTTTGATTCACTACGAGCTCTCCTATGAAAAATTACATGTTAGTCCATTTTGCTGGATAACAATTGATTTTATGAAAAATTCATACAGAGTCATTTCAAACCAACTCGTCGAGACCTACAAAATTGGTAAATAACATTTTCTGAATAGACGAAGTATAGTTTTCGTCTTATTCCGGGCTGACATGAAAATTCACTATACACCCATTTTACTCGGTAACGGTTAATTTTACGCCAATATCTTGTAGAACCATTTCGAACCGCCTCATCACGGCGGATAATTTTTCTCTATAACTTTTTCCGATCAGACGAAGTTTAGGTTTTGATTCAGTACGAGTTCTCCTATGAAAAATTACATGTTAGTCCATTTTGCTGGATAACAAATGATTTTATGAAAAATTCATACAGAGTCATTTCAAACCAACTCGTCGAGACCTATAAAATTGGTAAATAACATTTTCTGAATAGACGAAGCTCAGTTTTCGACTTATTACGGGCTGACATGAAAATTCAATATTCACCCATTTTACTCGGTAACGGTTGATTTTACGCCAATATCTTATAAAACCATTTCGAACCGCCTCATCACGATGGATAATTTTTCTATATAACTTTTTCCGATCAGACGAAGTTTAGGTTTTGATTCACTACGAGCTCTCCTATGAAAATTTACAAGTTAGTCCATTTTGCTGGATAACAAATGATTTTATGAAAAATTCATACAGAGTCATTTCAAACCAACTCGTCGGGACCTATAAAATTGGTAAAAAACATTTTCTGAATAGACGAAGTTCAGTTTTCGTCTTATTACGGGCTGACAGGAAAATTCACTATACACCCATTTTACTCGGTAACGGTTGATTTTACGCCAATATCTTATAGAACCGTTTCGAACCGCCTCATCACGGCGGATAATTTTTCTCTATAACTTTTTCCGATCAGACGAAGTTTAGGTTTTGATTCACTACGAGCTCTCCTATGAAAAATTACATGTTAGTCCATTTTGCTGGATAACAAATGATTTTATGAAAAATTCATACAGAGTCATTTCAAACCAACTCGTCGAGACCTATAAAATTGGTAAATAACATTTTCTGAATAGACGAAGCTCAGTTTTCGACTTATTACGGGCTGACATGAAAATTCACTATTCACCCATTTTACTCGGTAACGGTTGATTTTACGCCAATAACTTATAGAACCATTTCGAACCGCCTCATTACGTCGGATAATTTTTCTATTTAACTTTTTCCGATCAGACGAAGTTTAGGTTTTGATTTACTACGAGCTCTCCTATGAAAAATTACATGTTAGTCCATTTTGCTAGATAACAATTGATTTTATGAAAAATTCATACAGAGCCATTTCAAACCAACTCGTCGAAACCTATAAAATTGGTAAATAACATTTTCTGAATAGACGAAGTTCAGTTTTCGTCTTATTACGGGCTGACATGAAAATTCACTATACACCCATTTTACTCGGTAACGGTTGATTTTACGCCAATATCTTATAGAACCATTTCGAACCGCCTAATCACGTCGGATAATTTTTCTATATAACTTTTTCCGATCAGGCCAAGTTTAGGTTTTGATTCAGTACGAGCTCTCCTATGAAAAATTACATGTTAGTCCATTTTGCTGGATAAAAAATGATTTTATGAAAAATTCATACAGAGTCATTTCAAACCAACTCGTCGAGACCTATAAAATTGTTAAATAACATTTTCTGAATAGACGAAGTTCAGTTTTCGTCTTATTACGGGCTGACATGATAATTCACTATTCACTCATTTTACTCGGTAACGGTTGATTTTACGCCAATATCTTATAGAACCATTTCGAACCGCCTCATCACGACGGATAATTTTTCTATATAACTTTTTCCGATCAGACGAAGTTTAGGTTTTGATTCACTACGAGCTCTCCTATGAAAAATTACATGTTAGTCCATTTTGCTGGATAACAATTGATTTTATGAAAAATTCATACAGAGTCATTTCAAACCAACTCGTCGAGACCTATAAAATTGGTAAATAACATTTTCTGAAAAGACGAAGTATAGTTTTCGTCTTATTACGGGCTGACATGAAAATTCACTATACACCCATTTTACTCGGTAACGGTTGGTTTTACGCCAATATCTTATAGAACCATTTCGAACCGCCTCATCACGGCGGATAATTTTTCTCTATAACTTTTTCCGATCAGACGAAGTTTAGGTTTTGATTCACTACGAGCTCTCCTATGAAAAATTACATGTTAGCCTATTTTGCTGGATAACAATTGATTTATTGAAAAATTCATGCAGAGTCATTTCAAACCAACACGTCGGGACCTATAAAATTGGTAAATAACATTTTCTGAATAGACGAAGTTCAGTTTTCGTCTTATTACGGGCTGACATGAAAATTAACTATACACCCATTTTACTCGGTAACGGTTGATTTTACGCCAATATCTTATAGAACCATTTCGAACCGCCTCATCACGAGGGATAATTTTTCTATATAACTTTTTCCGATCAGACGAAGTTTAGGTTTTGATTCACTACGAGCTCTCCTATGAAAATTTACAAGTTAGTCCATTTTGCTGGATAACAATTGATTTTATGAAAAATTCTTACAGAGTCATTTCAAACCAACTCGTCGAGACCTATAAAATTGGTAAATAACATTTTCTGAATAGACGAAGTTCAGTTTTCGTCTTATTACGGGCTGACATGAAAATTCACTATTCACCCATTTTACTCGGTAACGGTTGATTTTACGCCAATATCTTATAGAACCATTTCGAACCGCCTCATCACGATGGATAATTTTTCTATATAACTTTTTCCGATCAGACGAAGTTTAGGTTTTGATTCACTACGAGCTCTCCTATGAAAATTTACAAGTTAGTCCATTTTGCTGGATAACAAATGATTTTATGAAAAATTCATACAGAGTCATTTCAAACCAACTCGTCGAGACCTATAAAATTGGTAAATAACATTTTCTGAAAAGACGAAGTATAGTTTTCGTCTTATTACGGGCTGACATGAAAATTCACTATACACCCATTTTACTCGGTAACGGTTGGTTTTACGCCAATATCTTATAGAACCATTTCGAACCGCCTCATCACGGCGGATAATTTTTCTCTATAACTTTCTCCGATCAGACGAAGTTTAGGTTTTGATTCACTACGAGCTCTCCTATGAAAAATTACATGTTAGTCCATTTTGCTGGATAACAAATGATTTTATGAAAAATTCATACAGAGTCATTTCAAACCAACTCGTCGGGACCTATAAAATTGGTAAATAACATTTTCTGAATAGACGAAGTTCAGTTTTCGTCTTATTACGGGCTGACATGAAAATTCACTATACACCCATTTTACTCGGTAACGGTTGATTTTACGCCAATATCTTATAGAACCATTTCGAACCGCCTCATAACGGCGGATAATTTTTCTACATAACTTTTTCCGATCAGACGAAGTTTAGGTTTTGATTCACTACGAGCTCTCCTATGAAAAATTACATGTTAGTCCATTTTGCGGGATAACAATTGATTTTATGAAAAATTCATACAGAGTCATTTCAAACCAAGTCGTCGAGACCTATAAAATTGGTAAATAACATTTTCTGAATAGACGAAGTATAGTTTTCGTCTTATTACGGGCTGACATGAAAATTCACTATACACCCATTTTACTCGGTAACGGTTGGTTTTACGCCAATATCTTATAGAACCATTTCGAACCGCCTCATCACGGCGGATAATTTTTCTATATAACTTTTTCCGATCAGACGAAGTTTAGGTTTTGATTCAGTACGAGCTCTCCTATGAAAAATTACATGTTAGTCCATTTTGCTGGATAACAAATGATTTTATGAAAAATTCATACAGAGTCATTTCAAACCAACTCGTCGAGACCTATAAAATTGGTAAATAACATTTTCTGAATAGACCAAGTTCAGTTTTCGTCTTATTACGGGCTGACATGATAATTCACTATTCACTCATTTTACTCGGTAACGGTTGATTTTACGCCAATATCTTATAGAACCATTTCGAACCGCCTCATAACGACGGATAATTTTTCTATATATCTTTTTCCGATCAGACGAAGTTTAGGTTTTGATTCACTACGAGCTCTCCTATGAAAAATTACATGTTAGTCCATTTTGCTGGATAACAATTGATTTTATGAAAAATTCATACAGAGTCATTTCAAACCAACTCGTCGAGACCTATAAAATTGGTAAATAACATTTTCTGAATAGACGAAGTATAGTTTTCGTCTTATTACGGGCTGACATGAAAATTCACTATACACCCATTTTACTCGGTAACGGTTGATTTTACGCCAATATCTTATAGAACCATTTCGAACCGCCTCATCACGACGGATAATTTTTCTATACAACTTTTTCCGATCAGACGAAGTTAGGTTTTGATTCACTACGAGCTCTCCTATGAAAAATTACATGTTAGTCCATTTTGCTGGATAACAATTGATTTTATGAAAAATTCATACAGAGTCATTTCAAACCAACTCGTTGAGACCTATAAAATTGTTAAATAACATTTTCTGAATATACGAAGTATAGTTTTCGTCTTATTACGGGCTGAAATGAAAATTCATTATACACCCATTTTCCTCGGTAACGGTTGGTTTTACGCCAATATCTTATAGAACCATTTCGAACTGCCTCATCACGGCGGATAATTTTTCTCTATAACTTTTTCCGATCAGACGAAGTTTAGGTTTTGATTCACTACGAGCTCTCCTATGAAAAATTACATGTTAGTCCATTTTGCTGGATAACAATTGATTTTATGAAAAATTCATACAGAGTCATTTCAAACCAACTCGTCGAGACCTACAAAGTTGGTTAATAACATTTTCTGAATAGATGAAGTTCAGTTTTCGTCGTATTACGGGCTGACATGAAAATTCACTATACACCCATTTTACTCGGTAACGGTTGATTTCACGCCAATATCTTATAAAACCATTTCGAACCGCCTTATCACGGCGGATAATTTTTCTATATAACTTTTTCCGATCAGACGAAGTTTAGGTTTTGATTCACTACGAGCTCTCCTATGAAAAATTACATGTTAGTCCATTTTGCTGGATAACAAATGATATTATGAAAAATTCTTACAGAGTCATTTCAAACCAACTCGTCGAGACCTATAAAATTGGTAAATAACATTTTCTGAATAGACGAAGTTCAGTTTTCGTCTTATTACGGGCTGACATGAAAATTCACTATACACCCATTTTACTCGGTAACGGTTGATTTTACGCCAAAATCTTATAGAGCCATTTCGAACCGCCTCATCACGAGGGATAATTTTTCTATATAACTTTTTCCGATCAGACGAAGTTTAGGTTTTGATTCACTACGAGCTCTCCTATGAAAATTTACAAGTTAGTCCATTTTGCTGGATAACAATTGATTTTATGAAAAATTCATGCAGAGTCATTTCAAACCAACTCGTCGGGACCTATAAAATTGGTAAATAACATTTTCTGAATAGACGAAGTTCAGTTTTCGTCTTATTACGGGCTGACATGAAAATTCACTATACACCCATTTTACTCGGTAACGGTTGATTTTACGCCAATATCTTATAGAACCATTTCGAACCGCCTCATCACGGCGGATAATTTTTCTATATAACTTTTTCCAATCAGACGAAGTTTAGGTTTTGATTCACTACGAGCTCTCCTATGAAAATTTACAAGTTAGTCCATTTTGCTGGATAACAATTGATTTTATGAAAAATTCATGCAGAGTCATTTCAAACCAACTCGTCGGGACCTATAAAATTCGTAAATAACATTTTCTGAATAGACCAAGTTCAGTTTTCGTCTTATTACGGGCTGACATGATAATTCACTATTCACTCATTTTACTCGGTAACGGCTGATTTTACGCCAATATCTTATAGAACCATTTCGAACCGCCTCATAACGACGGATAATTTTTCTATATATCTTTTTCCGATCAGACGAAGTTTAGGTTTTGATTCACTACGAGCTCTCCTATGAAAAATTACATGTTAGTCCATTTTGCTGGATAACAATTGATTTTATGAAAAATTCATACAGAGTCATTTCAAACCAACTCGTCGAGACCTATAAAATTGGTAAATAACATTTTCTGAATAGACGAAGTATAGTTTTCGTCTTATTACGGGCTGACATGAAAATTCACTATACACCCATTTTACTCGGTAACGGTTGATTTTACGCCAATATCTTATAGAACCATTTCGAACCGCCTCATCACGATGGATAATTTTTCTATACAACTTTTTCCGATCAGACGAAGTTAGGTTTTGATTCACTACGAGCTCTCCTATGAAAAATTACATGTTAGTCCATTTTGCTGGATAACAATTGATTTTATGAAAAATTCATACAGAGTCATTTCAAACCAACTCGTTGAGACCTATAAAATTGTTAAATAACATTTTCTGAATATACGAAGTATAGTTTTCGTCTTATTACGGGCTGAAATGAAAATTCATTATACACCCATTTTCCTCGGTAACGGTTGGTTTTACGCCAATATCTTATAGAACCATTTCGAACTGCCTCATCACGGCGGATAATTTTTCTCTATAACTTTTTCCGATCAGACGAAGTTTAGGTTTTGATTCACTACGAGCTCTCCTATGAAAAATTACATGTTAGTCCATTTTGCTGGATAACAATTGATTTTATGAAAAATTCATACAGAGTCATTTCAAACCAACTCGTCGAGACCTACAAAGTTGGTTAATAACATTTTCTGAATAGACGAAGTTCAGTTTTCGTCTTATTACGGGCTGACATGAAAATTCACTATACACCCATTTTACTCGGTAACGGTTGATTTCACGCCAATATCTTATAAAACCATTTCGAACCGCCTTATCACGGCGGATAATTTTTCTATATAACTTTTTCCGATCAGACGAAGTTTAGGTTTTGATTCACTACGAGCTCTCCTATGAAAAATTACATGTTAGTCCATTTTGCTGGATAACAAATGATATTATGAAAAATTCTTACAGAGTCATTTCAAACCAACTCGTCGAGACCTATAAAATTGGTAAATAACATTTTCTGAATAGACGAAGTTCAGTTTTCGTCTTATTACGGGCTGACATGAAAATTCACTATACACCCATTTTACTCGGTAACGGTTGATTTTACGCCAAAATCTTATAGAACCATTTCGAACCGCCTCATCACGAGGGATAATTTTTCTATATAACTTTTTCCGATCAGACGAAGTTTAGGTTTTGATTCACTACGAGCTCTCCTATGAAAATTTACAAGTTAGTCCATTTTGCTGGATAACAATTGATTTTATGAAAAATTCATGCAGAGTCATTTCAAACCAACTCGTCGGGACCTATAAAATTGGTAAATAACATTTTCTGAAAAGACGAAGTATAGTTTTCGTCTTATTACGGGCTGACATGAAAATTCATTATACACCCATTTTACTCGGTAACGGTTGGTTTTACGCCAATATCTTATAGAACCATTTCGAACCGCCTCATCACGGCGGATAATTTTTCTCTATAACTTTTTCCGATCAGACGAAGTTTAGGTTTTGATTCACTACGAGCTCTCCTATGAAAAATTACATGTTAGCCTATTTTGCTGGATAACAATTGATTTATTGAAAAATTCATGCAGAGCCATTTCAAACCAACACGTCGGGACCTATAAAATTGGTAAATAACATTTTCTGAATAGACGAAGTTCAGTTTTCGTCTTATTACGGGCTGACATGAAAATTCACTATACACCCATTTTACTCGGTAACGGTTGATTTTACGCCAATATCTTATAGAACCATTTCGAACCGCCTCATCACGAGGGATAATTTTTCTATATAACTTTTTCCGATCAGACGAAGTTTAGGTTTTGATTCACTACGAGCTCTCCTATGAAAATTTACAAGTTAGTCCATTTTGCTGGATAACAATTGATTTTATGAAAAATTCATGCAGAGTCATTTCAAACCAACTCGTCGGGACCTATAAAATTGGTAAATAACATTTTCTGAATAGATGAAGTTCAGTTTTCGTCTTATTACGGGCTGACGTGAAAATTCACTATACACCCACTTTACTCGGTAACGGTTGATTTTACGCCAATATCTTATAGAACCATTTCGAACCGCCTCATCACGGCGGATAATTTCTCTATATAACTTTTTCTGATCAGACGAAGTTTAGGTTTTGATTCACTACGAGCTCTCCTATGAAAAATTACATGTTAGTCCATTTTGCTGGATAACAATTGATTTTATGAAAAATTCATACAGAGTCATTTCAAACCAACTCGTCGAGACCTATAAAATTGGTAAATAACATTTTCTGAATAGACCAAGTTCAGTTTTCGTCTTATTACGGGCTGACATGATAATTCACTATTCACTCATTTTACTCGGTAACGGTTGATTTTACGCCAATATCTTATAGAACCATTTCGAACCGCCTCAAAACGACGGATAATTTTTCTATATATCTTTTTCCGATCAGACGAAGTTTAGGTTTTGATTCACTACGAGCTCTCCTATGAAAAATTACATGTTAGTCCATTTTGCTGGATAACAATTGATTTTATGAAAAATTCATACAGAGTCATTTCAAACCAACTCGTCGAGACCTATAAAATTGGTAAATAACATTTTCTGAATAGACGAAGTATAGTTTTCGTCTTATTACGGGCTGACATGAAAATTCACTATACACCCATTTTACTCGGTAACGGTTGATTTTACGCCAATATCTTATAGAACCATTTCGAACCGCCTCATCACGACGGATAATTTTTCTATACAACTTTTTCCGATCAGACGAAGTTAGGTTTTGATTCACTACGAGCTCTCCTATGAAAAATTACATGTTAGTCCATTTTGCTGGATAACAATTGATTTTATGAAAAATTCATACAGAGTCATTTCAAACCAACTCGTTGAGACCTATAAAATTGTTAAATAACATTTTCTGAATATACGAAGTATAGTTTTCGTCTTATTACGGGCTGAAATGAAAATTCATTATACACCCATTTTCCTCGGTAACGGTTGGTTTTACGCCAATATCTTATAGAACCATTTCGAACTGCCTCATCACGGCGGATAATTTTTCTCTATAACTTTTTCCGATCAGACGAAGTTTAGGTTTTGATTCACTACGAGCTCTCCTATGAAAAATTACATGTTAGTCCATTTTGCTGGATAACAATTGATTTTATGAAAAATTCATACAGAGTCATTTCAAACCAACTCGTCGAGACCTACAAAGTTGGTTAATAACATTTTCTGAATAGACGAAGTTCAGTTTTCGTCTTATTACGGGCTGACATGAAAATTCACTATACACCCATTTTACTCGGTAACGGTTGATTTCACGCCAATATCTTATAAAACCATTTCGAACCGCCTTATCACGGCGGATAATTTTTCTATATAACTTTTTCCGATCAGACGAAGTTTAGGTTTTGATTCACTACGAGCTCTCCTATGAAAAATTACATGTTAGTCCATTTTGCTGGATAACAAATGATATTATGAAAAATTCTTACAGAGTCATTTCAAACCAATTCGTCGAGACCCATAAAATTGGTAAATAACATTTTCTGAATAGACGAAGTTCAGTTTTCGTCTTATTACGGGCTGACATGAAAATTCACTATACACCCATTTTACTCGGTAACGGTTGATTTTACGCCAAAATCTTATAGAGCCATTTCGAACCGCCTCATCACGAGGGATAATTTTTCTATATAACTTTTTCCGATCAGACGAAGTTTAGGTTTTGATTCACTACGAGCTCTCCTATGAAAATTTACAAGTTAGTCCATTTTGCTGGATAACAATTGATTTTATGAAAAATTCATGCAGAGTCATTTCAAACCAACTCGTCGGGACCTATAAAATTGGTAAATAACATTTTCTGAATAGACGAAGTTCAGTTTTCGTCTTATTACGGGCTGACATGAAAATTCACTATACACCCATTTTACTCGGTAACGGTTGATTTTACGCCAATATCTTATAGAACCATTTCGAACCGCCTCATCACGGCGGATAATTTTTCTATATAACTTTTTCCGATCAGACGAAGTTTAGGTTTTGATTCACTACGAGCTCTCCTATGAAAATTTACAAGTTAGTCCATTTTGCTGGATAACAATTGATTTTATGAAAAATTCATGCAGAGTCATTTCAAACCATCTCGTCGGGACCTATAAAATTGGTAAATAACATTTTCTGAATAGATGAAGTTCAGTTTTCGTCTTATTACGGGCTGACGTGAAAATTCACTATACACCCATTTTACTCGGTAACGGTTGATTTTACGCCAATATCTTATAGAACCATTTCGAACCGCCTCATAACGGCGGATAATTTTTCTATATAACTTTTTCCGATCAGACGAAGTTTAGGTTTTGATTCACTACGAGCTCTCCTATGAAAAATTACATGTTAGTCCATTTTGCGGGATAACAATTGATTTTATGAAAAATTCATACAGAGTCATTTCAAACCAAGTCGTCGAGACCTATAAAATTGGTAAATAACATTTTCTGAATAGACGAAGTATAGTTTTCGTCTTATTACGGGCTGACATGAAAATTCACTATACACCCATTTTACTCGGTAACGGTTGGTTTTACGCCAATATCTTATAGAACCATTTCGAACCGCCTCATCACGGCGGATAATTTTTCTATATAACTTTTTCCGATCAGACGAAGTTTAGGTTTTGATTCAGTACGAGCTCTCCTATGAAAAATTACATGTTAGTCCATTTTGCTGGATAACAAATGATTTTATGAAAAATTCATACAGAGTCATTTCAAACCAACTCGTCGAGACCTATAAAATTGGTAAATAACATTTTCTGAATAGACCAAGTTCAGTTTTCGTCTTATTACGGGCTGACATGATAATTCACTATTCACTCATTTTACTCGGTAACGGTTGATTTTACGCCAATATCTTATAGAACCATTTCGAACCGCCTCATAACGACGGATAATTTTTCTATATATCTTTTTCCGATCAGACGAAGTTTAGGTTTTGATTCACTACGAGCTCTCCTATGAAAAATTACATGTTAGTCCATTTTGCTGGATAACAATTGATTTTATGAAAAATTCATACAGAGTCATTTCAAACCAACTCGTCGAGACCTATAAAATTGGTAAATAACATTTTCTGAATAGACGAAGTATAGTTTTCGTCTTATTACGGGCTGACATGAAAATTCACTATACACCCATTTTACTCGGTAACGGTTGATTTTACGCCAATATCTTATAGAACCATTTCGAACCGCCTCATCACGACGGATAATTTTTCTATACAACTTTTTCCGATCAGACGAAGTTAGGTTTTGATTCACTACGAGCTCTCCTATGAAAAATTACATGTTAGTCCATTTTGCTGGATAACAATTGATTTTATGAAAAATTCATACAGTCATTTCAAACCAACTCGTTGAGACCTATAAAATTGTTAAATAACATTTTCTGAATATACGAAGTATAGTTTTCGTCTTATTACGGGCTGAAATGAAAATTCATTATACACCCATTTTCCTCGGTAACGGTTGGTTTTACGCCAATATCTTATAGAACCATTTCGAACTGCCTCATCACGGCGGATAATTTTTCTCTATAACTTTTTCCGATCAGACGAAGTTTAGGTTTTGATTCACTACGAGCTCTCCTATGAAAAATTACATGTTAGTCCATTTTGCTGGATAACAATTGATTTTATGAAAAATTCATACAGAGTCATTTCAAACCAACTCGTCGAGACCTACAAAGTTGGTTAATAACATTTTCTGAATAGACGAAGTTCAGTTTTCGTCTTATTACGGGCTGACATGAAAATTCACTATACACCCATTTTACTCGGTAACGGTTGATTTCACGCCAATATCTTATAAAACCATTTCGAACCGCCTTATCACGGCGGATAATTTTTCTATATAACTTTTTCCGATCAGACGAAGTTTAGGTTTTGATTCACTACGAGCTCTCCTATGAAAAATTACATGTTAGTCCATTTTGCTGGATAACAAATGATATTATGAAAAATTCTTACAGAGTCATTTCAAACCAACTCGTCGAGACCTATAAAATTGGTAAATAACATTTTCTGAATAGACGAAGTTCAGTTTTCGTCTTATTACGGGCTGACATGAAAATTCACTATTCACCCATTTTACTCGGTAACGGTTGATTTTACGCCAATATCTTATAGAACCATTTCGAACCGCCTCATCACGATGGATAATTTTTCTATATAACTTTTTCCGATCAGACGAAGTTTAGGTTTTGATTCACTACGAGCTCTCCTATGAAAATTTACAAGTTAGTCCATTTTGCTGGATAACAAATGATTTTATGAAAAATTCATACAGAGTCATTTCAAACCAACTCGTCGAGACCTATAAAATTGGTAAATAACATTTTCTGAAAAGACGAAGTATAGTTTTCGTCTTATTACGGGCTGACATGAAAATTCACTATACACCCATTTTACTCGGTAACGGTTGGTTTTACGCCAATATCTTATAGAACCATTTCGAACCGCCTCATCACGGCGGATAATTTTTCTACATAACTTTTTCCGATCAGACGAAGTTTAGGTTTTGATTCACTACGAGCTCTCCTATGAAAATTTACAAGTTAGTCCATTTTGCTGGATAACAAATGATTTTATGAAAAATTCATACAGAGTCATTTCAAACCAACTCGTCGAGACCTACAAAGTTGGTTAATAACATTTTCTGAATAGACGAAGTTCAGTTTTCGTCTTATTACGGGCTGACATGAAAATTCACTATACACCCATTTTACTCGGTAACGGTTGATTTCACGCCAATATCTTATAAAACCATTTCGAACCGCCTTATCACGGCGGATAATTTTTCTATATAACTTTTTCCGATCAGACGAAGTTTAGGTTTTGATTCACTACGAGCTCTCCTATGAAAAATTACATGTTAGTCCATTTTGCTGGATAACAAATGATTTTATGAAAAATTCATACAGAGTCATTTCAAACCAACTCGTCGAGACCTATAAAATTGGTAAATAACATTTTCTGAATAGACGAAGCTCAGTTTTCGACTTATTACGGGCTGACATGAAAATTCACTATTCACCCATTTTACTCGGTAACGGTTGATTTTACGCCAATAACTTATAGAACCATTTCGAACCGCCTCATTACGTCGGATAATTTTTCTATATAACTTTTTCCGATCAGACGAAGTTTAGGTTTTGATTCACTACGAGCTCTCCTATGAAAAATTACATGTTAGTCCATTTTGCTAGATAACAATTGATTTTATGAAAAATTCATACAGAGCCATTTCAAACCAACTCGTCGGGACCTATAAAATTGGTAAATAACATTTTCTGAATAGACGAAGTTCAGTTTTCGTCTTATTACGGGCTGACATGAAAATTCACTATACACCCATTTTACTCGGTAACGGTTGATTTTACGCCAATATCTTATAGAACCATTTCGAACCGCCTCATAACGGCGGATAATTTTTCTACATAACTTTTTCCGATCAGACGAAGTTTAGGTTTTGATTCACTACGAGCTCTCCTATGAAAAATTACATGTTAGTCCATTTTGCGGGATAACAATTGATTTTATGAAAAATTCATACAGAGTCATTTCAAACCAAGTCGTCGAGACCTATAAAATTGGTAAATAACATTTTCTGAATAGACGAAGTATAGTTTTCGTCTTATTACGGGCTGACATGAAAATTCACTATACACCCATTTTACTCGGTAACGGTTGGTTTTACGCCAATATCTTATAGAACCATTTCGAACCGCCTCATCACGGCGGATAATTTTTCTATATAACTTTTTCCGATCAGACGAAGTTTAGGTTTTGATTCAGTACGAGCTCTCCTATGAAAAATTACATGTTAGTCCATTTTGCTGGATAACAAATGATTTTATGAAAAATTCATACAGAGTCATTTCAAACCAACTCGTCGAGACCTATAAAATTGGTAAATAACATTTTCTGAATAGACCAAGTTCAGTTTTCGTCTTATTACGGGCTGACATGATAATTCACTATTCACTCATTTTACTCGGTAACGGTTGATTTTACGCCAATATCTTATAGAACCATTTCGAACCGCCTCATCACGACGGATAATTTTTCTATACAACTTTTTCCGATCAGACGAAGTTAGGTTTTGATTCACTACGAGCTCTCCTATGAAAAATTACATGTTAGTCCATTTTGCTGGATAACAATTGATTTTATGAAAAATTCATACAGAGTCATTTCAAACCAACTCGTTGAGACCTATAAAATTGTTAAATAACATTTTCTGAATATACGAAGTATAGTTTTCGTCTTATTACGGGCTGAAATGAAAATTCATTATACACCCATTTTCCTCGGTAACGGTTGGTTTTACGCCAATATCTTATAGAACCATTTCGAACTGCCTCATCACGGCGGATAATTTTTCTCTATAACTTTTTCCGATCAGACGAAGTTTAGGTTTTGATTCACTACGAGCTCTCCAATGAA
The DNA here is from genome assembly GCA_963583905.1 of Stenurella melanura. Taxonomy (NCBI): domain Eukaryota; kingdom Metazoa; phylum Arthropoda; class Insecta; order Coleoptera; family Cerambycidae; genus Stenurella; species Stenurella melanura. Next base: position 268,659 of record CAUZXK010000117.1, on the reverse strand, counting down.
AAATTACATGTTAGTCCATTTTGCTGGATAACAATTGATTTTATGAAAAATTCATACAGAGTCATTTCAAACCAACTCGTCGAGACCTACAAAGTTGGTTAATAACATTTTCTGAATAGACGAAGTTCAGTTTTCGTCTTATTACGGGCTGACATGAAAATTCACTATACACCCATTTTACTCGGTAACGGTTGATTTCACGCCAATATCTTATAAAACCATTTCGAACCGCCTTATCACGGCGGATAATTTTTCTATATAACTTTTTCCGATCAGACGAAGTTTAGGTTTTGATTCACTACGAGCTCTCCTATGAAAAATTACATGTTAGTCCATTTTGCTGGATAACAAATGATATTATGAAAAATTCTTACAGAGCCATTTCAAACCAACTCGTCGGGACCTATAAAATTGGTAAATAACATTTTCTGAATAGACGAAGTTCAGTTTTCGTCTTATTACGGGCTGACATGAAAATTCACTATACACCCATTTTACTCGGTAACGGTTGATTTTACGCCAATATCTTATAGAACCATTTCGAACCGCCTCATAACGGCGGATAATTTTTCTACATAACTTTTTCCGATCAGACGAAGTTTAGGTTTTGATTCACTACGAGCTCTCCTATGAAAAATTACATGTTAGTCCATTTTGCGGGATAACAATTGATTTTATGAAAAATTCATACAGAGTCATTTCAAACCAAGTCGTCGAGACCTATAAAATTGGTAAATAACATTTTCTGAATAGACGAAGTATAGTTTTCGTCTTATTACGGGCTGACATGAAAATTCACTATACACCCATTTTACTCGGTAACGGTTGGTTTTACGCCAATATCTTATAGAACCATTTCGAACCGCCTCATCACGGCGGATAATTTTTCTATATAACTTTTTCCGATCAGACGAAGTTTAGGTTTTGATTCAGTACGAGCTCTCCTATGAAAAATTACATGTTAGTCCATTTTGCTGGATAACAAATGATTTTATGAAAAATTCATACAGAGTCATTTCAAACCAACTCGTCGAGACCTATAAAATTGGTAAATAACATTTTCTGAATAGACCAAGTTCAGTTTTCGTCTTATTACGGGCTGACATGATAATTCACTATTCACTCATTTTACTCGGTAACGGTTGATTTTACGCCAATATCTTATAGAACCATTTCGAACCGCCTCATAACGACGGATAATTTTTCTATATATCTTTTTCCGATCAGACGAAGTTTAGGTTTTGATTCACTACGAGCTCTCCTATGAAAAATTACATGTTAGTCCATTTTGCTGGATAACAATTGATTTTATGAAAAATTCATACAGAGTCATTTCAAACCAACTCGTCGAGACCTATAAAATTGGTAAATAACATTTTCTGAATAGACGAAGTATAGTTTTCGTCTTATTACGGGCTGACATGAAAATTCACTATACACCCATTTTACTCGGTAACGGTTGATTTTACGCCAATATCTTATAGAACCATTTCGAACCGCCTCATCACGACGGATAATTTTTCTATACAACTTTTTCCGATCAGACGAAGTTAGGTTTTGATTCACTACGAGCTCTCCTATGAAAAATTACATGTTAGTCCATTTTGCTGGATAACAATTGATTTTATGAAAAATTCATACAGAGTCATTTCAAACCAACTCGTTGAGACCTATAAAATTGTTAAATAACATTTTCTGAATATACGAAGTATAGTTTTCGTCTTATTACGGGCTGAAATGAAAATTCATTATACACCCATTTTCCTCGGTAACGGTTGGTTTTACGCCAATATCTTATAGAACCATTTCGAACTGCCTCATCACGGCGGATAATTTTTCTCTATAACTTTTTCCGATCAGACGAAGTTTAGGTTTTGATTCACTACGAGCTCTCCAATGAAAAATTACATGTTAGTCCATTTTGCTGGATAACAATTGATTTTATGAAAAATTCATACAGAGTCATTTCAAACCAACTCGTCGAGACCTACAAAGTTGGTTAATAACATTTTCTGAATAGACGAAGTTCAGTTTTCGTCTTATTACGGGCTGACATGAAAATTCACTATACACCCATTTTACTCGGTAACGGTTGATTTCACGCCAATATCTTATAAAACCATTTCGAACCGCCTTATCACGGCGGATAATTTTTCTATATAACTTTTTCCGATCAGACGAAGTTTAGGTTTTGATTCACTACGAGCTCTCCTATGAAAAATTACATGTTAGTCCATTTTGCTGGATAACAAATGATATTATGAAAAATTCTTACAGAGTCATTTCAAACCAACTCGTCGAGACCTATAAAATTGGTAAATAACATTTTCTGAATAGACGAAGTTCAGTTTTCGTCTTATTACGGGCTGACATGAAAATTCACTATACACCCATTTTACTCGGTAACGGTTGATTTTACGCCAAAATCTTATAGAGCCATTTCGAACCGCCTCATCACGAGGGATAATTTTTCTATATAACTTTTTCCGATCAGACGAAGTTTAGGTTTTGATTCACTACGAGCTCTCCTATGAAAATTTACAAGTTAGTCCATTTTGCTGGATAACAATTGATTTTATGAAAAATTCATGCAGAGTCATTTCAAACCAACTCGTCGGGACCTATAAAATTGGTAAATAACATTTTCTGAATAGACGAAGTTCAGTTTTCGTCTTATTACGGGCTGACATGAAAATTCATTATACACCCATTTTACTCGGTAACGGTTGATTTTACGCCAATATCTTATAGAACCATTTCGAACCGCCTCATCACGGCGGATAATTTTTCTATATAACTTTTTCCGATCAGACGAAGTTTAGGTTTTGATTCACTACGAGCTCTCCTATGAAAATTTACAAGTTAGTCCATTTTGCTGGATAACAATTGATTTTATGAAAAATTCATGCAGAGTCATTTCAAACCAACTCGTCGGGACCTATAAAATTGGTAAATAACATTTTCTGAATAGATGAAGTTCAGTTTTCGTCTTATTACGGGCTGACGTGAAAATTCACTATACACCCATTTTACTCGGTAACGGTTGATTTTACGCCAATATCTTATAGAACCATTTCGAACCGCCTCATCACGGCGGATAATTTCTCTATATAACTTTTTCCGATCAGACGAAGTTTAGGTTTTGATTCACTACGAGCTCTCCTATGAAAAATTACATGTTAGTCCATTTTGCTGGATAACAATTGATTTTATGAAAAATTCATACAGAGTCATTTCAAACCAACTCGTCGAGACCTACAAAATTGGTAAATAACATTTTCTGAATAGACGAAGTATAGTTTTCGTCTTATTCCGGGCTGACATGAAAATTCACTATACACCCATTTTACTCGGTAATGGTTAATTTTACGCCAATATCTTATAGAACCATTTCGAACCGCCTCATCACGGCGGATAATTTTTCTCTATAACTTTTTCCGATCAGACGAAGTTTAGGTTTTGATTCAGTACGAGTTCTCCTATGAAAAATTACATGTTAGTCCATTTTGCTGGATAACAAATGATTTTATGAAAAATTCATACAGAGTCATTTCAAACCAACTCGTCGAGACCTATAAAATTGGTAAATAACATTTTCTGAATAGACGAAGCTCAGTTTTCGACTTATTACGGGCTGACATGAAAATTCACTATTCACCCATTTTACTCGGTAACGGTTGATTTTACGCCAATATCTTATAGAACCATTTCGAACCGCCTCATCACGATGGATAATTTTTCTATATAACTTTTTCCGATCAGACGAAGTTTAGGTTTTGATTCACTACGAGCTCTCCTATGAAAATTTACAAGTTAGTCCATTTTGCTGGATAACAAATGATTTTATGAAAAATTCATACAGAGTCATTTCAAACCAACTCGTCGGGACCTATAAAATTGGTAAATAACATTTTCTGAATAGACGAAGTTCAGTTTTCGTCTTATTACGGGCTGACAGGAAAATTCACTATACACCCATTTTACTCGGTAACGGTTGATTTTACGCCAATATCTTATAGAACCATTTCGAACCGCCTCATCACGGCGGATAATTTTTCTCTATAACTTTTTCCGATCAGACGAAGTTTAGGTTTTGATTCACTACGAGCTCTCCTATGAAAAATTACATGTTAGTCCATTTTGCTGGATAACAAATGATTTTATGAAAAATTCATACAGAGTCATTTCAAACCAACTCGTCGAGACCTATAAAATTGGTAAATAACATTTTCTGAATAGACGAAGCTCAGTTTTCGACTTATTACGGGCTGACATGAAAATTCACTATTCACCCATTTTACTCGGTAACGGTTGATTTTACGCCAATAACTTATAGAACCATTTCGAACCGCCTCATTACGTCGGATAATTTTTCTATATAACTTTTTCCGATCAGACGAAGTTTAGGTTTTGATTCAGTACGAGCTCTCCTATGAAAAATTACATGTTAGTCCATTTTGCTAGATAACAATTGATTTTATGAAAAATTCATACAGAACCATTTCAAACCAACTCGTCGAAACCTATAAAATTGGTAAATAACATTTTCTGAATAGACGAAGTTCAGTTTTCGTCTTATTACGGGCTGACATGAAAATTCACTATACACCCATTTTACTCGGTAACGGTTGATTTTACGCCAATATCTTATAGAACCATTTCGAACCGCCTAATCACGACGGATAATTTTTCTATATAACTTTTTCCGATCAGGCCAAGTTTAGGTTTTGATTCAGTACGAGCTCTCCTATGAAAAATTACATGTTAGTCCATTTTGCTGGATAAAAAATGATTTTATGAAAAATTCATACAGAGTCATTTCAAACCAACTCGTCGAGACCTATAAAATTGGTAAATAACATTTTCTGAATAGACGAAGTTCAGTTTTCGTCTTATTACGGGCTGACATGATAATTCACTATTCACTCATTTTACTCGGTAACGGTTGATTTTACGCCAATATCTTATAGAACCATTTCGAACCGCCTCATCACGACGGATAATTTTTCTATATAACTTTTTCCGATCAGTCGAAGTTTAGGTTTTGATTCACTACGAGCTCTCCTATGAAAAATTACATGTTAGTCCATTTTGCTGGATAACAATTGATTTTATGAAAAATTCATACAGAGTCATTTCAAACCAACTCGTCGAGACCTATAAAATTGGTAAATAACATTTTCTGAAAAGACGAAGTATAGTTTTCGTCTTATTACGGGCTGACATGAAAATTCACTATACACCCATTTTACTCGGTAACGGTTGGTTTTACGCCAATATCTTATAGAACCATTTCGAACCGCCTCATCACGGCGGATTATTTTTCTCTATAACTTTTTCCGATCAGACGAAGTTTAGGTTTTGATTCACTACGAGCTCTCCTATGAAAAATTACATGTCAGTCCATTTTGCTGGATAACAATTGATTTTATGAAAAATTCATACAGTCATTTCAAACCAACTCGTCGAGACCTATAAAATTGGTAAATAACATTTTCTGAAAAGACGAAGTATAGTTTTCGTCTTATTACGGGCTGACATGAAAATTCATTATACACCCATTTTACTCGGTAACGGTTGATTTTACGCCAATATCTTATAGAACCATTTCGAACCGCCTCATCACGAGGGATAATTTTTCTATATAACTTTTTCCGATCAGACGAAGTTTAGGTTTTGATTCACTACGACCTCTCCTATGAAAATTTACAAGTTAGTCCATTTTGCTGGATAACAATTGATTTTATGAAAAATTCATGCAGAGTCATTTCAAACCAACTCGTCGGGACCTATAAAATTGGTAAATAACATTTTCTGAATAGATGAAGTTCAGTTTTCGTCTTATTACGGGCTGACGTGAAGATTCACTATACACCCATTTTACTCGGTAACGGTTGATTTTACGCCAATATCTTATAGAACCATTTCGAACCGCCTCATCACGGCGGATAATTTCTCTATATAACTTTTTCTGATCAGACGAAGTTTAGGTTTTGATTCACTACGAGCTCTCCTATGAAAAATTACATGTTAGTCCATTTTGCTGGATAACAATTGATTTTATGAAAAATTCATACAGAGTCATTTCAAACCAACTCGTCGATACCTACAAAATTGGTAAATAACATTTTCTGAATAGACGAAGTATAGTTTTCGTCTTATTCCGGGCTGACATGAAAATTCACTATACACCCATTTTACTCGGTAACGGTTAATTTTACGCCAATATCTTATAGAACCATTTCGAACCGCCTCATCACGGCGGATAATTTTTCTCTATAACTTTTTCCGATCAGACGAAGTTTAGGTTTTGATTCAGTACGAGTTCTCCTATGAAAAATTACATGTTAGTCCATTTTGCTGGATAACAAATGATTTTATGAAAAATTCATACAGAGTCATTTCAAACCAACTCGTCGAGACCTATAAAATTGGTAAATAACATTTTCTGAATAGACGAAGCTCAGTTTTCGACTTATTACGGGCTGACATGAAAATTCACTATTCACCCATTTTACTCGGTAACGGTTGATTTTACGCAAATATCTTATAGAACCATTTCGAACCGCCTCATCACGATGGATAATTTTTCTATATAACTTTTTCCGATCAGACGTAGTTTAGGTTTTGATTCACTACGAGCTCTCCTATGAAAATTTACAAGTTAGTCCATTTTGCTGGATAACAAATGATTTTATGAAAAATTCATACAGAGTCATTTCAAACCAACTCGTCGGGACCTATAAAATTGGTAAATAACATTTTCTGAATAGACGAAGTTCAGTTTTCGTCTTATTACGGGCTGACAGGAAAATTCACTATACACCCATTTTACTCGGTAACGGTTGATTTTACGCCAATATCTTATAGAACCATTTCGAACCGCCTCATCACGGCGGATAATTTTTCTCTATAACTTTTTCCGATCAGACGAAGTTTAGGTTTTGATTCACTACGAGCTCTCCTATGAAAAATTACATGTTAGTCCATTTTGCTGGATAACAAATGATTTTATGAAAAATTCATACAGAGTCATTTCAAACCAACTCGTCGAGACCTATAAAATTGGTAAATAACATTTTCTGAATAGACGAAGCTCAGTTTTCGACTTATTACGGGCTGACATGAAAATTCACTATTCACCCATTTTACTCGGTAACGGTTGATTTTACGCCAATAACTTATAGAACCATTTCGAACCGCCTCATTACGTCGGATAATTTTTCTATATAACTTTTTCCGATCAGACGAAGTTTAGGTTTTGATTCACTACGAGCTCTCCTATGAAAAATTACATGTTAGTCCATTTTGCTAGATAACAATTGATTTTATGAAAAATTCATACAGAGCCATTTCAAACCAACTCGTCGAAACCTATAAAATTGGTAAATAACATTTTCTGAATAGACGAAGTTCAGTTTTCGTCTTATTACGGGCTGACATGAAAATTCACTATACACCCATTTTACTCGGTAACGGTTGATTTTACGCCAATATCTTATAGAACCATTTCGAACCGCCTAATCACGATGGATAATTTTTCTATATAACTTTTTCCGATCAGGCCAAGTTTAGGTTTTGATTCAGTACGAGCTCTCCTATGAAAAATTACATGTTAGTCCATTTTGCTGGATAAAAAATGATTTTATGAAAAATTCATACAGAGTCATTTCAAACCAACTCGTCGAGACCTATAAAATTGGTAAATAACATTTTCTGAATAGACGAAGTTCAGTTTTCGTCTTATTACGGGCTGACATGATAATTCACTATTCACTCATTTTACTCGGTAACGGTTGATTTTACGCCAATATCTTATAGAACCATTTCGAACCGCCTCATCACGACGGATAATTTTTCTATATAACTTTTTCCGATCAGACGAAGTTTAGGTTTTGATTCACTACGAGCTCTCCTATGAAAAATTACATGTTAGTCCATTTTGCTGGATAACAATTGATTTTATGAAAAATTCATACAGAGTCATTTCAAACCAACTCGTCGAGACCTATAAAATTGGTAAATAACATTTTCTGAAAAGACGAAGTATAGTTTTCGTCTTATTACGGGCTGACATGAAAATTCACTATACACCCATTTTACTCGGTAACGGTTGGTTTTACGCCAATATCTTATAGAACCATTTCGAACCGCTTCATCACGGCGGATAATTTTTCTCTATAACTTTTTCCGATCAGACGAAGTTTAGGTTTTGATTCAGTACGAGCTCTCCTATGAAAAATTACATGTTAGTCCATTTTGCTGGATAACAAATGATTTTATGAAAAATTCATACAGAGTCATTTCAAACCAACTCGTCGAGACCTATAAAATTGGTAAATAACATTTTCTGAATAGACCAAGTTCAGTTTTCGTCTTATTACGGGCTGACATGATAATTCACTATTCACTCATTTTACTCGGTAACGGTTGATTTTACGCCAATATCTTATAGAACCATTTCGAACCGCCTCATAACGACGGATAATTTTTCTATATATCTTTTTCCGATCAGACGAAGTTTAGGTTTTGATTCACTACGAGCTCTCCTATGAAAAATTACATGTTAGTCCATTTTGCTGGATAACAATTGATTTTATGAAAAATTCATAGAGTCATTTCAAACCAACTCGTCGAGACCTATAAAATTGGTAAATAACATTTTCTGAATAGACGAAGTATAGTTTTCGTCTTATTACGGGCTGACATGAAAATTCACTATACACCCATTTTACTCGGTAACGGTTGATTTTACGCCAATATCTTATAGAACCATTTCGAACCGCCTCATCACGACGGATAATTTTTCTATACAACTTTTTCCGATCAGACGAAGTTAGGTTTTGATTCACTACGAGCTCTCCTATGAAAAATTACATGTTAGTCCATTTTGCTGGATAACAATTGATTTTATGAAAAATTCATACAGAGTCATTTCAAACCAACTCGTTGAGACCTATAAAATTGTTAAATAACATTTTCTGAATATACGAAGTATAGTTTTCGTCTTATTACGGGCTGAAATGAAAATTCATTATACACCCATTTTCCTCGGTAACGGTTGGTTTTACGCCAATATCTTATAGAACCATTTCGAACTGCCTCATCACGGCGGATAATTTTTCTCTATAACTTTTTCCGATCAGGCGAAGATTAGGTTTTGATTCACTACGAGCTCTCCTATGAAAAATTACATGTTAGTCCATTTTGCTGGATAACAATTGATTTTATGAAAAATTCATACAGAGTCATTTCAAACCAACTCGTCGAGACCTACAAAGTTGGTTAATAACATTTTCTGAATAGACGAAGTTCAGTTTTCGTCTTATTACGGGCTGACATGAAAATTCACTATACACCCATTTTACTCGGTAACGGTTGATTTCACGCCAATATCTTATAAAACCATTTCGAACCGCCTTATCACGGCGGATAATTTTTCTATATAACTTTTTCCGATCAGACGAAGTTTAGGTTTTGATTCACTACGAGCTCTCCTATGAAAAATTACATGTTAGTCCATTTTGCTGGATAACAAATGATATTATGAAAAATTCTTACAGAGTCATTTCAAACCAACTCGTCGAGACCTATAAAATTGGTAAATAACATTTTCTGAATAGACGAAGTTCAGTTTTCGTCTTATTACGGGCTGACATGAAAATTCACTATACACCCATTTTACTCGGTAACGGTTGATTTTACGCCAAAATCTTATAGAGCCATTTCGAACCGCCTCATCACGAGGGATAATTTTTCTATATGACTTTTTCCGATCAGACGAAGTTTAGGTTTTGATTCACTACGAGCTCTCCTATGAAAATTTACAAGTTAGTCCATTTTGCTGGATAACAATTGATTTTATGAAAAATTCATGCAGAGTCATTTCAAACCAACTCGTCGGGACCTATAAAATTGGTAAATAACATTTTCTGAATAGACGAAGCTCAGTTTTCGACTTATTACGGGCTGACATGAAAATTCACTATTCACCCATTTTACTCGGTAACGGTTGATTTTACGCCAATATCTTATAGAACCATTTCGAACCGCCTCATCACGATGGATAATTTTTCTATATAACTTTTTCCGATCAGACGAAGTTTAGGTTTTGATTCACTTCGAGCTCTCCTATGAAAATTTACAAGTTAGTCCATTTTGCTGGATAACAAATGATTTTATGAAAAATTCATACAGAGTCATTTCAAACCAACTCGTCGGGACCTATAAAATTGGTAAATAACATTTTCTGAATAGACGAAGTTCAGTTTTCGTCTTATTACGGGCTGACAGGAAAATTCACTATACACCCATTTTACTCGGTAACGGTTGATTTTACGCCAATATCTTATAGAACCATTTCGAACCGCCTCATCACGGCGGATAATTTTTCTCTATAACTTTTTCCGATCAGACGAAGTTTAGGTTTTGATTCACTACGAGCTCTCCTATGAAAAATTACATGTTAGTCCATTTTGCTGGATAACAATTGATTTTATGAAAAATTCATACAGTCATTTCAAACCAACTCGTCGAGACCTATAAAATTGGTAAATAACATTTTCTGAAAAGACGAAGTATAGTTTTCGTCTTATTACGGGCTGACATGAAAATTCATTATACACCCATTTTACTCGGTAACGGTTGGTTTTACGCCAATATCTTATAAAACCATTTCGAACCGCCTCATCACGGCGGATAATTTTTCTCTATAACTTTTTCCGATCAGACGAAGTTTAGGTTTTGATTCACTACGAGCTCTCCTATGAAAAATTACATGTTAGTCCATTTTGCTGGATAACAATTGATTTTATGAAAAATTCATACAGTCATTTCAAACCAACTCGTCGAGACCTATAAAATTGGTAAATAACATTTTCTGAAAAGACGAAGTATAGTTTTCGTCTTATTACGGGCTGACATGAAAATTCACTATACACCCATTTTACTCGGTAACGGTTGATTTTACGCCAATATCTTATAGAACCATTTCGAACCGCCTCATCACGAGGGATAATTTTTCTATATAACTTTTTCCGATCAGACGAAGTTTAGGTTTTGATTCACTACGAGCTCTCCTATGAAAATTTACAAGTTAGTCCATTTTGCTGGATAACAATTGATTTTATGAAAAATTCATGCAGAGTCATTTCAAACCAACTCGTCGGGACCTATAAAATTGGTAAATAACATTTTCTGAATAGATGAAGTTCAGTTTTCGTCTTATTACGGGCTGACGTGAAAATTCACTATACACCCATTTTACTCGGTAACGGTTGATTTTACGCCAATATCTTATAGAACCATTTCGAACCGCCTCATCACGGCGGATAATTTCTCTATATAACTTTTTCTGATCAGACGAAGTTTAGGTTTTGATTCACTACGAGCTCTCCTATGAAAAATTACATGTTAGTCCATTTTGCTGGATAACAATTGATTTTATGAAAAATTCATACAGAGTCATTTCAAACCAACTCGTCGATACCTACAAAATTGGTAAATAACATTTTCTGAATAGACGAAGTATAGTTTTCGTCTTATTCCGGGCTGACATGAAAATTCACTATACACCCATTTTACTCGGTAACGGTTAATTTTACGCCAATATCTTATAGAACCATTTCGAACCGCCTCATCACGGCGGATAATTTTTCTCTATAACTTTTTCCGATCAGACGAAGTTTAGGTTTTGATTCAGTACGAGTTCTCCTATGAAAAATTACATGTTAGTCCATTTTGCTGGATAACAAATGATTTTATGAAAAATTCATACAGTCATTTCAAACCAACTCGTCGAGACCTATAAAATTGGTAAATAACATTTTCTGAATAGACGAAGCTCAGTTTTCGACTTATTACGGGCTGACATGAAAATTCACTATTCACCCATTTTACTCGGTAACGGTTGATTTTACGCAAATATCTTATAGAACCATTTCGAACCGCCTCATCACGATGGATAATTTTTCTATATAACTTTTTCCGATCAGACGTAGTTTAGGTTTTGATTCACTACGAGCTCTCCTATGAAAATTTACAAGTTAGTCCATTTTGCTGGATAACAAATGATTTTATGAAAAATTCATACAGAGTCATTTCAAACCAACTCGTCGGGACCTATAAAATTGGTAAATAACATTTTCTGAATAGACGAAGTTCAGTTTTCGTCTTATTACGGGCTGACAGGAAAATTCACTATACACCCATTTTACTCGGTAACGGTTGATTTTACGCCAATATCTTATAGAACCATTTCGAACCGCCTCATCACGGCGGATAATTTTTCTCTATAACTTTTTCCGATCAGACGAAGTTTAGGTTTTGATTCACTACGAGCTCTCCTATGAAAAATTACATGTTAGTCCATTTTGCTGGATAACAAATGATTTTATGAAAAATTCATACAGAGTCATTTCAAACCAACTCGTCGAGACCTATAAAATTGGTAAATAACATTTTCTGAATAGACGAAGCTCAGTTTTCGACTTATTACGGGCTGACATGAAAATTCACTATTCACCCATTTTACTCGGTAACGGTTGATTTTACGCCAATAACTTATAGAACCATTTCGAACCGCCTCATTACGTCGGATAATTTTTCTATATAACTTTTTCCGATCAGACGAAGTTTAGGTTTTGATTCACTACGAGCTCTCCTATGAAAAATTACATGTTAGTCCATTTTGCTAGATAACAATTGATTTTATGAAAAATTCATACAGAGCCATTTCAAACCAACTCGTCGAAACCTATAAAATTGGTAAATAACATTTTCTGAATAGACGAAGTTCAGTTTTCGTCTTATTACGGGCTGACATGAAAATTCACTATACACCCATTTTACTCGGTAACGGTTGATTTTACGCCAATATCTTATAGAACCATTTCGAACCGCCTAATCACGACGGATAATTTTTCTATATAACTTTTTCCGATCAGGCCAAGTTTAGGTTTTGATTCAGTACGAGCTCTCCTATGAAAAATTACATGTTAGTCCATTTTACTGGATAAAAAATGATTTTATGAAAAATTCATACAGAATCATTTCAAACCAACTCGTCGAGACCTATAAAATTGGTAAATAACATTTTCTGAATAGACGAAGTTCAGTTTTCGTCTTATTACGGGCTGACATGATAATTCACTATTCACTCATTTTACTCGGTAACGGTTGATTTTACGCCAATATCTTATAGAACCATTTCGAACCGCCTCATCACGACGGATAATTTTTCTATATAACTTTTTCCGATCAGACGAAGTTTAGGTTTTGATTCACTACGAGCTCTCCTATGAAAAATTACATGTTAGTCCATTTTGCTGGATAACAATTGATTTTATGAAAAATTCATACAGAGTCATTTCAAACCAACTCGTCGAGACCTATAAAATTGGTAAATAACATTTTCTGAAAAGACGAAGTATAGTTTTCGTCTTATTACGGGCTGACATGAAAATTCATTATACACCCATTTTACTCGGTAACGGTTGGTTTTACGCCAATATCTTATAGAACCATTTCGAACCGCTTCATCACGGCGGATAATTTTTCTCTATAACTTTTTCCGATCAGACGAAGTTTAGGTTTTGATTCAGTACGAGCTCTCCTATGAAAAATTACATGTTAGTCCATTTTGCTGGATAACAAATGATTTTATGAAAAATTCATACAGAGTCATTTCAAACCAACTCGTCGAGACCTATAAAATTGGTAAATAACATTTTCTGAATAGACCAAGTTCAGTTTTCGTCTTATTACGGGCTGACATGATAATTCACTATTCACTCATTTTACTCGGTAACGGTTGATTTTACGCCAATATCTTATAGAACCATTTCGAACCGCCTCATAACGACGGATAATTTTTCTATATATCTTTTTCCGATCAGACGAAGTTTAGGTTTTGATTCACTACGAGCTCTCCTATGAAAAATTACATGTTAGTCCATTTTGCTGGATAACAATTGATTTTATGAAAAATTCATAGAGTCATTTCAAACCAACTCGTCGAGACCTATAAAATTGGTAAATAACATTTTCTGAATAGACGAAGTATAGTTTTCGTCTTATTACGGGCTGACATGAAAATTCACTATACACCCATTTTACTCGGTAACGGTTGATTTTACGCCAATATCTTATAGAACCATTTCGAACCGCCTCATCACGACGGATAATTTTTCTATACAACTTTTTCCGATCAGACGAAGTTAGGTTTTGATTCACTACGAGCTCTCCTATGAAAAATTACATGTTAGTCCATTTTGCTGGATAACAATTGATTTTATGAAAAATTCATACAGAGTCATTTCAAACCAACTCGTTGAGACCTATAAAATTGTTAAATAACATTTTCTGAATATACGAAGTATAGTTTTCGTCTTATTACGGGCTGAAATGAAAATTCATTATACACCCATTTTCCTCGGTAACGGTTGGTTTTACGCCAATATCTTATAGAACCATTTCGAACTGCCTCATCACGGCGGATAATTTTTCTCTATAACTTTTTCCGATCAGACGAAGATTAGGTTTTGATTCACTACGAGCTCTCCTATGAAAAATTACATGTTAGTCCATTTTGCTGGATAACAATTGATTTTATGAAAAATTCATACAGAGTCATTTCAAACCAACTCGTCGAGACCTACAAAGTTGGTTAATAACATTTTCTGAATAGACGAAGTTCAGTTTTCGTCTTATTACGGGCTGACATGAAAATTCACTATACACCCATTTTACTCGGTAACGGTTGATTTCACGCCAATATCTTATAAAACCATTTCGAACCGCCTTATCACGGCGGATAATTTTTCTATATAACTTTTTCCGATCAGACGAAGTTTAGGTTTTGATTCACTACGAGCTCTCCTATGAAAAATTACATGTTAGTCCATTTTGCTGGATAACAAATGATATTATGAAAAATTCTTACAGTCATTTCAAACCAACTCGTCGAGACCTATAAAATTGGTAAATAACATTTTCTGAATAGACGAAGTTCAGTTTTCGTCTTATTACGGGCTGACATGAAAATTCACTATACACCCATTTTACTCGGTAACGGTTGATTTTACGCCAAAATCTTATAGAGCCATTTCGAACCGCCTCATCACGAGGGATAATTTTTCTATATGACTTTTTCCGATCAGACGAAGTTTAGGTTTTGATTCACTACGAGCTCTCCTATGAAAATTTACAAGTTAGTCCATTTTGCTGGATAACAATTGATTTTATGAAAAATTCATGCAGAGTCATTTCAAACCAACTCGTCGGGACCTATAAAATTGGTAAATAACATTTTCTGAATAGACGAAGCTCAGTTTTCGACTTATTACGGGCTGACATGAAAATTCACTATTCACCCATTTTACTCGGTAACGGTTGATTTTACGCCAATATCTTATAGAACCATTTCGAACCGCCTCATCACGATGGATAATTTTTCTATATAACTTTTTCCGATCAGACGAAGTTTAGGTTTTGATTCACTTCGAGCTCTCCTATGAAAATTTACAAGTTAGTCCATTTTGCTGGATAACAAATGATTTTATGAAAAATTCATACAGAGTCATTTCAAACCAACTCGTCGGGACCTATAAAATTGGTAAATAACATTTTCTGAATAGACGAAGTTCAGTTTTCGTCTTATTACGGGCTGACAGGAAAATTCACTATACACCCATTTTACTCGGTAACGGTTGATTTTACGCCAATATCTTATAGAACCATTTCGAACCGCCTCATCACGGCGGATAATTTTTCTCTATAACTTTTTCCGATCAGACGAAGTTTAGGTTTTGATTCACTACGAGCTCTCCTATGAAAAATTACATGTTAGTCCATTTTGCTGGATAACAATTGATTTTATGAAAAATTCATACAGTCATTTCAAACCAACTCGTCGAGACCTATAAAATTGGTAAATAACATTTTCTGAAAAGACGAAGTATAGTTTTCGTCTTATTACGGGCTGACATGAAAATTCATTATACACCCATTTTACTCGGTAACGGTTGGTTTTACGCCAATATCTTATAAAACCATTTCGAACCGCCTCATCACGGCGGATAATTTTTCTCTATAACTTTTTCCGATCAGACGAAGTTTAGGTTTTGATTCACTACGAGCTCTCCTATGAAAAATTACATGTTAGTCCATTTTTCTGGATAACAATTGATTTTATGAAAAA
The DNA here is from genome assembly GCA_963583905.1 of Stenurella melanura. Classification (NCBI taxonomy): domain Eukaryota; kingdom Metazoa; phylum Arthropoda; class Insecta; order Coleoptera; family Cerambycidae; genus Stenurella; species Stenurella melanura. The sequence continues at coordinate 252,461 of CAUZXK010000117.1, read as the reverse complement.
TTCATACAGTCATTTCAAACCAACTCGTCGAGACCTATAAAATTGGTAAATAACATTTTCTGAAAAGACGAAGTATAGTTTTCGTCTTATTACGGGCTGACATGAAAATTCACTATACACCCATTTTACTCGGTAACGGTTGATTTTACGCCAATATCTTATAGAACCATTTCGAACCGCCTCATCACGAGGGATAATTTTTCTATATAACTTTTTCCGATCAGACGAAGTTTAGGTTTTGATTCACTACGAGCTCTCCTATGAAAATTTACAAGTTAGTCCATTTTGCTGGATAACAATTGATTTTATGAAAAATTCATGCAGAGTCATTTCAAACCAACTCGTCGGGACCTATAAAATTGGTAAATAACATTTTCTGAATAGATGAAGTTCAGTTTTCGTCTTATTACGGGCTGACGTGAAAATTCACTATACACCCATTTTACTCGGTAACGGTTGATTTTACGCCAATATCTTATAGAACCATTTCGAACCGCCTCATCACGGCGGATAATTTCTCTATATAACTTTTTCTGATCAGACGAAGTTTAGGTTTTGATTCACTACGAGCTCTCCTATGAAAAATTACATGTTAGTCCATTTTGCTGGATAACAATTGATTTTATGAAAAATTCATACAGAGTCATTTCAAACCAACTCGTCGATACCTACAAAATTGGTAAATAACATTTTCTGAATAGACGAAGTATAGTTTTCGTCTTATTCCGGGCTGACATGAAAATTCACTATACACCCATTTTACTCGGTAACGGTTAATTTTACGCCAATATCTTATAGAACCATTTCGAACCGCCTCATCACGGCGGATAATTTTTCTCTATAACTTTTTCCGATCAGACGAAGTTTAGGTTTTGATTCAGTACGAGTTCTCCTATGAAAAATTACATGTTAGTCCATTTTGCTGGATAACAAATGATTTTATGAAAAATTCATACAGTCATTTCAAACCAACTCGTCGAGACCTATAAAATTGGTAAATAACATTTTCTGAATAGACGAAGCTCAGTTTTCGACTTATTACGGGCTGACATGAAAATTCACTATTCACCCATTTTACTCGGTAACGGTTGATTTTACGCAAATATCTTATAGAACCATTTCGAACCGCCTCATCACGATGGATAATTTTTCTATATAACTTTTTCCGATCAGACGTAGTTTAGGTTTTGATTCACTACGAGCTCTCCTATGAAAATTTACAAGTTAGTCCATTCTGCTGGATAACAAATGATTTTATGAAAAATTCATACAGAGTCATTTCAAACCAACTCGTCGGGACCTATAAAATTGGTAAATAACATTTTCTGAATAGACGAAGTTCAGTTTTCGTCTTATTACGGGCTGACAGGAAAATTCACTATACACCCATTTTACTCGGTAACGGTTGATTTTACGCCAATATCTTATAGAACCATTTCGAACCGCCTAATCACGACGGATAATTTTTCTATATAACTTTTTCCGATCAGGCCAAGTTTAGGTTTTGATTCAGTACGAGCTCTCCTATGAAAAATTACATGTTAGTCCATTTTACTGGATAAAAAATGATTTTATGAAAAATTCATACAGAATCATTTCAAACCAACTCGTCGAGACCTATAAAATTGGTAAATAACATTTTCTGAATAGACGAAGTTCAGTTTTCTTCTTATTACGGGCTGACATGATAATTCACTCATTTTACTCGGTAACGGTTGATTTTACGCCAATATCTTATAGAACCATTTCGAACCGCCTCATCACGACGGATAATTTTTCTATATAACTTTTTCCGATCAGACGAAGTTTAGGTTTTGATTCACTACGAGCTCTCCTATGAAAAATTACATGTTAGTCCATTTTGCTGGATAACAATTGATTTTATGAAAAATTCATACAGAGTCATTTCAAACCAACTCGTCGAGACCTATAAAATTGGTAAATAACATTTTCTGAAAAGACGAAGTATAGTTTTCGTCTTATTACGGGCTGACATGAAAATTCACTATACACCCATTTTACTCGGTAACGGTTGGTTTTACGCCAATATCTTATAGAACCATTTCGAACCGCTTCATCACGGCGGATAATTTTTCTCTATAACTTTTTCCGGGGCCTTGGTAATTTGCAGGTCAGCAAAAAAGCTTGCAGGTCAACCCATGTTATTGATACGGTCAACTTGAAAATCGGTACCGTTGGTAAGAAAGCACCCCTCTTTCCATTTCCGGCGTCAAACCCGACCTACCCCTATTTTTAAAACTACCCCTCCTAAGAAGGTCTGCAGGTCAACCCGTTTCATTGCTACGGTCAACTTGAAAATCAGCATCGTTGGTTAAGAAGCACCCCTCTTTCCATATCTGGTGTCAAAACCGACCTACCCCTATTTTTAAAACTACCCCTCCTAAGAAAGTCTGCAGGTCAACCCGTTTCATTGCTACCGTCAACTTGAAAATCAGCATCGTTGGTTAAGAAGCACCCCTCTTTCCATTTCTGGTGTCAAAACCTACCTACCCCTATTTTTAAAACTACCCCTCCTAAGAAAGTCTGCAGATCAACCCGTTTTATTGCTACGGTCAACTTGGAAATCGACACCGTTGGTTAGGAAGCACCGCTCTTTCCATTTCCCTCATCAAAACCTACCTACCTCTATTTTCAAAACTACCCCTCCTAAGAAGGTCTGCAGGTCAACCCGTTTTATTGCTACGGTCAACTTGAAAATCGGTACCGTTGGTTAGGAAGCACCTCTCTTTCCATTTCCGGCATCAAAACCGACCTACCCCTATTTTTAAAACTACCCCTCCTAAGAAAGTCTGCAGGTCAACCCGTTTTATTGCTACGGTCAACTTGAAAATCGGTACCGTTGGTTAGGAAGCACCTCTCTTTCCATTTCCGGCATCAAAACCGACCTACCCCTATTTTTAAAACTACCCCTCCTAAGAAAGTCTGCAGGTCAACCCGTTTTATTGCTACGGTCAACTTGAAAATCGGTACCGTTGGTTAGGAAGCACCTCTCTTTCCATTTCCGGCGTCAAAACCGACCTACCCCTATTTTTGAAACTACCCCTCCTAAGAAGGTCTGCAGGTCAACCCGTTTTATTGCTACGGTCAACTTGAAAATCGGTACCGTTGGTTAGGAAGCACCTCTCTTTCTATTTCCGGCATCAAAACCGACCTACCCCTATTTTTAAAACTACCCCTCCTAAGAAAGTCTGCAGGTCAACCCGTTTTATTGCTACGGTCAACTTGAAAATCGGCACCGTTGGTTAAGAAGCACCCCTCTTTCCATGTCTGGTGTCAAAACCTACCTACCCCTATTTTTAAAACTACCCCTCCTAAGAAGGTCTGCAGGTCAACCTGTTTTATTGCTACGGTCAACTTGAAAATCGGTACCGTTGGTTAGGAAGCACCTCTCTTTCCATTTCCGGCGTCAAAACCGACCTACCCCTATTTTTGAAACTACCCCTCCTAAGATGGTCTGCAGGTCAACCCGTTTTATTGCTACGGTCAACTTGAAAATCGGTACCGTTGGTTAGTAAGCACCTCTCTTTCCATTTCCGGCATCAAAACCGACCTACCCCTATTTTTAAAACTACCCCTCCTAAGAAAGTCTGCAGGTCAACCCGTTTTATTGCTACGGTCAACTTGAAAATCGGCACCGTTGGTTAAGAAGCACCCCTCTTTCCATTTCCGGCATCAAAACCGACCTACCCCTATTTTTAAAACTACCCCTCCTAAGAAAGTCTGCAGGTCAACCCGTTTTATTGCTACGGTCAACTTGAAAATCGGTACCGTTGGTTAGGAAGCACCTCTCTTTCCATTTCCGGCATCAAAACCTACCTACCCCTATTTTCAAAACTACCCCTCCTAAGAAGGTCTGCAGGTCAACCTGTTTTATTGCTACGGTCAACTTGAAAATATTTACCGTTGGTTAGGAAGCACCTCTCTTTCCATTTCCGGCATCAAAACCGACCTACCCCTATTTTTAAAACTACCCCTCCTAAGAAAGTCTGCAGGTCAACCCGTTTTATTGCTACGGTCAACTTGAAAATCGGTACCGTTGGTTAGGAAGCACCTCTCTTTCCATTTCCGGCGTCAAAACCGACCTACCCCTATTTTTGAAACTACCCCTCCTAAGAAGGTCTGCAGGTCAACCCGTTTTATTGCTACGGTCAACTTGAAAATCGGTACCGTTGGTTAGGAAGCACCTCTGTTTCCATTTCCGGCATCAAAACCGACCTACCCCTATTTTTAAAACTACCCCTCCTAAGAAAGTCTGCAGGTCAACCCGTTTTATTGCTACGGTCAACTTGAAAATCGGCACCGTTGGTTAAGAAGCACCCCTCTTTCCATATCTGGTGTCAAAACCTACCTACCCCTATTTTTAAAACTACCCCTCCTAAGAAGGTCTGCAGGTCAACCTGTTTTATTGCTACGGTCAACTTGAAAATCGGTACCGTTGGTTAGGAAGCACCTCTCTTTCCATTTCCGGCGTCAAAACCGACCTACCCCTATTTTTGAAACTACCCCTCCTAAGAAGGTCTGCAGGTCAACCCGTTTCATTGCTACGGTCAACTTGAAAATCAGCACCGTTGGTAAGAAAGCATCCCTATTTCCATTTCCGGCGTCAAAACCGACCTACCCCTATTTTTAAAACTACCCCTCCTACGAAAGCTTGCAGGTCAACCCGTTTTATTGCTACGGTCAACTTGAAAATCAGCACCGTTGGTAAGAAAGCATCCCTCTTTCCATTTCCGGCGTCAAAACCGACCTACCCCTATTTTTAAAACTACCCCTCCTACGAAAGCTTGCAGGTCAACCCGTTTTATTGCTACGGTCAACTTGAAAATCAGCACCGTTGGTAAGAAAGCATCCCTCTTTCCATTTCCGGCGTCAAAACCGACCTACCCCTATTTTTAAAACTACCCCTCCTAAGAAAGTCTGCAGGTCAACCCGGTTTATTGCTACGGTCAACTTGAAAATCAGCACCGTTAGTAAGAAAGCATCCCTCTTTCCATTTCCGGCGTCAAAACCGACCTACCCCTATTTTTAAAACTACCCCTCCTACGAAAGCTTGCAGGTCAACCCGTTTTATTGCTACGGTCAACTTGAAAATCAGCACCGTTGGTAAGAAAGCATCCCTCTTTCCATTTCCGGCGTCAAAACCGACCTACCCCTATTTTTAAAACTACCCCTCCTACGAAAGCTTGCAGGTCAACCCGTTTTATTGCTACGGTCAACTTGAAAATCAGCACCGTTGGTAAGAAAGCATCCCTCTTTCCATTTCCGGCGTCAAAACCGACCTACCCCTATTTTTAAAACTACCCCTCCTAAGAAAGTCTGCAGGTCAACCCGGTTTATTGCTACGGTCAACTTGAAAATCAGCACCGTTAGTAAGAAAGCATCCCTCTTTCCATTTCCGGCATCAAAACCGACCTACCCCTATTTTTAAAACTACCCCTCCTACGAAAGCTTGCAGGTCAACCCGTTTTATTGCTACGGTCAACTTGAAAATTGGTACCGTTGGTTAAGAAGCACCCCTCTTTCCATTTCCGGCGTCAAAACCACCTACCCCTATTTTTAAAACTACCCCTCCTAAGAAAGTCTGCAGATCAACCCGTTTTATTGCTACGGTCAACTTGAAAATCGGTACCGTTGGTAAGAAAGCACCCCTCTTTCCATTTCCGGCGTCAAAACCGACCTACCCCTAATTTATTTTACTTGGCTCGGTGAAAAATTAACACCCTGTATCGATTTTACACGAATGATTGAAAGTCAAATTTTCTGGAGTCAAAATAAAGATATATTACTATTCACGTTCTAACAATGCATTTGTTAATCACTAAATAGGTTTGATGTAATTAATTATGTTGATTGGTAACACTTTAGAGTAGAAATTTGCCTTTTGTTGTTGTTTGTCGCGTGGCTGGATCCCGAACTGACTGACTTACTGGCTCGACTCGACTGATTCGATTCGATTGTCTTTTCTCGACTGAATGCGTTGAGCGCGTCTCGGTTTATATAAGATAAATCAAAGCTTCTGGAAGTGTTCGAAAATCGAAGACTCCAGGCGTTCTAGTCGTTCTAGACGTTCCAGATTCTTCGGCGTTCCCGAAAATTCGATCGGTAGGGGAGAGTGGCTTGTGTATATTCTCCAGCAGCGAAGGCTTGCTTTTCGAATTATTCTAAAAATGTAAAAAGTGTATTTTCTAGCTCGCGGGCTTTACAGAGCGACAGAGGGACGTTAATTCTTAATTTTGACAATATGAATTACGCGATTTAAGAAAGGTACTTTGACACTCACACCTATTTATTTGGGTGTTAACATATTTTCTGTAGTGGATATTTATTTTGTATGTATTGAATTTGTACGCTTGACATATTTTTTGATGAATAAATAAATTAATTTAATTTAGTGTTTCACTTACCTAATTAACATAACCCACCTAGCGCCTATTAATATACTCATATATTCGATGTAGATAGTAGGATTGTCCACCTAAATTTGAATTCCTTTACTATTTGAATTTCCAGTAAACTTGAATTTTCAATTAGATTTAAATTTTTCATCGATTTGATTATCCCCCATTTTTGTAGTGTAGGTTCCCTATTTGTATTTCCCGCCGTCTTGAATTCCCGTCCGGTAATGTGGATTCCATATTTGAATTTCCCTCCAATCATACAGATTGTCTGTTTGAAAATCCCGCCATCTTGAATTTCCGGTCAGTATTGTAGATTCCATATTTGAATTTCCCACCCTCTTGAATTTTCGGCCGATAATGTAGATTACGTATTTGACTTTCCCGCTATCTTAAATTTCCGGTCGCCGCCATCTTGAACTTCCGGTCGGTAATGTAGATTACATGTTTGAATTTCCCGCCATCTTGAAATTCCGGTCGCCGCCATTTTGAATTTCCGGTCGCCGCCATCTTGAACTTCCGGTCGGTAATGCAGATTCCCTACTTAACGACTGTTTGAACTGTCTGCCCCAACCGGCGCCATACCTACATCTTGAATTTCCGGTCAGTATTGTAGATTCCATATTTGAATTTCCCACCCTCTTGAATTTTCGGCCGATAATGTAGATTACGTATTTGAATTTCCCGCCATCTTAAATTTCCGGTCGCCGCCATCTTGAACTTCCGGTCGGTAATGTAGATTACATGTTTGAATTTCCCGCCATCTTGAAATTCCGGTCGCCGCCATTTTGAATTTGCTGTCGCCGCCATCTTGAACTTCCGGTCGGTAATGCAGATTCCCTACTTAACGACTGTCTGAACTGTCTGCCCCAACCGGCGCCATACCTACTCTCCCGTACACGAGATCTTTTACCGCAGTTAGTGCGTGACTTACTGAGTAGCAATAGTACTTACGTTATTCGTCACTGCAAAAAATATTGTGTTTTGCTATAAGTTCATAAAATAACATGACTGGTAAGTATTTATAATTAAAACACCCCTAGGTGCATTGAGCGCATACATATAACGTGTGACCCATCTTATAAAACTATAATAGAATATCAAATGAAAATAAGTTATCACGACGTGATAGTGACGGTATTTATGTCGTATTGTTCTGTTAATGAGATGCAGGGTACGTACATTTGTAATTTCTCTAAATTTTATTTTGGGAGAACCTCGTACTTTTTATTTTATTTACAAATTCAGTACCTATTTGGTTTATATGCAACGAAATTAATCAAGAAAGTAGAAGGACGTATTAAAAAATTATGACGCAAAATTTTTCTTTTGATTTGCAAAGTATGTTAATTTTAACACGGGGTATTAGTTAATCAGGCCACAGCCAATCTAATTTTACAATACCCTCGAGCGTGACGTGCTAAGAGGCCATGAAGGCTCTGAATGAGCCCTGCATGCGAGGGGGCTACATATTTAGAGACAAGGACACACACACCCAATATCTAAGTATACTGGGATGAATTTCTTTGCCACAGAAAAAATCCTAGAACCATGGCCGGGAATCGAACCCGGGACTCCTGGGTGAGAGTCAATTGTGCTTTCCTCTCATCCAAGCAGTATTATAATACAACAGGAGCTAAGAAGCTTTTGTTACCAATTCTTGAAGGAGAAATCAATTAAATTCATTTCAGGATCTTTTTTACAATCGACACAAGAATGTTATAGGCCCTATACTCATTCTACAGACGGCCTAATTATATTATAATAAATGCATTTTAGGAAAAAAAAAGTGGAAATTATCGGGAACCGGCCTTCATCTTGGACAATGGCTCCCTTTCCGCAGGTTTTGACAAATAACTCGGGTAAAATTAAATTTATCGATTTTGAAGACAATTATCAAAATAAAAGCTTATTGGACTCTGTACCAATAAGTTATGATACAGTGTGGACAAAAAGCCTGAAACACCTGGAATATCTCCCGAAATAGTGTATTTCTGCAAACATGCTCGGACCAGTCGATTTTTAAATTGAATTCGCCATATGTTGACATAATTAAGTAATTTGTACAGTAGCGCACTGCGGCAGTTGGAAACATAATTTTAATCTGTTTAAATGACAACCCCCATTTTTTCTTTAACTTGAAGAAGCACATTTTTTGTAGCATAAAAATTGTATTAGGTTGCATAAAGAATATTAAGATAAACTTTCATTTTGATACCTTCTAATGAGAATGATTAGCCGAGTTATTTGCAAAAAATTGCCAAAAGCCATTTTCGTAGACGGGGGCAGTTTTCTAATGGTCTCCACTTTTTTTTATGAAAGAGCACCCTCGGAAACCCCTATCCACAAAGTTTCATTTCTATTCTAACGATTGACTCCTCTAGCAATTTTTTTTGTTCCCTGGCATCTTGGTTATGAAAACCAAGCTGTTTTATTTAAAATCATATTTTAAATAAAACTCATCCCCGAATATTCCAAATTACTGAATTTAGAACCTACTGCTTCTGCTTAGTATGATGATATTTAAGGATTATTTAAATTCAAAAATTATTAATTATGTCAAAATGTTTAGTGATATTAGTAATAGTACTTTTCTATCGAAAATTTAAAGTATCTAGAATCAGGGAATTTCGCGAAGAATAAAACATTTGGTGGTCATACGCTGGGTACCACCAATTATCAGATTATTCAATTTCAAATGTCCGTATTAGTTTTTACAAGTTACTAGTCCTTAGAAGCCGATTGAATTAATATTACCGGAGATATTCACATTTGAACAGGGAAGCGTTGTGTTCGTGTGACCTCAGATAATCTGACGATTGTCGCTTGTATTATGTAATACTTTTACTCATGGTGCAAATATATACATTTTTACTTACAAAAAATAAAATGTTTCTCGCCTAGATCGTACGAAATCAGCAATACCATCAGAAAGTCTATAAATATTGAATATAAAAGTGACAGCTCTCTGCATATATTTAAGTCACATAAAAAGTGTCGGCGCCATTGAGATTGTGGTAAAGATCAAACACCCCGACATTTTTTATTTGCCTTAATAATATGAAGAGAACTATAAGTATTAGGTATATTTTATGAAATTACTTAATTTGAATTTTCTATTACAGACAACAAAGTTAATAAAGTCTATACATTTGCAAATGATTGGTTAGAACCAAGCGCATATTTAAATTTACTCCAGACTGCAGATTTTAAAAGATGTATTACTAAAGCTCCAGTCAAACCTAATCCTGGGGAAATATATATATATATAAATAAAAATAATATGATAGATTGGAGATGTGATCAATACCGATGGCGCGATAATGGCAGTTCCAATATTCCTCGTAGTAATCCTATAGTTACCTGTACTTATTTTGTTCCATATGAAGGCTGTGGTTTCAAGAAAAGAGCGTATGTAATATTCAAACATAATAGCATTCAACACGACGCTGTTTTAATTCACTATGTCGGAAACACGGAAAAAGTGATTCACAGACCACATGGTAACCGGATTAAGGATACAAATATTCTCCATGTCACAACAACAAAAGAACAGCTGCAAAAACAAAAAAATAAAATAAATATTCCTCCCAATGAAGCATACAAAAAATTGTCCTTAGAAGAAGTTCATCCGGCACATATACGGGTTTACTTGCCAAAAAATAAAGAACAGGTTCGCAATACCATAAGAAATGAAAAGGACCGAAAAATTTTAACTTCTGATGACATTTACGGATTATATTTAATAAATAACGAATTTGGAGGATACATACAAAAGTTAGATTTGCTTCCAAATTTTATTGCTATTGCTGTAAGTAATCAGATGTGCGACTTATTTAAAGATGTTGCCAATCTTACAGGAAATATATTATATTATGACACAACGTTTAATTTAGGAGATTTTTATGTATCGCCCTTAACTTTTTCCAATATGGCTTTCACGTCAAAACCGGTAATTCCATTGGCATATTTGATACATGACACAAAAAAAAAAGAAGTACATGTAAGTTTTTTTGAATATATGAAAGATATTTGTCCTGCATTAAGTGGAAAGATTATAATAACCGATAGGGAAGCTGCTCTGGCTTATGCAATTAAGAAAGTTTTACCAGAAAATGTTCACTTCTACTGTTGGAACCATATTTTACAAGATGTTAAAAATTGGGTGAAGAACAAGAAAACAGAAAATGATGATGTAAAGACGTATGTTAGCCATACATGGGACCTGTTGGACTCTGATTCGGAAAGCGGATTTAGTACTAAATATCAGAAAATGAACAAACATTGGAGTAAAGAATTTACACATTATTTTGAAAACAATATAAAAGAAGCAGTGTTAAGCAGTGGCAAATGGAAATTAATCCCACATAATATTTACAAAAACAGATCTGGGATTACTATTAACGCATCGGAAAGTTATAACGCAGTACTTAAAAGATTTGTGAATAAGAAAGAACTTAAAGTTCAAATCCTAGCACTAACTTTGTACCAACTAGACAAATATTACATTAAAGAAATATTAAAGGGCTACACCGACACTTCTAATGAATATGTTTTGACGCAAACAGTACACAATAATTTTTTTTCCCCGCCAGAGGAAATTTCATGGCCAGTTTCCAGTATCCCATTGGATAAATTACCATATATTTTCAATAATAAGGATTTCACTACCAACAGTAAAGAGGAGAAAATACATACGAATTACAGTGTAGCCAAAACTGTGGTTCTTGAAGGTAGAGTGAAGTTACTTCCTAAAGAACAAGTATTTCTCATTTCTTCTGAAAAAGAAAAATATGTTGTAACACTGTTTCCTACAGAGAAATGTTCATGTAAAGTGGGAATTCACTGTCATCATATTAAAGCAGCCTATCTGTCGATAGGAAATGAGCAACAAAAACAGAAAAAGGTTAAGCTACAAAATATTTTAAGGAAAAATCGAGGATTTAAATCAGGTAGGAAAAGTTATCCTAAGAAACTTAAAATAGTTGAGGCTGCAAATGATGCCGAGGCAACAATATGCCATGATAACACAACTACCTTACTAATTCCAACCGTAAGCCAAAATAAAGTCAAACACAGATTTTATGAACCCAGATTAATTAATAATACATCAACTGCCTACTCATGGTAAGTTTTCATATATTTGTTTTTCAAGAAAATTTTGATTATTTAGGGTAATGTTTCACTTCCGAAATTTATATATCTTTAATATCATAGTAGAGTAACAATCTTTTGTATCGTGTCATCCCGTTTGCTAAATGTTGCTAAAATGTAAGACCACTTAAAATTATTCTCCATACCTTAAGAATGTAAAATCGACTGGTCGTCCAAAAATCGTACGGTGGTTTTCCAAAAATTTAGCATTTAGCTATGCTAAACTATGCTATACTATGTTTTTTTTTCAAAATACTTTTCGGATGACTTTTCTCCCGTACATTATACCCTATTGGACGTGATGTTTTTCCCATTCAGCACGACCAAATACAGGCTGTCTCTTCGGTCCTATGGCCCATTTGGTTCCGGAGTTAAACCAAAAAATGTACAAATGATGAGCGGGATTCACTATAAAACTTATATTGGCGCAGACCGATTTTTTGTTTAATGTAAACTTGAGAAATGAGATATTTTTAAACAAATTTTATGTTCGAAGTGATACAGTCGAAAGGCTGGGACCACGAATGGACAACAAAGATGAAAATTGAATATATTTATTATTTAAAAGCAAAGAAAAAGTAGAGGTGTACATATTCTTTGCAGGAAATTTGACTTATTGCATTTTTTATATAATTGTTGCACATTCTATAGCTATAGGATACTCTTCATAGTTTTTTGAAAATATTTATTTGCACAGAAGAATAAACGACGGGAATGAAATTACGATTTATTTATTTATACATTCAGTTTTATAAAAAAGAAAAATCGACTTTCCTGAGCATATTGAAGCGCCAACAGTTAACCGGTCATCTGAATTCGCCGTGGTAGGTTGTGGATATAAGCTCTATGATATTGTTGCGTATTTTCCACCTTTTTAGGAAACGCCCTGTATGAATCCGTGGGTTCTAAATAATTTCAACAAGAGATAAACCACTAACACTTTATTTAATAATTTACTGACTATTTACACTTTGTTTACTTGATATTTAACCTCACTTTTTCACTACTAATTTCACTTTAATAAACTACTTTTTAGTAAACTTCTCCTTTTGCGCTGGTAATCGCGCCTTATATACTCCGAATTTGACTCTCTCGATCCATCTAGAAACAATCAAGAATCTTCTCTTACCACACTCCAGAAAAGTCAATTTCTTTCTGCTGGTTTCCAGTCACTATTAGTAGGCATAGGCGTATCAATTTCCAGTTCCAAGGGGGTGTAATTGATAACATTATTTACAGTATCTTTGACTCATCGTAACTTTCTTTCCTAATAGAATTTTTAAATTTTTTAATTTTTCCCGTTCATTTGAGAGTATCTAACAGCGTGGAAATTTATAACTTTCCAGAATCCATTTTTATTCATTTTTTTTAATTAAAATGTTTAATAACTTTTTTATTTATTGATCGACTTTCTTTAAAGATAATAGAGTTCCTACTCTAGCTAACCCCAATTTAGTTTCCAAACTTGACTACGATCTGACTTTCCGTTCTTGAGTTATCGTAACTACAAGAAACGTGACGGATGGGCGAACGGACGGACAGGCAGACAGACAGACGAGCATTTTCAAAGTTGTTCAGACTTCAATTACCAGCACAACGATATCAATGTTTTTTCTTTATGATCGATATTAACGGTTTTAGAAAAGTTCCTGGCAAATACAATATATTGTTAATTTATGGCGAAGAGTAAAATAACACATTTTATAATAATTATACATTGACTGTTCAGATCGTTCCTGTTAATTATGTAATGCTGAATACCCAATCGATTAATTATTCACACAAATTTGATTTTCATTAAAAGTCACTTACTATTTACTGTGTTTAATTTTAGCCATGAAAATATACAGGAACCACAAAGCACTTCTACCCCAATATCAAGAAGAAGACGTATAATATCTGTTTCTTCTGATGAAAATTCAAATAATGAAGAATTGACAATTAATACTTTTGATGATGATTTTAATTACACTTTTAACAAAAAATTTAAAGCCAACAAACAGTTCATAATTTGTAACAGATTGATTTATCCATCTGATTTAGATTCACTTGTCCCGAAAATGTCAAATTCTGTGGAAGACAAATACATTTCTGATTCGGTCACAGATGTATACTTTATGGCACTCATAGAGGAAAGAAAGACAAAAAAGTCAGTGTCTGTATTTTCCATGGAATCATATATTATTAACTTTATAGAGGGTGATAATGCTTTTGCAAATGGAAAGGAATATTTTTTAAAGTACAACATACCAGATAAAGATATTGTAATATGTCCTCTTGTTAAGTGTCAACATTTCCGTGTCATTATAATTGTTAGAAAACTACAAATCATATTATACCTGGACAGTTTGAATCCATATAATATACCTTTGGGAGAAATTAACTTCTTAATGCAGTTATATAATGCATATTCAAAAATTAACGCTACAACTTTCATAATCAATGATTGGAAATTATACGCACCAACTGATTTACCAAGGCAAAACAACAGTTACGATTGCGGCCTGTATTGCTGTATGTATGTGGAGATATTGTTAAGTGGCAATGATGATGTGTTGGAATATCATAAAAAGAATAATATGATAAAATATAGGGAATACATAAGGTCCTATTTATTTGAAATAATGAGAGGAGAAAAAAATATAAATATGAATCAGCAATGTTCTCATAATAAAAACACAGCATGGAAGGCAGTACAGGACGCATCGATAATTATTGGCAATATTCATTACCAGTGTCCAAGTGAGGCAAGCACTATCGACTTTTTAAAAAGTCTTATTAATAACTATTGGGAGGAGGACACGATATCAACTTGCTTTTTAGGGGACAAATGTAATAACATTTATGGCGAGATGATATTGTGTTCTCAATGCAATCATTGGTATCATAAAAAGTGTATAGAGGTCGAAGGTAAATTACCTAAATATTTTAAATGTAAGACGTGTCAAAAAAAACTGCATAATATATAGTTTTTTAGTTAATAATGCAGTAAAGATATTTTTTTTAAATCCGGCCAAGATATTTCTTCAAGGTTGTCCGGGGACTGTGTCTCGAGTATCCAACCAATAGATCACACTTGAACCCCTAAAGGGAACGGCGCAATAGGAATGGTTTAGGGTGGTTTCTTATTTATTTTTAAATTATAGGAATTAACTAAAAATAAATGGATAAATATTCTCTCCATCAAATAAAAATATAAAAAATATTTTTTTGTGAAATAATAATAAAAAAAAGTAAGTGGCGAGGATTGAACTAACAACCTCCGAATTTACAAATAGTTACCAATCCTATTGAGATTAGGACGTTGGTGAAGTCATTTTTAAGCTACGCTAACTTCTATTTATTAATGCATAATTATTAAATATGATAATTATTTTTTCATATATTGGGCGCTAACTCGTAAAATAGTAAAGTTACAAAAATATTTCGTAAAGCAAACTTATAATTTTATTACTTTTATTAGCATCGTTTTTTTGTAAAAACGTAAATAAGAAACCACCCCAAATCACCACCATTGCACCGTTTCCTCTAGGAGTTCAAATGTGATCTTTTGGTTGGATACTCGGGAGACAGTCCCCAAAAAACCATGAAAAAATAACATTGCCCCGAATTTTTTTTGCCGCAGATAGGAGAATTTATAAGTTTACTGTATTACATATGTATTTTATGACCAAACAACTATTTTGTTAATTTTACAATGTTTATGTTATGTTTTGTTTGTGATATTTATTTATTATTATTTTTGTAATACGTAAAACATTTCGTTTTTTATATTTTTAATAAAGAATTATTTTCGATATTTAGTGTGATTCTTTGAAAATTTAATAGAAGCAGAAGAAGATTTAGGAAACGTGTTGTAAAAATAAGACAGAACAAACCTTGGAACGAAAAAATTCCGTAAAAGTGTTTACTGCACAAAACGTACCTTGCAGTTGGGTTTCTCCTTCCTTTGCGCAAATAAGTTAACGACAAAAACTGCTAGTTTTAAAAAGTCAATGCCGATCACACTGCAACTATAGCCCATTTTCTCGTGACGACGCATGGTTGTTGTCGCCTGAGCATGATTATTATCTACTGAATATACACGCAGCAACTGTAAATTTTGCGAAGCCAATTACACTGACTGGTCACTGCGCATGAATAATGTCTACTGCCTGTGATTATTGTCTATTTCGCACATCATTCGAACCAACGATTTTGCAAAGCAATTACATTTACTGTCGAGCTATAGCCCTGCTCTCTGGGGATTGGGTGTGGTTGTTGTCAACTGCCCCCCAAGTGCATTTTCTGGAGCCAATCTTAGTTACTGGGTAGCTAAAGTATAACTACCTGGCGATTAAGCACGATCGATGCCTACTGATATATACTCACCAACTGTCAATCTAATGGTAATATTTCTTACTACAGAGCCATAAACATGACCACTACGCATAGTTGTTTTCTACTATGCATAAGTATTGTCTACTGCACATACTACCTCCAGCTATCAATTTTCTAAATCCGATGCTACTCACTGTTCATAGCAACTTACTGCCAACTAAGTGGAGTCCACTTCGTTGCTTACTGCGGTCGGTTTTGACGTCGGAAAACGGTGCCGATTTTAAAGATGACCGTAGCAATGGAACGGGTTGACCTGCAGACTTTCGTAGCAGGGGTGGTAGTTTTAAAAATTGGGGTAGGTCTGTTTCGACGCCGGAAATGTAAAGAGGGATGCTTTCTTACCAACGGTGCTGATTTTCAAGTTGACCGTAGCAATTAAACGGGTTGACCTGCAAGCTTTCGTAGGAGGGGTAGTTTGAAAAATAGGGGTAGGTCGGTTTTGACGCCGGAAATGGAAAGAGGGATGCTTTCTTACCAACGGTGCTGATTTTCAAGTTGACCGTAGCAATAAAACGGGTTGACCTGCAAGCTTTCGTAGGAGGGGTAGTTTTAAAAATAGGGGTAGGTCGGTTTTGACGCCGGAAATGGAAAGAGGGATGCTTTCTTACCAACGGTGCTGATTTTCAAGTTGACCGTAGCAATGAAACGGGTTGACCTGCAAGCTTTCGTAGGAGGGGTAGTTTTAAAAATAGGGGTAGGTGGGTTTTGAGAACGGAAATGGAAAGAGGGATGCTTTCTTACCAACGGTGCTGATTTTCAAGTTGACCGTAGCAATGAAACGGGTTGACCTGCAAGCTTTCGTAGGAGGGGTAGTTTTAAAAATAGGGGTAGGTCGGTTTTGACACCGGAAATGGAAAGAGGGATGCTTTCTTACCAACGCTGCTGATTTTCAAGTTGACCGTAGCAATTAAACGGGTTGACCTGCAAGCTTTCGTAGGAGGGGTAGTTTGAAAAATAGGGGTAGGTCGGTTTTGACGCCGGAAATGGAAAGAGGGATGCTTTCTTACTAACGGTGCTGATTTTCAAGTTGATCGTAGCAATAAAACGGGTTGATCTGCAAGCTTTCGTAGGAGGGGTAGTTTTAAAAATAGGGGTAGGTCGGTTTTGACGCCGGAAATGGAAAGAGGGATGCTTTCTTACCAACGGTGATGATTTTTAAGTTGACCGTAGCAATTAAACGGGTTGACCTACAAGCTTTCGTAGGAGGGGTAGTTTGAAAAATAGGGGTAGGTGGGTTTTGACGCCGGAAATGAAAAGAGGGATGCTTTCTTACCAACGGTGCTGATTTTAAAGTTAACCGTAGCAATAAAACGGGTTGACCTGCAAGCTTTCGTAGGAGGGGTAGTTTTAAAAATAGGGGTAGGTCGGTTTTGACGCCGGAAATGGAAAGAGGGATACTTTCTTACCAACGGTGCTGATTTTCAAGTTGACCGTAGCAATAAAACGGGTTGACCTGCAAGCTTTCGTAGGAGGGGTAGTTTTAAAAATAGGGGTAGGTCGGTTTTGACGCCGGAAATGGAAATAGGGATGCTTTCTTACCAACGGTGCTGATTTTCAAGTTGACCGTAGCAATGAAACGGGTTGACCTGCAAGCTTTCGTAGGAGGGGTAGTTTTAAAAATAGGGGTAGGTAGGTTTTGATACAGGAAATGGAAAGGGGGATGCTTTCTTACCAACGGTGCTGATTTTCAAGTTGACCGTAGCAATGAAACGGGTTGACCTGCAAGCTTTCGTAGGAGGGGTAGTTTTAAAAATAGGGGTAGGCCGGTTTTGACGCCGGAAATGGAAAGAGGGATGCTTTCTTACCAACGGTGCTGATTTTCAAGTTGACCGTAGCAATTAAACGGGTTGACCTGCAAGCTTTCGTAGGAGGGGTAGTTTGAAAAATAGGGGTAGGTCGGTTTTGACGCCGGAAATGGAAAGAGGGATGCTTTCTTACCAACGGTGCTGATTTTCAAGTTGACCGTAGCAATAAAACGGGTTGACCTGCAAGCTTTCGTAGGAGGGGTAGTTTTAAAAATAGGGGTAGGTCGGTTTTGACGCCGGAAATGGAAAGAGGGATGCTTTCTTACCAACGGTGCTGATTTTCAAGTTGACCGTAGCAGTAAAACGGGTTGACCTGCAAGCTTTTTTGTTGACCTGCAAATTACACAGGCCCCCCTCGGATAAACAAAATGACGAAGTTTCTCCTAAAAATTCCCATACTGATGAACAAATTGTTAAGATCGCTTCAAATATCTCGGGACAATCTCATGTTAAGATATAGAATCATGTGGAGACTAAAGAAGAGTTATTAAAGATTAGCACCAGGAGCACTACTCTAGTGAAACCGGTTGATAGACTTTTTTACTCAGAGAATTATTAATTTATATTATTTGTTGTGTTGTTCCTTAGTTTAACATTGTCACAACACAAGGAGGGAGTATGTTGCAAATAGATAAACATTTATTAGTGATTTCTCATGTTTGGTGGCAGCATTATAATTTTGTTTTCGGAGTGTCAATAAAAAATTAATACATCTGACAGTTTGTTGTATAATATAAAAAAGGTTTAACGA
The DNA here is from genome assembly GCA_963583905.1 of Stenurella melanura. Taxonomy (NCBI): domain Eukaryota; kingdom Metazoa; phylum Arthropoda; class Insecta; order Coleoptera; family Cerambycidae; genus Stenurella; species Stenurella melanura. Next base: position 233,955 of record CAUZXK010000117.1, on the reverse strand, counting down.
GTATTGTATGAAAAGAAAAGGGCAATACAATCTACAGTTGTTAATAGAGTTATAAATCGTTGGTAATACAACAATAGTAAACCAAACTGCAACGAATTGCTAGTCTGGCCGCGTTAAGGATAAAAATCACATTTTACCACAAAACGCTTGGTTTTGATTGAAACAAATACCAGCCGAAAGATTTATACCTAATTAATGGCAACTCTCGCACCAGTCGTCTCAAGCCACTTGCACACTGCAGTTTCGCGCTGGTGGCGGTCGTCAGTGCAAGGCTTCCCGAGACGACTGACCCGAGAGTTGATTGTTCCCAAGTGAATATTTCGCCGTTGCAAAACGACGAAATAGGGGAAGCTCCATCTAGCGGTCAATATCTGTCTCAATCAAAACAATATCCCGACATGGGGTGCATGTAATAGTTCAAGAGCATGCTTCTAGAGGGCAGAATATATTAAAACAAAATATTTCTGTCTATCACCTCTATGAATCCTTATTTTCATAAGGATAGTAAACCAAACTGCAACGAATTGCTAGTCTGGCCGCGTTAAGGATAAAAATCACATTTTACCACAAAACGCTTGGTTTTGATTGAAACAAATACCAGCCGAAAGATTTATACCTAATTAAAGGCAACTCTCGCACCAGTCGTCTCAGGCCACTTGCAGACTGCAGTTTCGCGCTGGTGGCGCTCGTCAGTGCAAGGCTTCCCGAGACGACTGACCCGAGAGTTGATTGTTCCCAAGTGAATATTTCGCCGTTGCAAAACGACGAAATAGGGGAAGCTCCATCTAGCGGTCAATATCTGTCTCAATCAAAACAATATCCCGACATGGGGTGCATGTAATAGTTCAAGAGCATGCTTCTAGAGGGCAGAATATATTAAAACAAAATATTTCTGTCTATCACCTCTATGAATCCTTATTTTCATAAGGATAGTAAACCAAACTGCAACGAATTGCTAGTCTGGCCGCGTTAAGGATAAAAATCACATTTTACCACAAAACGCTTGGTTTTGATTGAAACAAATACCAGCCGAAAGATTTATACCTAATTACCTCGGGAAGCCTTGCACTGACGAGCGCCACCAGCGCGAAACTGCAGTCTGCAAGTGGCCTGAGACGACTGGTGCGAGAGTTGCCTTTAATTAGGTATAAATCTTTCGACTGGTATTTGTTTCAATCAAAACCAAGCGTTTTGTGGTAAAATGTGATTTTTATCCTTAACGCGGCCAGACTAGCAATTCGTTGCAATTTGGTTTACTATCCTTATGAAAATAAGGATTCATAGAGGTGATAGACAGAAATATTTTGTTTTAATATATTCTGCCCTCTAGAAGCATGCTCTTGAACTATTACATGCACCCCATGTCGGGATATTGTTTTGATTGAGACAGATATTGACCGCTAGATGGAGCTTCCCCTATTTCGTCGTTTTGCAACGGCGAAATATTCACTTGGGAACAATCAACTCTCGGGTCAGTCGTCTCGGGAAGCCTTGCACTGACGAGCGCCACCAGCGCGAAACTGCAGTCTGCAAGTGGCCTGAGACGACTGGTGCGAGAGATGCCTTTAATTAGGTATAAATCTTTCGGCTGGTATTTGTTTCAATCAAAACCAAGCGTTTTGTGGTAAAATGTGATTTTTATCCTTAACGCGGCCAGACTAGCAATTCGTTGCAGTTTGGTTTACTATCCTTATGAAAATAAGGATTCATAGAGGTGATAGACAGAAATATTTTGTTTTAATATATTCTGCCCTCTAGAAGCATGCTCTTGAACTATTACATGCACCCCATGTCGGGATATTATTTTGATTGAGACAGATATTGACCGCTAGATGGAGCTTCCCCTATTTCGTCGTTTTGCAACGGCGAAATATTCACTTGGGAACAATCAACTCTCGGGTCAGTCGTCTTATCATATCATTTTTGTGAAGAATTGGTTTTTATACGGTAATTTGCAAATCTATCATATTGTTAATTATTAAAATATTTGTCATCTGTTTTACCTTCGGGACCCGCGAGTCGCGACAGTTTTCAGTTTTACGTGTATATTTCAACCTACTGTGACTATGGGCCGACGGAAGAAAGAGCGGCACAAGGATCCACTAATGTCCACGAATCTGACCCCCTGAAAGGAGGCCAAACCCTGCCTCTACGGGGAAGCCGTGAAGCGACGCCGCCGTGAGAGGTGGAGCACAGCCGTGAGAGGTGGAGCACAGCCGTGTGTGCTGGCATTGTACAGATAGCGGCCGTGGTTACCCAACTCATGCGCGGAGTGTTCCCTCGTTGCTGGAAGCGGCGACTGAGAATGTGCCATTTCCTTAATTTAGATCTGAAAAATACTTAAACAAAACAACCTGGGTGTCGTCCGTAGACGAGATAATATCTGCAAGCACGTTTGTTGCGAGCAGCGACACAACTGCGAGCCAAAAGCAGTGTATCGATAAATAAAATAATCAAAATCTTTCCACCTGGGTGTCGTCCGTAGACGAGATAATATCTGCAAGCAAGTTTGTTGCGAGCAGCGACACAACTGCGAGCCAAAAGCAGTGTGTCGATAAATAAATAATTAAAATATTTTCAAGTCTAAGTCCTAGATAAACAGAGTGGCTAGGTCGGACGTTTGCCGACGTGCAGCTAGGCACTCTGTGGTCAGCCCTAACTGAAAATTTGAATAAAATACCTTGTCTGAATTTAGGAAGCGTCTGTCATTCGCGTCTTGACAAGAGCAGGGTCCTAATTCCTTCTCAACACTCCGGTACGCTCGTTGAGTCGAAATGCGTCCCTTAGCTTGCCGAATTCCCGACGAGGCGAGTGGCTCAAGAGACCAATGTGGACGAGGACGTCGCCCACGTTGAAGTCGCCTGAGTCGGCCTTTCTCGAACAGTGCTGAATTACACAGCGGAAATCAGGAGCAGAAATGTTTCGTGGAGATCAGGATGGACAGTGGCGTATGAACTGACTTGCCACTGGATGATTGGAGCATGCGGTGATATGATGTTGGATGCGGAGTACAGTTGATTCAGGAGCGGCTGATGTCTTGGAATCGGTGCCACGAGCAGGTAGAGTTATCTTTTTACTCTGCCGTGGTGAGGGGAACAGATCGAAGCGAAGCGAAGCACTTTCGTTGACACTTACCTAGTCCCTGTACGGCGACGAACTCTCTCACACTGTCTATAAAGTCTTGCGCGGTTGACCAGTCTATACGAGAGTTCGTATTTCGTAGTAACTATCGGAGTGTCAACTTGAAGTGTAGAATCCCTCGAAGACGTTGCTGTTCCTTATCTTCGTGATGGCGGCAACCTTGATAAAGGCTAAGCCGAGTTCGTAAATTTTGTGTGCAGTTTTCGAATACCTTTATTAGATTTGATTTTGGTGTGTCTAGTTGTCACACCAAAATCTCGAGAGTTTTGGGCCGTGTAAAATATTTAAAATATTTGCCACGAAACTGGGTAAACTGGGCCGTTGCGGTGTATTGACGATACACCGCCGGAACTGAGATTAAATGATAAATATTAAAAATGAATTGCAGCCTGACAGAATTACAAAATGGAAATTAAATAACAAAGTGAAAAGTTGAGAATCTCAAACGTGAGTGATGCCGCGGCGGCTGCTGGCGATCGACTGACTACCAAGTGCAAAACGCGTTTATTTTATAGATTCGAGTCGCACCAATGGAGAGCGCGCAAAGTTGCAAGCGCTGAGGGGTGGAGCCTAAGCGGGCTGCGTCGATTTGAATAAAATACCTTGTCTGAATTTAGGAAGCGTCTGTCATTCGCGTCTTGACAAGAGCAGGGGCCTAATTCCTTCTCAACACTCCGGTACGCTCGTTGAGTCGAAATGCGTCCCTTAGCTTGCCGAATTCCCGACGAGGCGAGTGGCTCAAGAGACCAATGTGGACGAGGACGTCGCCCACGTTGAAGTCGCCTGAGTCGGCCTTTCTCGAACAGTGCTGAATTACACAGCGGAAATCAGGAGCAGAAATGTTTCGTGGAGATCAGGATGGACAGTGGCGTATGAACTGACTTGCCACTGGATGATTGGAGCATGCGGTGATATGATGTTGGATGCGGAGTACAGTTGATTCAGGAGCGGCTGATGTCTTGGAATCGGTGCCACGAGCAGGTAGAGTTATCTTTTTACTCTGCCGTGGTGAGGGGAACAGATCGAAGCGAAGCGAAGCACTTTCGTTGACACTTACCTAATCCCTGTACGGCGACGAACTCTCTCACACTGTCTATAAAGTCTTGCGCGGTTGACCAGTCTATACGAGAGTTCGTATTTCGTAGTAACTATCGGAGTGTCAACTTGAAGTGTAGAATCCCTCGAAGACGTTGCTGTTCCTTATCTTCGTGATGGCGGCAACCTTGATCAAGGCTAAGCCGAGTTCGTAAATTTAGTGTGCAGTTTTCGAATACCTTTATTAGATTTAATTTTGGTGTGTCTAGTTGTCACACCAAAATCTCGAGAGTTTTGGGTCGTGTAAAATATTTAAAATATTTTGCCACGAAACTGGGTAAACTGGGCCGTTGCGGTGTATTGACGATACACCGCCGGAACTGGGATTAAATGATAAATATTAAAAATGAATTGCAGCCTGACAGAATTACAAAATGGAAATTAAATAACAAAGTGAAAAGTTGAGAATCTGGTACGTGAGTGATGCCGCGGCGGCTGCTGGCGATCGACTGACTACCAAGTGCAAAACGCGTTTATTTTATAGATTCAAGTCGCACCAATGGAGAGCGCGCAAAGTTGCAAGCGCTGAGGGGTGGAGCCTAAGCGGGCTGCGCCGATTCATATAAATATGAATCGCAGATCTGTGCCTCTCCATTTGGCTGTCGACGTTCGAACTGTGCACATCTACAATGCTTGCTCGGAGGGAGCTTATATCTCCTGGTGCACACCGGAGAGGATACTTATGACTTAAAATGAATGTTTATGATAATATGCACTTGTAATACTAATAAAATCTTAAAGTTAACTAAAATTACTATGCTAAATTTGGCTGAGAGCCTGATATGAAATGTTAGAGTGGTAAAGCTAGCCACATTTAGATATAATTAATACTAGATTCAAAGGGGAGTATGTTTCTTAGGTCCTAAGTAAAATTAAGAAATTTTTGTGGTTTTCCTAGCTTGGGCTTAGGGCCCGATGACACGCCCCTCTCGAGATCTGTTGTGTGTGTAAGTGTGCAATAATTGTTTAAGTTCTCTTTATTCAAATAATCTTTTCAAAAAACGTTATAAGGTGGAATGGGACAATGGATGGGTACTTAAAACTAACAACAGATAGAAACAATACAAAATTTCTTAAAACTAATCCTGGGCCTCATCATCTTCTTCGCCGCTTGTGGCACCGTCGTCGCGGAACGCGTCTCGCGGTTCACGAGCCGGCGGTAGCGGTCTAAGATCGTCTATATGAATGAGGGCCACACGATCGCCCTTTTGTATGCTGTACACCCCATCCCCGCGCACTGCGACAACTAAGTGAGGTCCTGACCAGGTTCTACCTAACTCGCGTCTTTCCTCGTCGTGTGTTCGCGTCAGCACTCTTTGTCCGACGGTCAGTTGGACTGGGGCTGTACGTGGTTGCGGAAAAAGGTCTCTCTGAATTATTACTTGTCGTCGTTGAGCTTGTTCGATGCGGCGCTCGCGGGTTACTTCGCGATTATCGACGGGCTCTCGTTCGGCCGGATGCTGCCAAGAGCCGGGCATTGGTAAGTCGGCGCCAAGTAATGCCTCTGACGGAGACATTCCCATGGCGGCGTTTCTCCTGCGCCTGAGGGCGAAGAGAATTTCGTGCAGACGAGAGTCCCACGATGTGTGTGGAGCGCGCATGAGTTGGGCTCGCAGTGCTTTCTTCAATTCCTGGTTTCGCCTCTCCACCGGATTAGCTCTCTGGTGGTATATTGGACTAGTATAATGGGCGATATGATATTTTTGAATAAAACGGTCCCAAGCGTCGCTGTAAAATTGTGAGACGTTGTCCGAGATGATGCTCTCCGGATAACCCCAGCGCGAGAAAGCCTGTTCTAAGCAGTATATCATATCCGCGGCCGTCGCCGTTTCGGTCGGGATAGCCTCCACCCACTTACTAAATAGGTCTGAAATGACTATGATGTATCTGTTATGTTTAAGCGTTTCTGGGTAAGGACCCATTTGGTCAATGCTGACAGCTTGCCAAGGGCGCGTAGGCGGGCGAGGACGCAAGGGAGCGGCCGGTTGCCGCGCGCTAGCCTTAGTCGAAGCGCAGATTAAACAATAACGTACGTGTGTTTTGATTTGTCTCCACATGCCTGACCAGAAGTATCGTTGCCCCACCTGTCGATATGTTTCATCCCTGCCTGGGTGTTCGGCGAGGCCAGAGTCGTGATATGCGCTTATAACACGCTGCTGTAGATTTTTAGGTACTAATAATAACTTAGTGTCAGTTTCGATATTATAAAGAAGGCCGTCTTCTACAATGAACTTTTGTATGAAATCCCAATTACCCCATTCCCCGGCGACATATTGATGCCAGTGGACGACTAGCTCTTGGCAACGCAGATCGGCGAGTTGGGCTTGCTTGATGGCCTCGAAGAGAGTCTGATCGCCCGCATTTATTACGCGGAGCTCTCCGGCTCGCTCGACTGGTGGCAAGAGGCGTTCTTCGTCCACGACGTCGGTGATGTCTCGCTCAGGTTGTGCTGGGAAGCGAGAAAGCATGTCTGGCAATTGGTTTTCGCGGCCAGGACAGTGCACTACATCGAAGGTAAATTCTTGCAACAACAGTGCCCAGCGTGTAAGTTTTGCCCTCTCGTCTTTATATTTATCTAACCAAACCAGAGCTTTACTATCAGTAATAAGAGTGAAACGTTTATCGTCGAGGTGTTGGCGATACCTCTTACACGCATAAATAACGGCAAGTACCTCCTGCTCATTGATATGATATCGTCGTTCGGTGGCATTGAATTTCGCGCTGCTACATGAAATTATCTTTCGGTTGCCCTCTTCGTCCAACTGAAGCAAAACACAGCCCATGCCCAGAGAACTTGCATCCGTCTGTAGGTAAAACCGTTCACTCTGGACTGGTCTGTGCAATTTCAGAGGACGAGAGAGAGCTTCCTTTAATTTAGTAAAGGCCTGGTCGGCCTCTCGAGTCCAAACGAATCTATTTTTCCCTGTGAGGTCGGTCAGCGGGGCGGCGAGGATCGCGAAAACCTCTATGTATTCGCGGAGCCACCCTGCTGTGCCGAGGAAACCCCGCAGTTCTTTCATTGTCCTCGGAGTGGGATAATTTTGTGTTTGCAGTACGTGATGTTCTGTTGGTTCGTTATGCCGGGCCGTGATCCGGTGGCCAACATAATCTAACGCATCCGCCCCAAAGATACATTTGTCCAGCGCACACCTCAAGTCGTGAAGCCTGAGGCGTTCTAGTACCATCTGCAGATGGACTAGATGTTCTTCGTGGGTGTCGCTATAAATTATAATGTCGTCCAGATAGACCTTGACGAAGTTGTCTAAGAAACCGGAGAGTACTTCTGCCATCATTTTCGTGAAAGTGCCAGGCGCGCCTTGTAAACCGAAAGGCATGACGGTGAATGCATATGTGGCCCCTTTAGGAGTACTAAATGCTGTCAGCGGGATACTTTCAGCCGCCAAGGGTATTTGCTAATAGCCGCTACGCAGGTCTAAACTCGAGAAGACTTGAGCGTCGCCGAGCTCTTTTATGGTCTCCCGCACTGGCGGTAGCTGCGCTACTTCGTCTTCTGTGATGGAGTTTAGTTGCCTGTAGTCCACACAAAAACGTGGCTTCCCGTTTTTCTTTGTCACAATAACAACCGGTGAACTGTATTGTGAGTGGCTGCGGCGAATAACACCCGCTGCTAGCATTTTAGTTACTTCCTCTTGTATGATCTGTCTCTTTGTCTGAGAAAATTGCGTCCGTCGAATTTTGAAGGGTTTGTCAGTTTTTAGTTTAATTTTGTGGGTGCAGACCCGAGTAGTGGGTTGACGAAGCCCCTCTGCAAAAACGTCTGAGAATTTGTTTAGCGCGGTTTGATAGACTTCACGTTCCTGTTGGGGGACCTGGGTGTCTGTCAAGACAACCGGTGTCTTGGCTACCTCGGCAGGCCGTCGCTGGGCGTGCCAGAACACGCTGTGTCTGGTGGTAGTTCCAAAGTAGAGGCACCGGGTAATAAAATCGAGGACGGCACCTTCTTGTGCCATCCAGTCCCTGCCCAAGATAATGTCGTCTGTCATGTTGTCTAAAATGTGCAGAGAGACGTTCGTCTCCACCCCCATAATATTTAAGTTGCAAACGACTTTGCCTGTGGCCTCGACGGCGCATGCCGCGTCCGCGAGTTTGACGGTGAGGCTCGCTGCCTGCACCGGCAGGTGGTTTACAATTTTTGAATGTATGAAAGAGTGACTAGCCCCGCTATCGAGGAGAGCTAGTACATGTTTGCCGTCGAGGAGCACGCTGAGAAGCGAAGGTTCGGTGTTCCCCAATGAGGCATGTTGCAGGCTGCTAATCTGCGCATTTGGAGCAGCGAGGGGTGCTGGTGGAGCACGTGGAGACTGGGGCGAGGAGCGGAGTGTGACTCGTCCCTCTTTTAGTTTTCCGACGATGGGCCGGCAATTTATTTGTCTACAACTAAATTGTTAGCTGAGGCGGTCGCTACTTGAGCGGGGCGGCCTGAGCTTTGTCGCTGGTTTTGCGATGCATTATTTCCCCTGTTAGGGCAGTCCCTGTTAAAATGCCAGTGATCGCCACAGTGCCTGCAAGGCGACGGTGGCTTGTTGGGTTGAGAAGCAGAGGCCTGTTGTTGTTGGCCTGCCGCGGCGCGGTTCGCTGCCTGCGGCTGAGGTTCCCTGCGTTGGGATGTTTGCCCGCCCCTCTCTTTTTTAATTTTTAAGCCTCCGCAGTAGAGTTTGGATTGCTACTAAATAATCTTTTATATTTTCGTTGTCTTTTTGTATACGGAGCCTTGCTTCGTCTTCCAACTTTAAATGGTAATCTGAGGGTGCGTAAAATGCTGTTAACTTTGTGACAAATTGATCCCACGTATTGCAGGACGTTTTATTATTTCTGTACCATAATAATGCATCGCCTTGTAGTAGTTCGGGTAGGGCTCGTAGCATTTGTTCATCATTGAAATTGTATCCAGACTGTAGCTCCTCTACACGTTCTAGAAATGAGAAAACGTCTTTTCTGCCGTCGAAACGAACGTTCCATTTGCGAACTTCAGTTAAAACCGTACCCATGGGTGTTGGTATAATGTATGACCTGTCTGGTATTGTAGGATTTATTTGGGTGGGCGTGGCATCAACTTTCTTGGCTGCCTCGCTACGTAAATAACTTTTTAGTCTACTTCGGAGTTCTTCCACTGTTCCAGTTGTAATTGCGCCGTACTTGGATAATTCTACTAGTAGTTCATCTTTCTTTAATTTATATATCCATCCTACTGTGGTATCTGCGACTTCTAGTCCATAAGCACCATCTGTGTCTGACAAACTCATTTCTATGGCTTGGAATATTTTGTGTCTCCCTCTAAATATTTTAATATCTCTCTCTTAGTATAAATGTATCCTTTTGGGTTGTCTGGAGTAAATCTACCTTTTAAAATCTGTTTCGGGTGTTAAATTATGTTACACTCTTTCGATTTGTCTATCTCTCGTTTGTCAATGTCACCTTTTGGGTTATCCGGAATGAACTAATGTCTTACAATCTGTTCGGGCGCCAAATTATGTAACGGTGTTTTGCTCTGGGTAGCTGGAGTCGGAGATTAGTTCAGGATCCAGATTAGTTTAATAAGACAACCCAATCAAAATTAACAATTTTATTATCTTCAACAGGTAAAATATGCAGGTTTACATAATATACAATAGTTACGGGTTATCGGTTTTCAGGTCCGTATCTTTTACGGTTATTGGTAATCAGGTGACATTTAAATCGTATGAATGAGAGAGGCGACGAGAGTGTAATGCAGTGATGCGATGAGTAGGGGTTTTGGCGGCGAAAACGGCGGCGGGCTAATAACCGTCAACCCGAGCCAGCTATCGGCTCAACTCGCCGGGTCACTCCTCTGTTAATTTATATTTGCTCCGTGTCGGTTTCGTCGGGACGACGGGACATCGCTGGACTAAATAACATTTGGCACAAGGTCCGTTCTTCGGTTCAACGCGCCGTAGAACTTTTCTAGGTCAAGATATATTCGCTCCGGAGAGTCACGTCACTTGGTGCATAAATCAGCAAAGTGTCTTCGGCTCAGCGCGCCATCGGCAGTTTACGGAGAGATGTACCTAGTGCTCTTCTCGATCCGCGGCTGGGCTTTTATACACGAAACTATCCCTCCTTTTTGAGACGGTCGGAGTCGGGCGGTGTGCAAATTTAGTATATCGAGTATGAATCGCCGTCGTGTGGCAAATGTGCACACGGCACTACACTGAAACTTCTTAGTAATGAGGTATGACTTTAGGATGCTTCATTACATGACGGCCAAGACGATCCTGAAGTTCCTCCAAGAAGAAGTGTGCCACCGATGGGGTTACCCGGAAACCATCATATCCGACAACGGCAGCCAGTTCCGAGGCCGTGCCTGGGACAAATTCCTGGAGAAACATCACATCAACCACGTCAATTCACCAATCTATCACCAACAGGCCAATCCCATAGAGCGCCGAGTCCAGGAGCTCAAGAAGATCCTACGAACCAAGAGGCCCATCAGTCGCTGGTGCGACAATCTGACGGAAGCCCTCTACACCCTGCGCACGAGGACCAACGCTGCCACTGGAACCACGCCTAGCGAGCTACTGCTAGGCCACGTCATTCCCCGGCCAGGCGAGTGGGCAGTGCCAGCCGAAGCCCAACCTCCAGTCGTCCCCCGTCCCCAGAGGGTCCAAAAGGCCAGAGACCGCCAGGTGGTCTACCAGAGGAAGCTGTTCCCCGACCGGAACCAGTCGCCAGAACGAACCTACCAACCAGGCGACAAAGTCATGGTCCGCAACCACGCACCGAGCCACCCCTTTGACGTCAAGTGGACTGGCCCCCACAAAGTCATCAAGAAACTTGGCCAGACCACGTACGAAGTGCAGAAAAACGACATGCATTTCCCCATCCATCTAGACGACCTCCGAGACGCCCCGCCAGAGCCACCCGGAGTAGCCGCGCGCCCCGACGCCCAGGACGACGCGCCTACGGCCGGCCCTTCAACTTCGAAGGATTGAACCATTGTACATAATGTAAATAACAAAATTATTTTAGCATAGGGAGTGCATATACATATTTAGTTTTTCTTTTTCACTTAGGGTATAAGTTACTTAGCTTAGGGACTAATTTTAACTAGCTTAGGGTCACATATATTAGCTTTGCACCAGATCAAGTAGGATACCATTACTTAGCATAGGTCTTAGAATTATAACCAAATAGGAAATAAAGATAGCTGCAGGAGGTACGACGCTCGGCCTCACAGTGGGGGGATGTAGTCGTTCAGGCTGGCCGCCGCTGATTGGCCGCTGATGCGCAAGTGGGCGTAACCACCCACACACAGCATAAAAGCGAGCCTCTCGGCAGCGACCAGGCAGTTCAGCTCCACCGCTCCTACGAGTAACATCGCCAAGAACTAGCATCATACGCCCTGCACCTTATTCAAGGGAAATCAAGTGTTTTATTTATTCTACCCGACATTAGGCAAGCAGTACAACCTGCTGCCGCCCAGTACCGCGATGCAGTGCTCCGAAATCAGGCCCCTCTCCCCGGGGGCAGCTACTACTTTAGACGGACAAGAGGCGAAGACCGACGCAGCCGGCCCCCACCTACTGTCAGGCACGTCCACTAGCTTACCCAACTTCAAGTTGATCAACAGCATGTTCCCGTACTTCTACTCGATGGAGGAAGGCAACGAAGTGGCCCGGAGGCCCAGGGGCCGTCCAGAGGCCCCTGGCAGCCCCTTGAGAGGACGACAAAAGTTGCTGTGTAGTAGAATGGGATGGACGGAAACCGAACTGGTAATCGCACAGTATCTCCTTGCTTGTAAGCTGTTCCTGCAATCTTTTGAGTATAAGGGTGTCTAAGGTTTTTGCTATTACAGATAGTAGGCTTATTGGTCTATAACTGTTTGGATGATTTGGTGGTTTGTTGGGTTTCGGTATATTAATTATTTTGGCTGTTCGCCATTCTATGGGGTAATACGAAAGTCGCATACAATTATTGAATAATTTTGTGAGGTATAAGTATGATGAAGGTGGTAGGTGTCTTAAAGTGAATGAGGGGATATCATCAATGCCATGTGCTTTTTTAGGATTTTGTTGCAGAACAGCAGCTCTGACCTCTGAAGGTGCAAAGAAGATTCGATCCGTCGCATTATCTAAGTGGGTATTGTTAAATAGTTCTATATGTGGGTGTATAAGGTCTATTGTATTTTGTGGTATTTGATTTGGATGAAATATTGTATATAAATGTTCTGCAAAGCATTCTGCCTTTTCCGAGTCTGTCTGTGCGACGCCTCCTGGTTTGATAAGGGGGGGGATGATTCTGGGTTTAAATTTGAATAGTCTTGGGACGAAGTAAGGATCTTCAGGATGGGAAATTATCAATTTATGCAGTGAGGTATTCTTAAATTCCTTAATTTCAGTGTCCAGTTCTTTCTTTAGCTTGTTGAGGGTGGTTTTATGTGTAGGAGATTGTGTTCTATTGTATAGTTTTCTGATTTTATTTTTGTATTTGATTTTACTAAGAATATGTTTTGGTAGTTTAAGTTGATAACTGAAATTGGAGATGTTTTTCTGGCATCTTTGTAGTGCAGTAGTAATTAAAGTTGTTAGGTAATCTACTGCAAAGTCTATATCGTCCGTTGTGTCGCAAGGGGGATTACATGGGATGTGTGTGGATATAAATGTGGTGAAGTTTTGCCAATCATAATCTGTTTCTTTGGGTTTTCTATTTATAATTGGTATTTTTGTATTTAGGTTTAGTGTAGTTAAGACAGGGTAATGGTCGCTATTTAGTTCCTGTATCGTAATTGTTTCTGAGGGGAAGTGTATATTCTTTGTTATAATTATGTCTATTGTTGTTAAGGCGGGTGCTGGGCGGGTTGGTTGGTTGGGAGCGAGGAGGTTTGTATTGTAGTGGGTGTCCAGGTATGTTTTTAATTTTGTTCCAGATGTGTTTGGAGCCGGAGAGTGGTTCCAGGAACTGTGTTTGGCATTTAAGTCGCCAAGTAGTAAGTATGTGGGGTTAATTTTTTCGAGTGTGTCAAAGTCAATGGTATCGAGAGTGTTAGCCGCAGAACGATAGGCTGATACTATCATTATTTGTGTATTATGCAGCTGTACGTTAATCGCACATACTTCTAGTGAGGCTAGTGGTGGTATAAGCAATTGGTGATGGGGTACTGTTCTTTTTATTAATATGGCCGTGCCGCCGCCCTTAGCGCCTACCCGGTCAGATCTGTATATTAAGTATCCTGGTATGTTAAATTGTAAATTTGGTTTTAAGTTGGTTTCACATAGGCAGCATATATCTATATTTTTAGTGTTTAATAATAATTGTAATTCAGATTTTTGTCTGATGACCCCATTTGCGTTGAATTGCAAAAGTATAAGTTTGTTAATATTTTTGTTTTTGATAGCCATTTAGAATAAAGATGTTATGTACTCTAGGATTATAAATATTTTTTCAAGTGGGTCTTTAACTGTTTTGAGTGTTGCTATAAGGTTTTTGAGGCCTTCCCAGATATTTTTAATATTGTATTGCTTAAGGCAGTTTAAGATGTCTCTAATTGGATTATCATTTTCGTTAATTGGAGGGTTGTCAGCTTGTTGGGTTTGTTGTGTTGTTCTCTGTGTATCTCTGGCTCTAAACTGTTGCCAGGCTCTTACGTTCTGCGTGCTAATACTCTCTGCAGTTTCTTGCGAGAGGGGAGGCATGCGAATTGTTGCTGTTTGTGCAGGTTGTTGCTGTGTGGCGGTTGTTTGTCTGGGGTTTTGTCTATTGGGTCTTTGTCCGGGTGTGGGTAGATCGTCGGGTGCTTTGTTGTTATTTTGTTTAGGTGCTAGTCGGTCTCGCGCTGCCAAATACGCCGGACACCCCCGGTAATTCGCGGGGTGAGCTGCCCCGCAGTTGGCGCATTTACACGTCTCCGCGTCGCAGGGCTCACCCCCGTGTGCGCCACCGCATCGTACGCAGCGTACCAGACGGTTGCACATCACCGAGGAGTGTCCGAAGTGTTGACAGCGGTGACATTGTGGTATATCGGATTTATTATAATCGTATACTCTCACCCTGTAGTGGCATAAATTGGTTAAAGAGTAATATTTGTAGGCAGCATCTTTGGGAATCGTTAGCAGGAGGATATTAGAGGGTGTTCTACGACCCTCTTTGTTAAAAATCATCACTCTAGCTATATTGATGAATGGGAGACCCTTCATGTTGAGGTCATCTCTGACCTCATCGTTTGATGTGTCTCTGAGTATATACTTAACAACAATTTTTATTGGCCTAAGGTTATTTGTATCATATGTATAGTATTCTATTTTGTTTCGATTTAATATAGTAAGTATTTTATAATGATCGCTTGCGTCATTTGGATAACATATTAACGAATTGTTGTTAAATCTATACCCAGGATTTGGATCAATGTGAGAGTTAATTACTGCCACTGTACCCTTGTGGTTAGATGTGTATATATGGATGGCTGGTGGGCGAGGGGAGGGTTGTGTGGTGGCTATAGGGGGGCTAGATACGGTGCCAGTAGTTTTGTTTGGGGTGTTATTTTGAGTATGGGTTGTTGGTGTTAGCGTTTTTGATACATTAGGGGATGTTTGTGAATTATTGTTGGATGAGACGTATGAAATATCTTGTTGAGGTATAGGGGTAGAAGAGGCTGAACGAGAATGTGAAGGGATAACTGTAATTTGATCAAAGTCTTGCTGATATTGTATTTTTTTGCTTGTTTTGCGTTTTTTGGGATTTGGTGGGGGGGTTGGTGGAGTAGATTCGTTACCGGATGCACTTTTTACGCTCCTTGAGGCATCAGAGGAGTCGCTGTCATTGTTTCCCCTGCATGTCTCGTAGTTGGGAGAAATGTTAGAAGTGGTTGCAATGGGTGAAGTTTTTGGGGTAGAATGAATTACTGCGAGATGGGTAAGGGTATTTGTGGAAGTATATGTTGTTGTTGTGGTTGTAAATGTGATAAATGATGGATATTGTGGCTCAGTAGATATGGGGCTATTAGAATGTGTAGATATAGGGCTTAAATCTGGAGAATTAAATGGGGTAGGGTGTGTTTGTCGTTTTTTTGTTGGGTTATGGGGTGTATTATTTGTATTATCATGGTTATGTGATGGATTAGTATTAATACATGTTTGGTTTATGTTGAAATTGTTAGGATTGTTAGTTAAATTAGTGTTAATATCGACCTTAGTATTTGAGAAAGATACCTGTGTGTTTGTTTGTGATGGTTGTTCCTGATCTGACTGTGTGGTGAGATGTGTATATATGTTCTGGTGTGTGAAATCTAGTGGTTGTGTTACTTTGTCTGGCTTTTTCTTTTTAGGCTTAGCTTTCTGCATGCTGGATAGGATATTTGCTATGCGGGTATACTTGTTTGTGTCGGAGAACCGAATATGGTACGGAGGTCAACACAGAGAACGCTTGTCACTACAATCACGGATCCGAGAAATAGTACGTATTAAACCAACTCTTCGCCGATTGATATGATGCCTGCCTACTGCACGCTCTCGGTGGCTTTTATACTAGTTGGGAATTCCAGAACGCGGAAGTGACGTAGAATCGTGACATAAGATGACATAATTTTTATCCAATAAGAAACGATGGCCTACGTGACTGAATGCATGTAGCCGGTGTGAGTCATCAATGTCCTCGAGCATTGCTCGTATCTACTCGGAAACTGATTATGTTAATTTAAGTAATTGGAATAACAGAGAGATTCGACTCCGTGCGTTGTGCGCGTGAGCGAATGATGTTAGGCGGGTAAGCGGCAATTCGTCGCATGAGATTTTAAATAATGGTACTTTTGTGAATAGCGCGACTTATGTGGATCCGTCGACACGGCGAAGGCAACGATGGATTTGAATGAATTCGATATGCGTGGTGCTTTCAAAATTTAGTAGAAAATTCGAATAAATGAAATTTAAGCATTATTGTTTTTTGACCAATTCTTTATGTGTGTTATATTTAGTGAATATTAGTGAGCTTCAGAATGACTAGATTGTTTTCTAAATGTTATTTGTTATGCGGAAGGCTATACGGATCGACGGCGACGAGATAGATTCGGGGTACTTTCGAAAATTTTGGAATTTTGGAGAAAATTAAAATTTTGCTACTGTATTTTTTAATTGAAATGGGTTCTTTATACGATTTTAGTGATATGCTTGAGTTTCGGAAAGTTTCATTCTGAATTCAATGGTAATTATTGAATTTTTTGTATTATTTATGAAAATAGATAGATATGTTTTTTTATAGATTTTGTCACAGGCAATTGATTTGATAATTTTAAACGAATCTTTTTGGAAAATTATGACTAAATTGGGGCTGAAAATTTTAGGTACTACAATACATCCAGATGCTTTGAGCTCCCCACGCCTTTACGTTTATTAACATAATTATTATTATAACTGGCATTAGTTTCTTCTTTTTGGACCATTTTTAACAGTTTTT
Organism: Stenurella melanura; assembly: GCA_963583905.1. Lineage (NCBI taxonomy): Eukaryota > Metazoa > Arthropoda > Insecta > Coleoptera > Cerambycidae > Stenurella > Stenurella melanura. Next base: position 217,296 of record CAUZXK010000117.1, on the reverse strand, counting down.
GTTTAAAAGAGTGTTTCCGATTTTTCTAAATTATTTATTTATTATATTCTTTTTAGTTCTGTTCCAATTGGTATAATGTATCTGTTCCATATAATTCCTTCTCTATAAATGACAAAACCTATTCGTCATTCTAAAGCCGCCATTTTGAATTTTTCAATTTCGACTAAATATTTATAATCTGCGACCTTGAAAATTCGCAGATACCGACGAATCAAACTGTAAATTACAAAACTCATCCTCCATTTTGACGCCACCATTTTGAATTATTAAATTTAGTCACTTTAAAAAAAAAATGAATGCTGTACAACTAATGCTCTACTGTGAAGATATTACAGCGAAACTAAAGGCTGAGGCGCTAGAAGGCAAAGTTTGTCAAGAAGCTTGAGGCAAAAATGCGTATTTTGAAAATTGGTGATTTTCGCCAGTGGATATCTCGAAAGCCGTTGGGAATAGAAGAATAATGAATAATGACAATCTTGTAGAAAATTTTGTCAGCTTTAATTTTGAATAGATCAATGTTTTCTGTTTTCGATATATCAGCAAAAATTTTTAAAAAAAAGTGACCTTCAATGGCCCCCCTGCACTCCGCTCACCTCATAGATTCGGGGACTTTTAGAATGTTTACCTCCTAAGTACTCCAAACACAGCCCTGAAGTCAAAAATTCTGTTCCCGACCATGTCCTCTACAACCAGTTCATTGACTGGACTATAAGTGTTTGAATGGCAAATTGTTTTATATTATGAAAATATTTTTGTTGTTAAGAGAGAGAAAAGTAATAAAGATAACAGGTCCTCCTAAGAAATGTTTGCTTCTTTAGCGATTTTTATAAGTATTGAGTTAATTTTTTATTGTCCAGAGGAGAATACTAATAAACGAAAGTTAGTTACAATTTGATTCTATATAAGGTACAAGGAACTATTAATTTTTCTTTTTTTTTTCCAGGGCTCATCTGTTAGTAGAAAACTCCGAGGGCACTGCAGACTCCTGGGTTTATTGTGCTCTCCCTGCCATGCTTCACTCCGCCCACTCCAGTACCCCTATACCTCTAATCAGATGATACAGGTCTATGGTCGGACAGGTGTTGTTCCGGGTCTGTTCGTGTTTGCCCGTAGATGCCATATCTTCTGCGAGCCAGTGCCTCGCACTAAATTATGATGTGGTCGACCGTCTCCGGCTCCTTGCTGCATAGCCTGCAGTCTAGGTTGCCGTCAAATTTGCTGATTGTATTCAGGTACTTCTTTACAGGAAAGTGTCCCGTCAGAAGTCCTGTTATTAGTCTTAGCTGCGTCCTGTTCATTGTGATAAGTTCGTCAGTTTGTTTTGCACATGGACCTTTAACAAATGTTTTTCCATGTCGATTTCTTGGAATGTTCTTCCAGTGGTTCTTGTGTTTACTCTTGACCCAGTCTTTAATCGCCCCTATGGCTGAGTTTTTAGAAATGCACAGCGCGGGTTCTGGGCCATAGAATATGTTAGCTGCCCCTTGTTTAGCAAGTTCATCAGCTTTTTCATTGCCGTCAATTCTGGAGTGTCCTGGCACCCAGAGTAGTTTGACTCTGTTCTACTCGCCTGGAATTTTCAGCTCTTCATGGCAGTCCCATACCAATCGGGATGACACTTTGTTAGAGGCTAGTGCTCTAAGTGCTGCCTGACTGTCTGATGCAATGGAGATCTGCTGGTTCACATATTGTCGGTTTGCATTCTCGCGTACACATTCAAGTATAGCCAGAATTTCTGACTGGAATACAGTGGCGTGTTGCCCAAGGGAAAGACTTATACTTACCCTGGGTCTTTCACTATGTATTCCAGCTCCAGCTCCTGTGTTTGTCCTAGACTCGTCAGTATACCAGGTTAGGCCCTTTCGTAGTATGTCAGGAGCTTCTGTTGACCAGTCATTCCTATTTCCAATGGCGATATTGAAGGGCTTGTTAAAGGTGATTTTTGATACCATGTAGTCTGATCTCATATTCAATAGAGGGTCTTCTACAGTGTTTATTATCCTCAAATGTCCTCCCGATCTTAGATTTGGGGTATTTGAGTTTTGCAGCCTATATGCTCCCATTCTGGCCTCTCCCTAGATCACTATGCTAAATAGGGGGAGGTTTAATAGGGTCTCCAAGGCTGCCGTGGGGGTGCTCTTCATGGCACCTGTGATTCCTAAACAGGCCAGCCTTTGTACCCGGCTCAGCTTATTCGCCGCAGTAGTCTGAGTTGTCTTTAACCACAAGACTAGAGCAGAGTACGTAATGGTGGGTCTTACAACGCTAGTGTAAAGCCAGTGCAATACACTAGGCCTGAGCCCCATGTTTTGCCATATGATCGCCTGCAGGTTGCCAATGTGGCTACCGATCTTTGTATTATCCTATCTAGGTGTTGGTTCCAGGTAAGCTTGGAGTCTATAGTGACTCCAAGGTATTTAACCTCTCCAGACATCTGCAGTTCTGTGTTTTGAAAAACTAAAGGACCTAAGCCCTCCAGACTTCTTTTTCTGGTAAATGGGACGATATGGGTTTTTAAAGGGCTGACTTTCAGCCCTTCCTCATCGGTCCATTTTTTAACCATATTCAGTGCCATCTGTAATCGATCCCTGACTATGGTGTTAAACTTTCCCCTAACTATGATGACTATGTCGTCAGCACATCCTTGAACTTCAAATCCCTCAATTGTGAGCTTCCGTAGTAGGCTGTCAACTACAAGATTCCATAGCAGAGGGGACAGAACACCCCCCTGCGGGCAGCCTCCTGCAACTGACGCGCCTAGGTTTTCGCCCATCATAGAGGTGAATACCATCCTGCCTCTGAGCATACCATCGATCCACCTGCAGCAGGTGTCCTCGATGCCACGCTCTCTTGCAGTTCCAATAATGGAGTTAAAGGAGGTGTTATCAAATGCACCCTCTATATCGAAGAAAGCACCCTGTGCCACCTCCTTATGTTCCAGAACCTTCTCCACCTTCTGAATTAGGTGGTGAAGTGCTGTTTCTGTAGACATGCCTGCTCTGTATGCAAATTGGCTCTGATGTAATGAACTTCTAACCAGAACATCGTCCCTAATATGTCTGTCGAGCATTTGTTCCATCGTCTTAAGTTGAAATGACATAAGACTGATGGGTCTTAGGGACTTGGCTAGGGAGTACGAGTTCCGCCCTGCCTTTGGTATAAATACCACCCTAACTGGTTTCCATCTCATTGGTATGTATCCCAGCGCTAGGCTGGCTATGTACAGTGTGCAGAGCTTAGATGCCAGCAGGTCTATACCCTGTTGAAGCATTATTGGCAGAATATTGTCTAAATGTTATTTGTGGCATTATCTTAATTTTTTTCTTCTTCAATTCTTTGGGACTTCCTGCCACATGTATGTTTTCTTTCTAAGCGGTGCTAGGGGAATCTACAAAATATATCACAATTAACCAGTATTTTACTGGTAAAAAACCTCTACGCCTGTGACGTTTACGTCAAAGGATCAGTTAAAGGTTGGTTTTTTATAAATAAACAACACAAATAAGTATAAAAACTTGAAATTAAATATTTCGCCGACGTTTCGGAAATCTATTCTGTTTCCTTTTTCAAGGCTTTTTTTGAAAAATCTTTTTTGCTGTGTATGACAAATACACAGCTCTAAGAATGTTTGTTATATTCAATATCCATAGATACTTACTATTTACATAGAACTGTTGATATAGTTAACAGTTTTTTAGTTTCTATACAATGTTAAGTTTGTGAAGTACTTCTTTTAACATTGGTAGCCAAGTTGTACAGACATCTACGGAACAATTCGACACGCAATTATCCTCATTCAATAATATTATCGCGGATTCTTTAATTTTTCTTTTTTTGCTATCTGCCTCTTTTGTTAAAATTCGGCAAAAATTTTAACAAAAGAGGCTGATAGCAAAAAAAGAAAAATTAAAGAATCCGCGATAATATTATTGAATGAGGATAATTGCGTGTCGAATTGTTCCGTAGATGTCTGTACAACTTGGCTACCAATGTTAAAAGAAGAACTTCACAAACTTAACATTGTATAGAAACTAAAAAACTGTTAACTATATCAACAGTTCTATGTAAATAGTAAGTATCTATGGATATTGAATATAACAAACATTCTTAGAGCTGTGTATTTGTCATACACAGCAAAAAAGATTTTTCAAAAAAAGCCTTGAAAAGGGAAACAGAATAGATTTCCGAAACGTCGGCGAAATATTTAATTTCAAGTTTTTATACTTATTTGTGTTGTTTATTTATAAAAAACCAACCTTTAACTGATCCTTTGACGTAAACGTCACAGGCGTAGAGGTTTTTTACCAGTAAAATACTGGTTAATTGTGATATATTTTGTAGATTCCCCTAGCACCGCTTAGAAAGAAAACATACATGTGGCAGGAAGTCCCAAAGAATTGAAGAAGAAAAAAATTATTGGCAGAATTCCGTCCGGACCCGGAGATTTGTAGGGCTCAAATGAGTTTATTGCCCATTTGATTTTGGATTGATCCATCACTTTTTTGGTTACTGGCCGGTCTGTCCTGATGACCCTGATTCGAGTTGTCACCAGTCCTGTTCTTAGCCACTCCTCAAGTGATTGTTCAATAATGTTAGATCCACAAAAGTGCACACGGAGCAGTTCTTCCATGGTTTCCTTTCCTGTCTTGATGTATTCTCCTGTCTCCGTTAGGAGGGAGTTTATTGGGCAATGATTGTCCTTCGAGAGAATTTTCTGGAGTCTGGCACTTTTCGGGATACTGTCAATACTCTCGCAGTGTCTCCTCCAGGATTCTCTCTTGACCCTTCTCAGTGTCTGATTGTACTCAGTCAAAGACGTCCTGTATTCATCCCAGTTGGCTGATCTTTTTGCGATATTGAATTTTCTTCTCACTGCCTTCCTCATGTTGCTAAGTTCATTTTTCCACCAGGACACATTCCTGGTCGATTTCCTTACCACTAGAGGGCAGTTGTCCTCATATGCAGAGATAATTGCGTTCTGTATTTGTTCCGCAGCCATCTCTACATCCTCTTCTCTGCTAATGTTCATATTTATCCCCTCAAATTCCCGGGCGAGGTCTGTCTTATGTCCATCCCAGTCCGTCCTGCGGGGATTACGATACATTTCAGTAACACGGTCCAGTCCCGTTGTGTTAAATCGAATGTGTCTGTGGTCTGAGCAGCTCTCTTCGTCAGATACATGCCAGTTGTTAACTAGGTTACACGCGTGCGCTGCTCCTATTGTTATATCTATCACTTCTTGCCTTTGTCTGGTTACAAAGGTCGGAGTATTGCCTACATTTGCTATGTCTAAATTGTATTCCGTAATAAATTCAAAAAGTGACTCACCTCTTAAGTTGGTGCTGCCCCAGACTGTGTGATGCGCGTTTGCATCGCACCCGATGATGACCTGAGATCCTCTGCCTCTGCAGCTCATCACCAGTTCCTCCACGGCCTTGGTTGGTGGTGGCTCAGGGTCGTCATATGGAAGGTACGCAGAGCCCAGAATTAACTCTCTCGGCATACCTCCACATGATCCTCTGATTTTGACTGCCACTAAATCCCTGGAACAGAAATTAGTTAGTAACATTACTGCTTGCTTACCTTTAACAAGAATACACGCTCTGGGAGTCTCAGTAGATCTACTGTAGATGAGTTCTCCACCGACCTCCTTCAAGCCTCTTACCTGACCCTTGTAGACCCAGGGTTCCTGGATCAGTGCAACGTCACACCCCTGCATGACCTTAGCAAGGACCGACGTTGCCGCCTTGCTATGGTGCAGGTTTACTTGCACCACCTTCATCAGGGGTGTTGGTTTTCTCTTTTAGTTTTTTAAAAGAGACTCTTCCCAGGGAGTAGTAGGCCTTGAAGTCCATTCCTTCAAGTACCTTCAACGACCTTTCGTCGATGGAGTAGGCCAGCGTTTGCCCCTTCTCCTCGACTTTGCGGCTCATCAAGGACCATCGTTCCGTGCTCAGGTCTTCGTTTTGCTTCCTGAGCCGGTCTCTGACCTTTGGTTCATCGACTGTCTGGGGGATGTAGACGAGGGCCTTTGGTCGCTTGGGAAGGTCCTTGGTGTCTACCACAGTGATGGACACCCCCTCCCCAAGCTCCTTCATCTCTCGTACTGCCTCCAGGAGCCAGTTTTCGGTGGGGGGGTCTGCACAAACTACATTGAGGATCCCCCTCATATTTTGGGAACTGTTGGAACTTCGGGCCCGCCACCCCGCGAGGGATGGCGTCCAACGCTTCCACCAGTTTGGACTGAATCAAGTCTGCTTGTTCCTGATTCAGCAGGATTTCAGGATGGTTGACATTAATGACAGACATCCTGATACCTATCATAGCATCCTTAAAAGAGACAGGTGGCGCCGTGGCGCTCCTGACTCTCTTAGGATGGGGTTTGGTGGGGGAGTTGGAGTCCGGTCTAGGCCTCTTGGGTGTGCCTGCCGGTTCGACCTCCCTGCCTTTTTTTGGTTGCGATTGGTTGTGTGGTCATCTCGACCGTCCCCGTACCTGCAGCCATCTTTGCCGCCTTCGCGACCTTCCCTCTTTGGGCTCCCGAAGGGCGCTTTGTTTTTAAGTCACCCGCCATTGTCAAGTCTGCCTGGGCTGCTTGATTGGTGCTGGCTTTGTTGTTACCAGTGCAGTCCATTGCTTCCTGCACTGTTGTTTGTTTCGAGAGGCCGCTCCATGGAGAGATCCCCTCTTGCTTGGAAGGACCACTCCCTAGAGAGATCCCTTCCTGTACGGAAGCGCCACTCTCCAGGGAGATCCCCTCCTTTGCAGAAGGACCGCTCCCCAGGGAGATCCCCTCTGTTTTTTTGTTTTTGATTTTTTAAGGTCCATAATTGATCCCACGAGTAAGGGGGAAAGGGTGGTCACCACGCACGGAGCCCCTTACGTATGTGGAAGGCATTTATACAACGGGGTGCGCCCTGTGCCCCGAGGTTTGTTGCTAGTGGCCGGACATCCCTCCGTCCATGCATCCCTTCGGCGCGCACAATACCTTGGGATTGGTTAAGATTTTATAGTGGTAATTCATCCACTTGGTCCGGGCAATGAAGCCAAGACCCCCGTGCCCCCTGGAGACACGTACCCCTGACCTTGGCCAGAGGGTCGTTGCACCTCCAGACGGTTTACGGTGTGAGTCGTGAGCTGATCCGCGGCGTGGCTTTAGTCAGGATGGACTGGGTTATTAGCCCTGTCTCCCGACGGTATGGCCAGCGCTAGCCCTACTTCTTGCGAAGTCTGGCCGTTCTCCTATCCGCCACCTGGAGACGCGCCTGGTCAGGTAGCTCAATCCCCAATGTCCAAGAAGGTTGGTGCCAGGTTTAATTTTTCTTAGTTATGCCTATTTTTTTTAATTTGGCATATGTTGCATAATAGATACTTTTTTTTTGTTGTTGTACCTTTGAACTTATAAGGGACCGAAACACATTTTCATTTTTTTTTCATAAGATTAAATTTATGAGTCTATTTCTTTTTATTTGTTTATTGGAAGAGATAAAAGTCAATAAATAACTATAACGGCATCAAAATAATAATAATAATAATATGAATAATCTACTTTTTTTGATGTACTGCACACAAAAAAACACATTTTTATTTTATTATGAAGTTCAATTCATGGGGTACATTTTTTTTGTTTTGTTTTGTTTGTGTACTTAAACAAATAAAAGTCAATGAATAACTTAACGGGATCGAAATATATCCCTATTTTTTTAATGTGATAGAGAAGTCTATGGAGTAAAGAAAGTATTTTTATGTTTTTTGGAGAAATCATTTTGAGAATTTTCTTTACGCAAGCTCCAAATAAGAAGGGTAGATTTGTTAAGTCAAATCATGAATATTATTAACGCTGTAATTTTAGGGTTGATCTAACCATAACTGGTAAACTACCTATCTCTATTATTTTTTTTTAATTTGTGAAATTTGGGCTAGACTCTAAACCAATGAGAAGTTAAATTTCTTTTGATTTGATTGTCGATGGTAATTTTTTTTAAATTGTTTATATTAGAAAAGTCTACTTGGCTAGGTGAACAGCTTGTTGTGTATTTTTACTTCCCTCGCATACCGAAGGGAAGTATTGTATTCGAGAAAAAATCACCCTCCGAGATTTTTTCGGATTCTGACGAAAATATGGGTTTCTCAATTCCGTCAGTCTGTCTGTCTGTCTGTCTGTCTGTCTGTCTGTCTGTCTGTTGGTGCATTAACTAAAAAACTACTTGACGGAGAGCAGTCAAATTTGGTAGGTAGTTAACCCTACTATCAGCGAAGAACAGGTAGAATTTTCACTGAAAAATATACAGGGTGGACCGTCTAAACGGAATAAATAGTGAAAAAAATTTTTTTTTGCTCAAATTTAAAATTTCCACGTTTCATGAAAAAATTTTTACCACTAAAAAATTGTTTTTTCTTTGTTCAAATTTTAAATTTCCACGTTTCATGGCATTCTAAACCTATTTAAAAGAAAAAAAAAATTTGAAAATTTTTTACCAACATTTTTGAAAAAATTTTTACCACCAAAATAGATGAATTTTTTTTTCTCAAAATGTAAAATTTCCACGTTTCATAGCGTTCTAAATCTATTTAAAGGAAAAAAATTTGCCACAAATTGATGGAATTTTTTTTCAGATTTAAAATTTCCACGTTTCCATGGCATTCCAAATTTATTAAAACAAATTTAAAAATGTTTTAGAAAAATTAAAAAAAAATGAAAACATGTTTATGTAATCTATTTATTACCATTATAGAATAGACGAAATATTTTTTTTGCTCAAATTTAAAATTTCCACGTTTCATAACATTCTAAACCTATTTCGGAAAAAAAAATTGCAACATATTTTCACCAATTTGGAAAAAAAATTAACACTAGAATAAACAGAAAACATTTTTGAAAATTTGTTCTATATTTTAATCACCACTATGCTTCCACTCCATTACATGAATGTGGGATTGAAAATGTGAGAGATGGCAATAATATTTGGCATATCCTATTATATACTTTTATTGAATAATGGCATTCCAAGAAATAATTGAGTCATAGTGGACATTTATAAAGGTATTTGCGCAAGCCTCCCATATTTGGCACCTGTTATTTAGTATATTGAACTTTTGCTGTTGGATGAACACTCTGTATATTTTTTTGACCAAAAGTTATCAGGTTTTCTTTGTGATAATACCAATAATTATATTCCGATTATTATTCCCAATGTCATTTCGTAATTAATAATTTTTTTGAGTGACTGTCATGCACAAATAACGAGGGAAGTTCTGTGTAAATAACTTTACCGATTTTTTTTTGTTTCTATTAGTGTTTGACAAAATGGTTAATTAAGAGTTGTTACAAGAGATACATATTTTTATGTTTTTTTTTTCAAATATTGTTATATAAGAACTTACTTGGGCCATTCTTTTGTTTGATGTAATCGCACCATGGAAATGAGACACACATAGCACAGGAAGGCAACCCCATTCAAATGTCCCAAGAACGGGGAATCTCACCTATAAGTCGTAGCGACTAAGACCGAACCGCATTTGAGGAAAAGTCCGCTGGTTTTCTTCAAATTTTTGAAAACCAGTTCCAATATAAAATGGTGTAGCTGCTTCATGATTGAGTTCCGCTGTCAGTCAGGCGATAAAAAAGGCATGCTTCTATAAAGGCATCTTTTTTTCACCCACAATAACAACTTGTGGTAGTTTTCGCCTTAAATTTTTCCGCCTTAGCCTGACAGACAGTTATTTCCAAAATAAATTTTTTGGGAATGGATAGATGGAGAGTAGACAAGGAGTACACGTCAGATGGTTATGGTCCAGTTGGTCCCGAACGAAGGGAAATGCAGTGCGTAGCGCTCTACGCACAGTGGAGAAGGCGACGATGGGAGCAGTAGTCGTGGTACGCTTGGCTGGGATATCTCTACCCTTGTTCCAAGCATCCACAGGTTACACATCACGAGCCCAAATGTTGAAATGATAATTCATAATGGTTGGCGATGAAAGACATTTAGAAAATATTTGGAACGTGGAAGGACAATGGTGTAAGTGTGGTATTAATTTGATAAATTGAACAGAGCCGGACTCCAAAAATTTGTGCTATAACAGTCGTGTGTTTTCTGAAACTTATACAGTGCGAAATATTTCTAAGTGCCCAAATAACATTTTTAGAATCATTTTACCTTAACGTAGTATTTTTGATTTTTCTTTTGTTGTTATTTTTTTTTCGAAAAAAATTATTTTATTTTATCATTACAATGATACTTTAACATATATTAATTTCTTGTATCCGAAGAGCCATTGTAACGATATTATTTCTTTATTAATACTTTGGAACATTTCCTGTATCACCAAATTCAAACCGAAACTAAATACATTAGAGGTGTAAAATCTCATGAGCTGTGACCTTATTCATATGCGCAGAGACATAATCTCTCCCGTCGACTCAGTTACATTTCTTAAAAATATTATATTTATTGTTTACAATTTATCACGAGCTCTTGTTCATGTATACAGCAAGGCAGCCCCCAGTGTCTTCAAAAAAATACTTATAACGCAGAACAACTTTGCCTCTTTCGCATTTCACGGCTCATAAAATTCTGAAACACCTCTATTCATATTTTGTTAAAGTAAACAGAAATATAAAAAAGGCTTTTTTTTGTATTTCCAAAAATCTTAAATTCTGTAAAAAAACCGCTGCCTAAGGAATCACTACTTCCACATCCAGATTATTCGTCCAAGTCACTTTAAAGGAAACATCTTGACTATATTTGCACTCTAGTATGTGGAAATTATTCGTCATAGAATTTTAATAATATTTGGGGTAGATGTCATAGAAAAGTTTGAGGAGTTGGTTTCTACCATATACGTTAAAAATGAAGTTTCTAGTTTACCGTACTTATTTTCCACTATTTACAACCTACCACCTCAATGGAGTCATCTCAATCAGATGTCACTACAATACATACGTGTGCTAACTTTCAAGTGAATGTCTCAATTTGATGTTATCAATCCCATTAATAATGAAGCGGGGGTGGTAGAGTTTGAAAAATATTAGAAAGAAATCTGAGGCCTTGGTTTCTAGTATATACACCGAATCCCAAATTTCTGTAGTCTTACCAGCTTGCTTTACTTATTTTCCCCTATTTGCCCCTATTTAAGCCCCAACCCTTCAACGGCATCATCTCAAATTATGATCTAGTTTCAGACGTCGTTATAATACATACGTGTACCAAATTTCAAATGAATATCTCAATTTTATTTTATCAACCCTTTTCATATTGGAGTAGGGGTGTTTGGGTTGAAAAATATTATAAGAAAATCTGACGCTGCGGCTTCTAGTACATACACCGAATTTCAAGTTTCTGTAGTTTTACCAACGTTTTACTTATATTCCTCTATTTACCCCAAATTAACCCCCAACCCTTCAACGGAATCATCTCAAAATATAAACTAATTCCAGACGTCGTTATAATACATACGTGTACGAAATTTCAAATGAATATCTCAACTTTATTTTGTCAACCCCATTAATGGGGTAGGGGTGGTGGGGGGGTTGAAAAATATAAAAAAATCTGAGGCCTTAACTTCTTGTACATACACCGAATTTCAAGTTTCTGTACTCATACCAGCTTGCTTTACTTATTTCCCCCTATTGACCCCTAAATAACCCCCAACCCTTCAACGGAATCATCTCAAAGTATAATCTAGTTCCAGATGTCGTTATAATTCATACGTGTACCAAATTTCAAATGAATATCTCGATTTTATTTTATCAACCCTTTAATAATGAAGTAGGAGTGGTGGGGGTTGAAAAATATTATAAATAATCTGAGACCTTGGCTTCTAGTACATACACCGAATTTCAAGTTTCTGTAGTCTTACCAGCTTGCTTTATTTATTTTCCCCTATTTACCCCTATTTAACCCCCAACCCTTCAACGGAATTATCTCAAAATATAATCTAGTTCCAGATGTCGTTATAATACATACGTGTAGAAAATTTCAAATGAATATCTCAATTTTATTTTATCAACCCTTTTCAAATTGGAGTAGGGGTGGTGGGGGTTGAAAAATACTATTAAAAAATCTGACGCTTTGGCTTCTAGTACATACACCGAATTTCAAGTTTCTGTACTCTTATCAACTTGTTTTACTTATATTCCTCTATTCACCCCAAATTAACCCCCAACCCTTCAACAGAATCATCCCAAAATATAATCTAATTCTAGAAATCGTTATAATACATACGTATACGAAATTTCAAATGAATATCTCAACTTTATTTTATCAACCCCTTTAATGATGTAGGGGTGGTGGGGGGTTGAAAAATATTATAAAAAAATCTGAGGCCTTAACTTCTAGTACATACACCGAATTTCAAGTTTCTGTACTCTTACAAGCTTGCTTTACTTATTTCCCCCTATTTACCCCTATTTAACCCCCAACCCTTCACCGGATTTCCTCAAAAAACAATCCAGTTCCAGATCTCGTTATAATATATACGTGTACAAAATTTCAGGTCAATATCTTAAACCGTTCCAGAGAAAGCGTGCGGACAAAAAAGTTACAGACAGACCGACAGACAGACCGACAGACAGAAAATTTTTTTTCGCTCAAATTTAAAATCTCGACGTTTCATGACATTCTAAACCTATTTCACGAATAAAAATTTTTGAAAATTTTTTTGCGATTACTATACTTCCAATCCACTACGTGGATGTGGAAGTAATAAACACAATCATAAAGGTGATGAAATACATATATAGTAGAATGAAGCAGCGAGGAAGGTAGAGATTGCTTTTATCGGCAAGCTTTTAGACAACCCACCTTACCTCTCTGACTGCTCTACAATATCTCTTACCACTACTACAGAACTTGACTGTCAAGTCATTCTAATCAGACTACTTTCTGAAAAATGTATTTGCCTATAATATTCTCGTGGCTTCGTCACCATCAATCATAGGCAAAAATAAGGAGTGGATCTTCTAGAAGTGAATCGTGTTTATTATTTTTGTAAAAATTTAAAAATGATTTCAAAGAAATGTCGGTTTCCGTTTGTAAAACCGTATTATTCTTCTCTACTTTTGATGCAAGAGTAATCAATTAGAGACAGTTTTGAAAAAAGATATTTTTTGCAAAACATTAACACAATTTTCTAATTTTCATTATTTTATGATATGATTTATTTTAACTCTTATTATACCTATACAAGTGAAACATGTAATCCACAAACCGAAATGTTTTTCAAAAAAGTTTATGCAAAGAAACTTGAAGAAAAGTAGGAAACGCCAGATAGAAGATCTAAGAAGTGCATGTATTGATAGTGAAAAAAATATATTTTTCGTTACTTTCTTACAATACAAGTGGGTCAGTAGGCTTATTATCAAATACATAATAATTAATTTTCTTCTCTTCTGTTAGTGGTCCTCTTTGCTCGGCCTCCATCACTGTCAATTGAACCTCGTAACCAAGTTTTCATGATGTCTTCAATATTTTTTTCGGTGGTATCTTTGCATACGGGATTTAACCTTACAGATTCTAAAAAAGATTTATAGGCATTAGTTAGGGTGCAAATCACAATAGACTTGTTTTCTTTCATACAATTATTTAAGTTACATTATTAATAATTTTGTCCAAAAATTTTGCTTTGCTCTATCAGAAGTCTTTTACTTCACTCCTCTCGATCAAAAGGAGATAATTTAAAAAAATAAAGTTTTACTAAAAGAGACTGCTTCTTCACAAAATGCTTCATAAAAAGAATTTAATATATATATAATGAATTTTTTTTTTGTGTGCCCAAACGTTTGTAAAATCTTTTACATCCTAGCTTGGTAATTTTTATTTCATTGTTTATTCTTTTTCTCAAAAGAATTTACTTTAATTTATTACTACTATATTTTATTTTTTTAAATGAAACATTTTTGGATGTCCAAGTAGCACCCTCAGAATTTTATTACATTCTACCAAAATTTTTTAAATTTTTTTCATGGTGTATCTTTATTTAAAAACTCGTTTAATTTATTATTGCAAGGATCCTTTAATTTTGTTTTACTGATATACAATTTATTTTAATAATATTGATTTTTTTTGCTAGCTGGCCTTTGATAATAGTTTACAAAGTATTGGAGCTTGCACTACTAAGGTTAAATAGAGAATTTAATATTTTGTATTGTCGATCTATTCATAGTGAATTATTTTAAAACTTGATGACAATGATTTAATTTTAATTTTTTGAATTTTTACTCCATATTATTATTTTATTCTTGTGGATTTCATTGTTGTGTATCGTTTGTTTTGGAAATATGTTAATACTGTGTTTGCCGTTTTGTTGAATGTCTTAAAATTATTTCTATTTTCTGTATTTCATTTTTTTTTTGTTTCTTGTAATTGTTTACCCAAATGTTTAAAGCTGGAGACCAGCTTTCATGGGTGGGGGAAATGTGTCACGCAGTACTTGAAATTTATTCTGGCCACCCGGTACATCGTTTCTTTAGTAACGGATGTCGGTTGTTACACCAGATCTGTTTAACGTATTTTACTTTATATAAAAAAAAGCTGAGTTCGCGGGAAGCAGGTTCACCACACTACATTGTCCCAGGGCAAAAGTGTCGAATCAGTAAAATGGATAACGGTATCGGCGATGGGGAGAAAAGTTAGTTGGGTTTTGAGTGCTAAAGTAGAAAATCCGCCGGGTACTGTGTGGGCCCAACTCCTTCCCCCAGAATGGTTCGTCCCCAGGGGTTGTAACAAAATGTAAGTACATTCTTTTTTGTATTGATTTAATTTAATAAAATTGTACTTTGTTTTCTACCACTATGCTTTATTTAATAGAGTATTCATTCAATAATTACTGGTTACGCGCCCTTCCTGGAAATAAATATATGTTTTGGTTTTTTTTATAGTATAATACTAAGAAGTTTTTAGTACGAGTTTTTTAGCAGCGTGTGGGTCGAGCGCGACTCGTACGGTAAGATAGTAGGCTTAGATAGATATATAGTCACTCACGCCGCTGAATAGTTATAGTTTTGTTTCAGTAACAAGTGAATTATAATATTTATAATAATTTCTTTTCTTTAATTAATTTAATAATTTGCCATACATTAATTGTGTGTGTCGGGGATTTGCGTATTTTCCTTTTGGCCCTCCTCTGTCCCTCCTATTGCCTGGACCGACATCGAAGAAGGAGAACCCATCGAACCTACTGGGTAAGTTTCCGACACATTTTTTTCTTTTCATCCGTAATACAGTTCACTTTTTTATTAGTCGCACCCGCTGAAAGGGGTAGGCCCATTCATATGGCCACTTCGTCCGGATTATAGCCGGCAGAATTTTTATAGTAGTTTTTCTGTCAGTCTTATCACCTTATTATAATTCGCTTCTTTACTGAAACACGCATATTTGAATAGTTTATTTTCGCACATTATAGTAAATTTTATTTGGTATTTGCCTTGAATTATTTTCATAATTTTCCAGTACGATTTATTTGTTCTTGCATATAAATTGATTATTAGTTACTTAGTATTATTGATCAATAGTTATTACTTACGTTTATCGTTTTAATTTTTACATAATTTGGATATTTAGTGTATAGTTTTGGTAACATTAGACTGTTCAAGTAGTTCACAATGCCACCAAAAACTGATCAGAACTTAGAGTTAAAACTTAATAAACTTACTGCCAAAAAAGAAACTTATTTCAACAAAATACAAAAGCTGTACGATTTATCTAGAGATTTAAAAAATCCTGAAAATGTAGCAAAATTTAAAATTGAACTGCACACTTTAGACGAAACTTTCGAGTTATTTAAACAAATGATAGATACGATTAATGACGTAAATTTAGAAATAAATTCCGATTATGTATTAAATTACCAACCATTAGAAATTGTAGATTCACTATATTGTCATATAAAAGAGGCAGCCACAATTTTAGAAAATCAGCATCTCGCACAAAATAGGCAAACAGCTGATCAGCCAGCTGTCGCTAAATTACAAAAAATTGAAATACCATAATTTTTTGGTGATCCTAAAAAATGGCCAATATTTTTTGAAACATTTAAAAGTCTTGTTCATGACAAGGCAAATTTATATAATACGAGTAAACTACATTACTTGTTAGGTGCTTTAAAGGGTAAAGCTTTAGATGTTTGTGCTAGTGTTTTACCGACGCCCGCAAATTATAGTATTTTTTGGGATACTTTAGTAGATAAATATCAGAATAGACGTTTACTAGCTGATACCTATTTCAGTCAAACGTTGGAATTTAAAACAGCTCAGCAGGAGTCCGCAGCTTGTCTTAATAATTTTCTAGAAAAATTTGACACTTCTGTCAATGCTATAAAACAATTAAATATCCCAGATCTGACAGATTTTTTCGTAGCTTCTTTAGCGCTCTCGAAGTTAGACACCCAGACACGTAAATTATTTGAAATGTCTAAACACTCGGAGATCCCGACTTACAAGGAAATCGTAGATTTTGTTAAAAATCAAAGAAAAGCTCTTAATAGTCTTTCAAAAAATAGTCAAACTAGTTCCGCAAAATTCAATATTAGTAGTAGTGTTCCTAGGTCTAAACAAGTCTCGCAATCATTTGTTACAAATAGTAGTGCTGGGGAAAATAAAAAACTTTATAAAAGTTTAGCAGGCAACTGCACAATTTGCAAACAATTGCATCCTGTTTTTCAATGCTCTGAATTCTTGAAACTTACACCGCATTCTAGATATAGTTTAGCTAAAGAGAAAAAATTATGCCTAAATTGTTTAAGTTCGGTTCATAAAATTGCCGATTGTAAGTCGATAAACGTTTGCAATATTTGTCGTTCTCGCCATCATTCGTTATTACATTTTGATAATTTAAATTCCTCTAAAAATAATAACAATAATGACCACGAAAATATAGCATCTAGTAGTCAAACCGCGTCAAATGAAAATGAGAAAAATAGCTTATCCACCCACAACTATTGCTCAACTTCCAGTAGTGAAGTTTCACAGGATAATTATACAACTTTACTCTCTACAGCACTTGTCAACATATTATCGGTTTCAGGTGAATATAAGCCAGCGCGTTTTTTGATAGATAACGGGAGCCAAGCACATTTTATCACTAGAAAATGTTGTCAACGGCTCAAATTACCGTTTCAAAAATATCGCTCCTCTGTTAGTGGAATCGGTGGTTCTCAAACAGTTTTAGGACACTTAAATTTTGCATTAAGTTCACGTTTTGATTCAAATATTCAGTATCAGATCTACGCTTTAGTGGTAGAGAAAATAACGGATCGACTTCCAACAACTAATATACCAGTTAAATCACTTAGTTATTTAAATCATGTTCAACTAGCGGATGATCATTTTTACGAACCCTCAAAAATTGACGGTATTATAGCAGCCAGTTTATTTTTACATATTTTAGGCAGTAGTAAAGTAGTTGGGCCACCTAATTTACCCATGGCAGTACAAACTAGTTTGGGTTATATAGTAATGGGGAACGTACCCACTACTACAGCGGATGGAGTTGACAACTCGCAAACATTTTGTTCGGTCATAGAACCTTCGTTAGAACAAATTTTACATAAATTTTGGGAAGTAGAGGAGATACCTGCACCTCCTGTGCTTAATCAGGAGGACGCTGAATGTTAGAACCACTACCACTCGCGAAGAGACCGGTCGATTTACCGTAGCACTCCCATTTAAGGAGTATCCGCCTGTGTTAGGAAATTCGTTTACTATAGCTTGTAAAAGATTCCATTATCTCGAAAATAAGTTTAAAAATGACCCGTCTCTTAAAGATCATTATAGTGAGGTTATTAAGGATTATATAACTCAGGGTCACATGACTCTAGTATCCCCAGTTTCGAATGATCAAGTTGATAATAGCGCATATTATATTCCGCATTTTGCGGTGTTGAAAGAAAGTGTTAGCACGCCCGTTCGTATCGTGTTTGATGCCTCCGCAAAAACATCTAATTCGCGTTCACTAATGATGTTTTATATTCCGGTCCAAAATTACAAACCGATATTTTTAAAATTTTACTTAACTTTAGACTTTTTGAGGTTGCTATGATTTCGGACATACGTCAAATGTATCGAAATATTAGGGTCTGTACAGAGCATCGCAAATTTCAGAGAATTTTGTGGAGATTCTCTCCTGAGGAACCTTTAATGATTTATGAATTAACTGTAGTTGTATTTGGTTTAAAATCGTCCCCCTTTTCAGCTTTGAGAACGATTAAACAACTCGCCAGCGATGAGGCAGAGACATTTCCGCTCGCGTCCAAAGTTGTCGAAACCGACCTGTATATAGACGACCTAGTAGTTAGTGTTCCGACGACACAGCAAGCAATCGAGCTTTATCATCAAATAATAGGGTTGTTCTCTACAGGAGGTTTCGAATTAGTTAAATGGAGTACGAACTCGCGGAACTTATTACAAAAAATTCCTGAAAACATTCGTTTAGCATCCACAATAGAATTTAATGAAACTCCTGAAATAAATTGTGCACTAAAGGTTTTGGGGTTGCAATGGGATCCTTCAACTGATTATTTTTCATTTTCGGTAAATATTCCGAGTAAAATTTGTACAAAAAGGAGCATTTTGTCAACTTTAGCACGCATTTGGGATCCATTAGGGTTTTTATCGGCTATTACTGTCGTCGCAAAATTTCTCATAAAAGAGTTGTGGTTTTCTAAAGTTGATTGGGATGAGGAACCGCCAATAAATATTAAAAAACAATGGTTAGAATTTTATGAGGGGCTTCCTCTCTTATCGCAATTTCGAGTACCGCGTTATAATTAAAATGGCTCAACATGAAAAACCGATTTCAAATATACGCTCTATTCTTATACCACAAAATTATCACGACAAAAATACCATCATATTTATTTAATAAAATATCATACCGGACTGACGTTCACAATATTAATGTAAGGAGCAGAGGATTGCTAACTCCACCTGCTCATAAAACTGTATTTTTTGAGAGAGGATTTAAATTCATGATATATAAATTGTACAACTCTGTTCCTACTGATTTTAAGACTTTCAGCAATTATAAGTTCAAAAAATGTATCAGGAAACTTTTCATGAACAAACAAAATCTGGCTTGAGTAATATTATCTCTTTGTTTTCTGTTGTTCTGTGTTAACCATTGTCTGTTATTCATTTACAAGGGTTAAGTGGTAGAGCACTCTTTTGAGTGAACTTCCTCTTGTTTCGCATTTAACGTTATTATAAAATTTGTATTCTTTTGTATTCTTTTTCATTGTTCATCTTTTTGGGAAATAAAGACATTTATTATTATTATTATTATTATTATATCGGGGCACTGGACAATAATTCTTGTGCAACACTGGTAGGATTCGCATATAGTTCATTAAAAGGATATGGGGCTATGGTTTATATAAAATTAATTGCACCTAATAATGATATAAGAATCAATTTAATGTGCGCAAAAGCAAAAGTTGCACCTGTGAAAGTTTGTACTTGTCATCGGCGTCGGCGTCGCGAACAAGTTATGACTTGTCTAGCGCGCTGTGCTCATGTTTTAGTCTTCTGCCGAAACAGAAGTCATTTGAGCACAAAAAATAGTCTTCTGCCGAAGCAGAAGTCATTTGAGCACAAAAAAAGTCTATATAAGAAAACACTTTTTCTCAGCGAGCAAGTAGTGATCGATCCTTCAAGTAGTAATGTTCCAGCCTTCAGCAACTAATAGTCTTCTGCCGAAACAGAAGTCATTTGAGCACAGACGCCAACGCCAATGCTGATGAGGTTATCCCTTCCTCTTGTGTTGTAACCAGACAGTGTGTTTTAATTGAGTTTTATTGTGTTGAGTGTCAAGTGGCAATGCATACCCGGAGTGGCAAGGCAGTAGGCACTGGGGTCGAGAGCGACGTCTCCACGTCGGCCCCCCCTCACTGCACGACGCCCCTCACAGCATCTGACCACGAAGTGCTCCGCCAACACGACGCCCTGACAAGGGGTACGGGGGTCACGCCCGACGTCTCCACGACGGTGGCCCCACACTGCACAGCAAGCAACACAGCAACCCGGCTCGGCGAGGTAAGCATGTCCTCTGATTTCTCCACAGGCACAAGTGCTACGCATGGCGTCGCGACGACGGCGCCCCACTACTGTGCGTCGCCGGGCTCCGCGCCTAGGCATAGCGAGGCAGGACTCGCCACCAACATAGGACACGACACTGGGGTCACGCATGACGTCATCACGACGGTGCCCCCTCGCTGCATGGCACGCAGCGCAGCCACCTGGCACGAAGCCCAGGCAACAAATATGGAATGGAGTAGCAACGATTCTCAGGCGATGCCCCCCTACTGCATGGAGCGCAACGCAGCATCGTGGCATGGAAACTCGGCGATGGAACAGAGATTGGGCGGTGATGATGATACGGTGATGCCCCCTCGCTGTATGGTGGACCCAACAGCATCCCGGGCCAACGACGATTCCTCGACGCTGGGAGATCGCCGCTTCGCTGGATTCGCTTCCACACATGGGGAAGCCTCCCACTCTGGCTCAGGGCTGCCCAGCGATCAGTACACCATTGCTGCCACACCCGACTGGCCCCAACTCTCCAGCGACGCCTCGCTGACACCGCGCCGCCAGCTGGCCATCCCTCACTGCATGGTACCACCAACAGCAACCAGCCCAAGTCCAAGCACGCCGCCCAACGCACAGTACTTCGTCACGCCTACCTCGTCGGCCGGCGCCTACCACGTCACCCCGCCGTACCAGACGGCAAGACCTAGTGCTACGCCCCAAAGACAAATAGTGCTCCAAAACCAAACGACTGGAACGATCCCAGTCCCCTCTGCCGCCATAACGGACCAACCCCAACCGAGCTTGGGACTACCCACTTATGAACAATTAGCGCAACTCCTGGCTCTGACCACTTCAAACCTAGCCTCCATCACCCGGCAGCAAGAAAATTGCCGGCCACCCATTACTGCACGTAACGAATCACAGCCGTACGCCACGGAAAAGGCTTACTTACGTGGACATGGCGACCAACAGCGTGAGGCCAGATCTTTCCGGAGGGAAGAGGATCCACGACGACCCGACTACACAGATTCTGGGGAAATGGACCCCCAGTGGCGCCCAACACAAAACCTAGCAGAGAGCATGACAAGACTAATGGAGGGAAGCGTTCAAGCCGCAATACACGCAATACAAGGTCATCACAGGATGCCCACAAGAAGAACGAGAGCGCTGCCCACTTACTCAG
Organism: Stenurella melanura; assembly: GCA_963583905.1. Classification (NCBI taxonomy): domain Eukaryota; kingdom Metazoa; phylum Arthropoda; class Insecta; order Coleoptera; family Cerambycidae; genus Stenurella; species Stenurella melanura. Next base: position 196,093 of record CAUZXK010000117.1, on the reverse strand, counting down.
GCCTGGAATGGGAGGATCCAGTCAACTTCCTGGATGAGCTCGAGGAGGCGATGCTCCATGAAGACATCCACGGCAGGGATAAAGTGAGAGTAGCTATAGAACAGCTCGAGGGTCAAGCCAGACGCACCCTGGAGATGTGGAAGTCCCACAACATCACATACGAGTTCTTAAAGGAAAAGCTCTTGCGGCAGTTCAACGACACTGCCACCCTGGGGAAGCTACGCTCCAGGTTACACGGTGAGAGACAGAAGGACGACGAACCCGCCGCCGTTTTTATACAACGCAAAATTGGACTCTGGCTGAGGGTAGAACGGTATACGCCGGAAGAAGAGATGGTTATGGAGGTGCGCGAGCTCCTGCGACCGGAACTAAGATTCGCAACTAGAAATGTCCCAGTGGCCACGATGGAAAGCTTGAGCCGAGTGGCTGAAAACGCCGAGGGTGACTACAGGGAATTTCAGAGGCAACTCCGACCGCTGCCGAGGCCAGCCACCATCCCTGCGAGTAATACTACCAATAGTCTACCAAAGTGCCGCAAGTGCCCGGGATTTCACTATCACCGAGACTGCCCCACCAACCAAACTCAGTCAGAGCCCCAGCAAGGCAACCCCAATTTCCGCGGACACGACTCCAACCAGCGAGCCAACCCCAATTTCCGTGGACACGACTCCAACCAACAGGGAAACCCCAACTTCCGCCAACAAAACGTCCAGACAGGGGGTAATAACTTCCGAGGGCATGGCACCAACTCAAACAACCCTAGCCAACAAGTAGGTCCAAACAGTAACCCAGGCCCAGGACAGACATCCACGGCACCACCACAAAGAAGTCAGTCGAACACTAGGCAACAACCCCGCAATGCACCGCCATCGGGAAACTCCCAATGGGTCGGGCAGAACTAGGGCGCCCGGCCCCACCGCTGGAAATTAACAGCCTAGAATTACCGATCCAGACAGAGGACGCAGTGCTGCAACTACAAGCCCAGCAACAAGCCACAACCTTGGTGTCTCCATCACCGACCAAGAAGAATGAAATTGACGAAGCTACAGCCACGCAGGAGCAGGAAACGTATCAACCACGCCCGTTGACACCACGGCAACAAAGCAACAGAGCCGCCGCCTTTGCTTTCCTTTGCCCGGGCCGCCTGGACAGGCGGTCACCAGTCAACACCGTGACGCAAGATGCTACCTCCCTCAGCTCAGCCCAGTCAACCACGCTCATTCCTCAGCCTCAGCCAGGTGAACAGGAACCCAAGGAAGTAGCGAGTATGGACGCCTTCCCGGACCAGCAGGACGCTGGACCTCCCCGGAAGGATACAAGGTCAGTATTGCCAACCACTGCCCCACTAATAGCCTCTGTATTCCTCGACAAGGTATTCCCGCCAACTCATACCCGAGATGTCAGCACGAAGCCATCTCCTCCGAGGTCACCTCCACTCGGCCTGCCAGGCCCCGAGCCGCCTCCCAGGATTCAGTCCAGCCAGACTGACCTACCCAGACAATCTCTGCAACAGACCACCGACATCGATGATGACGATACCGATGATGACGATACCGAAGATGACGATCCCGAAGATGACGATACCGAAGATGACGATACCGAAGATGACGATCCCGAAGATGACGATACCGAAGATGACGATACCGAAGATGACGATCCCGAAGATGACGATACCGAAGATGACGATACCGACGAGGATGACGATCCCGAGGATCCAGGTCATCCAGCCCCGCCAGAACCAGCAGCACCTGCTGTCACAGGACACCAGCCCGCTGCCCCAGAGCCAGCAGCACCCGCTGCCCAACAGCCAACCACGCCTACTGTCACAGGACCAGTAGCGCCCGTTGCCCAGAAGCCAGTCACGCCTACTATCACAGGATCAGTAGTGCCCGCTGCCCAACAGCCAACCACGCCTACTGTCACAGGACCAGTAGTGCCCGTTGCCCAGAAGCCAGTCACGCCTACTATCACAGGATCAGTAGTGCCCGCTGCCCAACAGCCAACCACGCCTACTGTCACAGGACCAGTAGTGCCCGTTGCCCAGAAGCCAGTCACGCCTACTATCACAGGATCAGTAGTGCCCGCTGCCCCAAAGCCAGATGCCAACGCACAAGTCTACATCCGTGGACCTGGTACCTACTTCCGTGGACATGGCGACTATCTACGTGGACATAGCAACACAGCCGCCGCTAAACCAAAAATTCCAGCCCGCCGACTGCCCCCAGTCGTGCCTGGTCCATCCACTTCAGCCAAGAGGAGACAAACAAACAAGAATGAGAAGTCCCCGGCGCTGTCAGCCGCACCGCCGCCGCCAGCAGACCCTGGGCCTTCTACGTCAAGACAAGAGCAGCCGCTCGACACGACGCCGATACTGTTCCCGATGCCGTTCTGGGCGAAGGCCGTGACCACGCCTGGCCACGACCGACAGCAGCCATCCGCCAGCCAGATGCCTGTCCCAGTCCGGACACGAGTATTCGTCAACTCGAACGCCAGCCCGAGCTCAGCCGGCTCCGGCGCACCGCTCCAGGATCCCGCTACCTTAGCACGTAGCACAGCAGGACCTAGCAGCCCCCACGAGGCGCTCAGTATCTCACTGCCTTAGCCCGCAGTACAGCAGGACGTTGCAGCCTCAATAAATCGCTCCAGTCTCCCGTTGCCTTAGCAAGCAACACAGCAGGACGTTGCAGCCTCACAGGTTCGCTCCAGAATCCCGTTGCCTTAGCGAGCAACACAGCAGGACTTAGCAGCCCCCAATTCACAACAGGATCAGGCAGCCCCGGGCGTCGCGGAGACGACGTCCAGAAAAACGAAACGTGCGATAATATACCATTGTAAATAATTCAACGCCACAGGGCGAAAACTTTGTTCAAACTAGAATACATTTATGATTTGTCACATAAAATACTTTAATTTTAAATATCTGTTTTACCTAAAATATCTTAATGGACCTATTATTAGTTAATTATATAAAATATCTTACCACACTTAATCTTAGTCTATATATGTAAAAATATCTTAGTTGTTGAAATATCTTAACACTTACTCTTAGTTTATAGTTTTGAAAATATTGTATCCACTCACTCTTACATTATATAATTGAAATTATCGAACTGAAACATAACCTGTATGCCTTTATTAATGTTCAATAAAGTCACAAAAAAGGGGGGTGGTGTCATCGGCGTCGGCGTCGCGAACAAGTTATGACTTGTCTAGCGCGCTGTGCTCATGTTTTAGTCTTCTGCCGAAACAGAAGTCATTTGAGCACAAAAAATAGTCTTCTGCCGAAGCAGAAGTCATTTGAGCACAAAAAAAGTCTATATAAGAAAACACTTTTTCTCAGCGAGCAAGTAGTGATCGATCCTTCAAGTAGTAATGTTCCAGCCTTCAGCAACTAATAGTCTTCTGCCGAAACAGAAGTCATTTGAGCACAGACGCCAACGCCAATGCTGATGAGGTTATCCCTTCCTCTTGTGTTGTAACCAGACAGTGTGTTTTAATTGAGTTTTATTGTGTTGAGTGTCAAGTGGCAATGCATACCCGGAGTGGCAAGGCACGACGAATGATTCACCCCTAAGGGTAGGCCCTCCCACCTTTCGGCATTAGGCCATTTCTTACCCTTTCCCTGCTATCTGGCGGAACCCCACACCAGGGGAACCCACCCTTCTCCTCTCGCCTTTCTAAAAATTAGCGGGGAGGCGAGGCCATGTAGGTCTTGCCGCCGGTTACCGTTGTCATTCTGATCTGGTCTTATTGCTCATCGTCTGAGATCATGGAGTTTGCCCATTCATTGCACTTCTCTATCATTGTTTTATCTTCGTTTCTTTCTGTTAGCTGTGGGGGGTAGTTTTTCCCTCTATTATCCAAATAGTCCTTTAGTTTCCTACGTGCTTCAGCTCGTACGGCTATTCCACATGTCTCTATGATGTGCTGTCTGGTTTCGTCCTCCACCTCGCATTTACACGTCACTTCCATTATTCTCAACTGGAATCTTCTGTAATATTCTTTGATATGTCCATGTCCCGTTATTAATTGGGTTAGTTTCCAATTCAGTTCAATTAAGTCGTTCCCTACTTTTGGTATTATTTCATACGTCTTTCTCCCTTTGCTATCGTTGTCCCAACTGGTTTGCCATGCTTGTTTCTTCATTTCCTCTTTTTTCTTTTTGAGTTGGTTTCTGGTTAGTCCTGCGTCTTCTATTTCCGTATGCCTATGTACTGCTCCTTGTTTCGCTAATCGTCCTGCTATTTGGTTTCCTTCTGTTGTATTTCTTTTTCTCCATTGTATTGATGTTATCAGATCTGCCTTTTTCCTAACTTGTATATACCTTCTGATGTTGTGTATAATTGGGTCCGTTGTGTTCTTGTTATTGTATATGCTATTAACTGTTACTTTCGAGTCCGTGTATATTATCAGGTTTTTCTTCGGATATTCGGTACTATATTTTTTTAGAGCTATTCTAATCGCCCATGCTTCTGCTCTGTTAGAGTCCGTATTTATTTTGAGTTTCCCCGCTGTTTTAGTCCAATCTTCTCCTACCATTTTGGCAGCTATGCCATAGCCGACCTGTCCATCTCTCATCCTTGCTGCATCCGTATATGCTCGTATCATTTGTTGTATTTCTCCTGCCTCCTGGTAGATTACGTCTTCACCTGGATGTGCGATAGTAGGATGCCTCACCTTACTTTTTTCTATCTCTAATTTAAATTGTTGTCTAAAATCGTAGTTGCCTCTTGCTTCAATTTCTAGTGGTACGCAGCCTGCGATAACACATAGTGCTGCTGTGGGGCTTGTTCTATATGCCTTAGTGATTGATCGAAGGAAAGGTCTTTCTATTTTCCCCAGGTGTTTTCTTATCCTGCTGTCTTGTGCTTTTTTCCCCCATATCTCCGATGCGTATAGTGTTATGGGTTTAACCACTTGCTCGTAAATCATTTTCAGCGCTTTACTACTTGTCCCCCATTTTCTTCCGGCAATTATGTATAGTTTATTAGCTTTATCCATAGTTTTCCTTCCTATTGCCTTGACATGTTCAATCCAGTTTAACTTGTCGTCGATTATTGTTCCTAGGTATTTGATCGTGTTTGTAATTTTAATAGTCTTCCCTGTCATTTTAATTCTTGGTTTTCTTGTGTTTTTTTTTCCATCAATAAATATTGCTTCCGTTTTTGATCCATTGTAATTTAATTTATTTTCTTTGGCCCAGTCCTCACTCATTTTAATGTATTTTTCCCACTTATTTTCAATTATTTTTAGAGAATGTCCTGTAATCGCCAACACTTGGTCGTCGGCGAATGCCTGGGCTAGGTCTTCGTTTTCTCTTCCATTGTCAGCTAAGGTGTCTATTTTCTTAAACCAGTCCTCCATAATTAGCAGCCACAGGGCTGGTCCTAAACTGGATCCCTGGGGGCATCCCCTTTCTGTGCTATGTTCCTGTTCATTTGTTTGTATTGTCCTGTCTTCTAGGAAGTTTGCTGCTAATCTCGCGATGTTTGCTGGTATATTCTGGTGGTGGAGCTGCTTCTTGATTGCTGGGATCCAGGCTGAGTTAAACGCGTTCGACATATCTAGCGTTACTACAAGTGTATGTCTCTTTTCTTTTTTGTTCCTGTCGATGGTGCTAATCAGATTCTCAAGGGCCTGTATTGTGTCTCTATTCTTCCTAAATCCGTATTGTCTTTTGTCATACTTTTCGTGATATTCCATAAAATGGCTTAACCTGTTGGCTGTTAGTTTATCCAAGAGCCTGCCCATTACTGGGGTTAGGCATATCGGTCTCCAGTTGTTGGGGCCTTTCGGGATCCAGATTATCCTTGATACTTTCCAAGTTTTAGGGAAAATTCCCGTTTCCAGACATCGGTTGTACAGAGCTGTTATGTACGATACACTCTTCTTACTGAAGGCTCTTTTCATGATTTCGTTGGGTATACCATCGTGTCCAGGTGCCTTGTTATCCTGTAGTGCTTGTATAGTTTTTTCTATTTCTTCTTCGGTAAAATTACGATCGTATGGTGCGCCTCCCAGTTGTGTCATTCTCATTCTTCTGTGGCCTTGGTTGTCCTGAGTCAGGTCATCTTTCGGGAAGTATTTCTTTATAAGTTCTAGCTGTGTTTCGGTTTCGTCTTTAGTCCATGTTCCGTCTTCTTTTTGTGTCGTTCCCATAATTTGATGTTTACGTGACCTTCCATTAATGATTTTGTTGGCTAGCTTCCACGGGTCTTGGCTATTTGTCGTCAGTATATTTCTTAGGTGTTCCTCCTTTTTTTTGTTTATGAGTTTCTTATATGATCTCCTTGCCTCGTGGTAACTATTTTCTTTATTTATTCTAAGTATGTGGGTTTGTTCGTTTTGATAGTCTTTCCTTTTGCGATTACATTCCTTTCTTGCCTCATCCAGTTCCCTATCCCACCATTCTTGGTCGGCTTTAGTTTTTGTTCTCCTTTTCTTAAGTTGTTTCATGATTGCATTTTCCAGGTGGTTTTGAAATCTTCTTGCTTCGTCTTCTACATTTACATTTCTCCATCTTATGTTTGTGTCAAAGTTGTCAATATCATTTTGTAGTTTATTCCAATTTATTCTCTTTATATCTATATGTATTTTTTTTGTTTCTTTCACCTTTACTGTCCCTTCTTCGCTTTCTAAGTAGTACGTAATTAATCTGTGGTCACTCATTGTTTCTATGTCTGTATGTACCGTTCTCCCGTTCACCGTGACGTTCTTTGTTAGTGTTAGGTCTATCCATCCTTCGCCTCTACTGCAGTAATAACTAGGTGGGTCCTCGCTGTCGTTTTCGATAATATAGTTGTTAGTTGTTGTGAATTCAATGAGTTCTTCTCCTCTCTTGTCGTTTTCTTTGCTTCCCCATATTCTATTTTTCGCGTTCATGTCTCCCCCGATCAATATTCCTATTTTATCGTCCTTGTTGGGTCTGTTCTGGAGATATGCCATAAATTTGTTCGTGTTTACCCCTGGCTCGTCATAGCTATTTACGATCAGTGTATTTTTCTTTTCCCTGTACAGTTCTATTGTGGTACAATTAATATTACACATTTGTGTAATTTTCGTGTGCTTTATTTTTTGTTTTATTAGTGTTATCGTTTTTCCTTTATCCGTACTTATTTTGCTATATCCTCCTGGTGTTTCCATTTCTTTTGGGGGTTCTTGGATTAATATAATATCCATCCTTTTATCTTTATTTATTCTTAGTAGGTTTTCTCCAGCCGCTTTTCCTCTACCCAGGTTGATCTGTCCTATGTACAGTTTTTTAGTCGTGCCTGCCATTGGGATGATTTGGTCCTATTGTGCTATCTTCCTTATATATTCTTTCTTTTCTCATTAGTTCGATTTTCCTTTTCTTTATGGGACATTCTGGGTCTCTTGCCGTGTGTCTCCTCTCCTTTAATCCTGCTCTTTTGCAATTTGCACACTCTAGCGGTTTTTTTTCCGGGCATTTTCTACTGTCGTGCGCTCCGCTACACTTGTAGCATACTGGCTCGCTTTCGCAGTGTTTTAGTACGTGACCATAAAGGCAGCAGTTATAACAGATTGTAGGTTCCAAGTATTCTGCTACTCTCTGTCTCATGAAGTCCATAATCACGTATCCTTTGTGCATCACGTAATTGAACACGTTGGGTGCCATTCTGAGGATCCAATTTTCTTTTCTTGGATTCCTGCATTGTCTTATTGTTATAACTTTTATTTTATTACTGTCTGTTCCCCATATGTTTTTTGCGATGTCTGGGTTTTGCATGAGCAGCTCCACTATGAATTCCTCTTTGTCGTAGCCTTTCTGTACCCCCATTATAGTAATGAGTGGCTCCAATCCTTCCATATCCTTTGTTTCTATGTTTTCCTGTGTTGCCAACAGTCTTTTAATTGTTCCTTTTTGCTCGCGGTCCCGATGTTCGATAATTACTGCTCCGCTTTTTAGTTGTCTGATACTTTTCAGATTCCCCTCTATTTCTTTCCCTCTCAGCGCGCTTCTTATTTCTTTGATTGCCTTTGTCGGGTCTTTCTCTTCTGTCACCGATACCAAGAGTTCATGCTTCTCCTGTTCTTTCTCGGGTGTTCTCCAACCTTCTGCATTTAGTTCCTCTGTTTCATTTCTTCCCCATGTCCTGCTTGTTATTTCTGCGTAGGTTCTGTTTTGGGTTCTTGCCTTTCTTTTAGTTCTTCTCCTGTTTGCACTCGTCTGCCATTCTTGTTCTTGTTCTGTGTCGGTTTGTTTGTCGCTGGTAGTATCTTCTGGTCTGGAGCTTGCTGTTTCTACTCTTTTTGGTTTGTTGTATTGTTTCTTTCCCACTTCTGTCTTTCTAACGCTTGTTCTTTTGTTCTGCTGTTCTTCTTGTAACCTTTTTGTGTTTATGGCGTTTGCCTGGGTTCTCTGGTGTATTATTTCTTGTTCCATTTCTTCCTCGTTGCTCAGATATTCGCTCATGTTTCCCCTACTTGCTTGGTTTACACTATCTCTATTTCTATATATTCTTATGTTTGTTTCTTGTCTTGCTTGTGCTCTGTTTTTTTCTTCTTCGCTTCTCTTCCGTTCTCTTTCTCCATCTTGTTTCAATTCAGCTACAATCTTCTTTAGTTCGTTTATCTCGTCTATTATTTTGTTTGTAAGTGTTCGTTCATTTCTTATTTCTTCCAGCTCTTTTCTCATTGCTCTCATTTCTTCTAGTATCATTCTGTCTTCCCTACTATCTGTATTTCCTGGTCCCTCTTTACTTAGGTATATCTCTGTGGTCTGCTTTCTTTGTTTGTTCTCTCTACGAAGTATCTCTAGTTCTTTTTCCTGGCTGGCGCATTTCCTCACTAGTCTTGTCAGATCTCTATAGATGTACTCTACCGATAGCCTTACTTGCTGCTGTTCCGCCCTGTTGAAGGACAGTTTCCCTTTTTCTTCACGTATGGTGTTGGCTGTGATGGTGCTTAATGCGTTCGCTACTTTTTTAGCTAACACTCCCCCATCTTCTTCCTGTTGTCTCTCTTTCCCTTGTCTATCTAATTTTTTTTTCCTTAATTCTTCTCTTCCTTCTGGGCTACTGTTTATTTCTATTTCTGATTCTCTTTCTTCTTCCCCGTTGTCTGGTTCTTCTTGGTGTTTGGTTTTTTTCCTTGATCCATCATCCTTTTTCTTCATTTGTGGTGATCTTTGTATAGTCGGTGTTTTGACGATGTTTCCCTGTGTCCGGAATTGCTCCTCGAGCGCTTTGTACGTTTCTTCATCCCATCTGAAGCCGGCTTTTTCTGTTTCTTTGTCTTGATTTTCAGCCATTTTGTATCTATTGTTGTCTTAGTCTACTTATCTATCTTAGCCTATGAGTGTCCTTTTACTCGTGTACTTTACCTCCCTATTATTCCTAACCCTAACTTTTGGTCTACTTATGCTACTATTCTTAATCCTATTTATTTTCTATGTCCTTAATTTAATAATCACTGTCTTTCTTTCCTGTATTACCTCCTATATTCTATTCTAGTGTCCTACTCCTATTACTTATTGTGCCTATTTTTATACCCTATCGTTTGACACCACTTGCGTGTCCCTAGCTTAAATACTGTCCTGTCAGTGATTTTTTTTAGGTTGTATGTCGCCGAATCTATATTAATATCTATAACTATGTAACTGTTTATACCCTAACACTAGGTACACTGGATGCACAATCCTGTGGCTTATTGGAAATTCCCCAAAATATCTAACCCAACCAAACCTAACGCATCCAATCTAACCCAACCAAGCTTTCACACGTTCTCACACTACACGCTCACCTCAGTTCCCTTTCGCTGTATGTCTCTCCTAGCAGCACCACCTTCACTACACTATCGTTCTATCTTCACTGTTGTTGTCCTTGTCTCTCGATCCCCCTCACTGTCCGTCGGGTTCAACCGCAGTACTTCCTCCCGTCACTTGTTCCTGGTATGTGTCCAACTTCACTCACTAGTCATGTCTTTCACAAAATTGTCACTTTACCATATAATGATATCCTCTATTCGATGCACACCGTCGTTCTATTTCTCCTCATATCTCCGTGATCCTTGCGTTCCCCGTTGTCATAATCGGTACGCATACTCTACATGTCACTCTCTACTAAATCATACCATCCTTGTCTGCTCATCTGTGCCCCTTCCTTAGTTACACGAGAGTCCTTCCCTGGGCCCCCACGAGTGTCGTGGGGCCTCTGCGGATGGTTGTGCCTCTCCTCTAGGCCTTAGCCCTCCCCGTGATTCCCCTTTAAACTTGCACTACACTCGATGTCAGGTTATCAGAAATGTAAACACTGGGCGCACACGTCCGCTCACTTCAGCAGTCAACACACGGCAGTGGCAAGGCAGTAGGCACTGGGGTCGAGAGCGACGTCTCCACGTCGGCCCCCCCTCACTGCACGACGCCCCTCACAGCATCTGACCACGAAGTGCTCCGCCAACACGACGCCCTGACAAGGGGTACGGGGGTCACGCCCGACGTCTCCACGACGGTGGCCCCACACTGCACAGCAAGCAACACAGCAACCCGGCTCGGCGAGGTAAGCATGTCCTCTGATTTCTCCACAGGCACAAGTGCTACGCATGGCGTCGCGACGACGGCGCCCCACTACTGTGCGTCGCCGGGCTCCGCGCCTAGGCATAGCGAGGCAGGACTCGCCACCAACATAGGACACGACACTGGGGTCACGCATGACGTCATCACGACGGTGCCCCCTCGCTGCATGGCACGCAGCGCAGCCACCTGGCACGAAGCCCAGGCAACAAATATGGAATGGAGTAGCAACGATTCTCAGGCGATGCCCCCCTACTGCATGGAGCGCAACGCAGCATCGTGGCATGGAAACTCGGCGATGGAACAGAGATTGGGCGGTGATGATGATACGGTGATGCCCCCTCGCTGTATGGTGGACCCAACAGCATCCCGGGCCAACGACGATTCCTCGACGCTGGGAGATCGCCGCTTCGCTGGATTCGCTTCCACACATGGGGAAGCCTCCCACTCTGGCTCAGGGCTGCCCAGCGATCAGTACACCATTGCTGCCACACCCGACTGGCCCCAACTCTCCAGCGACGCCTCGCTGACACCGCGCCGCCAGCTGGCCATCCCTCACTGCATGGTACCACCAACAGCAACCAGCCCAAGTCCAAGCACGCCGCCCAACGCACAGTACTTCGTCACGCCTACCTCGTCGGCCGGCGCCTACCACGTCACCCCGCCGTACCAGACGGCAAGACCTAGTGCTACGCCCCAAAGACAAATAGTGCTCCAAAACCAAACGACTGGAACGATCCCAGTCCCCTCTGCCGCCATAACGGACCAACCCCAACCGAGCTTGGGACTACCCACTTATGAACAATTAGCGCAACTCCTGGCTCTGACCACTTCAAACCTAGCCTCCATCACCCGGCAGCAAGAAAATTGCCGGCCACCCATTACTGCACGTAACGAATCACAGCCGTACGCCACGGAAAAGGCTTACTTACGTGGACATACTATAGCGAGACTTGAACTTTGTGCTGCGGTTCTTTTGGAAAAATTAATCAAATCTATTATAGATACATGTTCATCTCGCATTAAAATAGATTTTCGCATTTTCCGACTCCACAGTAGTTTTACACTGGATTAATAGTTCCCCACATAGGTGGAAAACTTTTGTTTCTAATAGGGTCGCTAAAATTCAGGAGTCTGTTCCTTCCGCAAAATGGTTTCATGTAGAAAGTGAAAACAATATAGCTGACTGTCTTTCACGTGGATTAACGCCGGCGCTCCTAATTCACCACTCGACTTGGCTCTCCGGTCCACATTGGCTTAAATTAGAAGTGGATAAATGGCCTATTCAACCTATTATTGAAAATAATTTACCTATAATTGAAGAAAAAATAACTGTAGTCCTGCCCACTGTGGTTGGTGAAAATAATCCGTTACGTAATCTTATGTTGAGAATGTCTTCTTGGTCGAAACTTTGCAGAATCACAGTCTACGTTCTTAGATTTTCGAAATTATTACCTATTAGGAAAATTATTTCTGTGTCAGATTTAGAGAAGGCCGAATTAGTGTTAATACAAATTGTTCAAAAAATACATTTTACCAAAGAATTTAAATTGTTACAGAACGAAAAATCATGTGACAAATCTTTGCGACATTTAAATCCCTTTTTAGATAATGGGTGTATTCGAGTAGGAGGTAGGTTAGCAAACGCACAAATTAGTTATCATACAAAACATCCATTATTACTTCCAAAAAAGGATCACCTAGTTAATATTTTAATTGACCATTTTCACCGCTTATACTTACATACTGGGCCACATTTATTGTTATCACTCCTCCGACAACGATTCTGGATATTAGCTGCAAGGAATGTTGTTCGTAATCGCGTTAAATTATGTAATTATTGTTTTAAATTTAAACCTAAAGCCATTTATCCGCAAATGGCTGATCTACCCGCTGCTAGAGTAACGGAGGTAAAATGTTTTTTAAATTGTGGCGTGGGCTACGCCGGCCCGGTGTACATTACTTTAGGACGCCGCAGAGGCATTAAAAGCCAAAAGGCGTACATATGTCTGTTTGTCTGTCTGGCGACGAAAGCGGTGCACCTAGAATTAGCCTCGGACCTGTCAACTGCGACATTCCTTGGTTGTTTTAAACGTTTTATAGCGCGCCGCGGACCAGTATGTACTATTCACTCTGACTGCGGCACAAATTTTATTGGGGCAAAAGCTGAACTTGATCAAATTTACAGTTTAATTCAATCTAGTGAATATATTCGCACTATAGGCGCAGAGTTAAATACGCACAAGATAGAGTGGAAATTTAATCCTCCCTCTGCACCCCACTTTGGAGGTATTTGGGAGGCAAATATCAAATCAGTAAAAACACATTTGTATAAAGTTGTAGGAAATCAAATTTTTACTTTTGAGGAATTTACCACTATTCTAGCACAGATTGAAGCCCTCTTAAATTCTAGGCCATTATGTTGGTTGAGCAGTGATCCGTCTGAACCAGAGGCTTTAACGCCTGCACATTTTCTTACACTGACCCCATTGAAATCACTTCCCGCAATAGATTTTTCGGAAAATAATAAAAATTTACTTTCACGCAAACAATTACTGGATCAAATGGTACAGTCATTTTGGAAACGGTGGCGGGTTGTATATTTGAGCAGTTTACAAATTCGTCAAAAATGGAACAGTTCAACTTGTCCTGTTACCAAAGGAACACTAGTTCTCATACAGCAAGAAAACATACCCCCTCTTCAATGGCCGCTAGGTGTTATTGAAGAGATATATCCTGCCAAAGACGGCGTGGTTCGTGTAGCGCTTGTCAGAGCAAAAAACACAACGTACAAGCGACCTATTATCAAGTTGTGCCCTTTGCCTACTCAATAAAATAATTTGTTTTATTTTTATCTTAGAATGTTTTAGTTTTTTTTATAAATAGATGTCTTTTCTCTCTTTAGGGTATGTTTGAAAATAATTTTTCAAGGCCGGGTGGATGGTTACGCGCCCTTCCTGGAAATAAATATATGTTTTGGTTTTTTTTATAGTATAATACCGCTGAATAGTTATAGTTTTGTTTCAGTAACAAGTGAATTATAATATTTATAATAATTTCTTTTCTTTAATTAATTTAATAATTTGCCATACATTAATTGTGTGTGTCGGGGATTTGCGTATTTTCCTTTTGGCCCTCCTCTGTCCCTCCTATTGCCTGAACCAACATCGAAGAAGGAGAACCCATCGAACCTACTGGGTAAGTTTCCGACACATTTTTTTCTTTTCATCCTAAATACAGTTCACTTTTTTATTAGTCGCACCCGCTGAAAGGGGTAGGCCCATTCAATTACTTTAAATCCTCTTGTGTGCCAAGCGAGTTAAAGTGGCTTCATGGGTATCACCGATAGGACCCCGGGCAACCGGACAATAACAATGAGAGATACCTATGGACGTCACATATATTGCTCAAAAATAGGTCTTACACCCCTAAGAAGGGTAGAGATGCGGCAGTATTTACATTTAAAACAAGTTTATCTAAAAATCCTGATTTCTATTTCTATCATTTACTTGTGCTGTTTCTATTTTATTCATATCAGAGTGCATATTTTCATTTACTCTATTTCCCCTTTCAATATTAATATTAACCACTTGTGCATATGACTCATTATTTTTATCATAACCCCCCTCTCTCTCCAGTCATTGTCATAATGACGTTTCTCAAAACCCTGCTTTTCATTCCTATCATTGTCATATTTATGTTGACCATAACCCCTCGTTCCTTTCCGTCATTGTCATATTGACGTTTCTCACAACCTTGCTTTTCATTTCTTTCATTGTCATATTTATATTGCCCATAACCCCCTCGTTCCTTTCTGTCATTGTCATATTGACGTTTCTTATAATCCTGCTTTTCATTCCTATCATTGCCATATTTATATTGACCATAACCCCCTTGCTCCTTTCTGTTATTGTCATATTGACGTTGACCATAACCTTTTTTTTTCTTTCACAAAGGGAGGGGAAATCCTCATGGACACCCGGCGCTGGTGTTCTAGCGCGCCGGGTAGTGCCGGACTCCTACCGGCTAAAACCCCTCCGTCTTCCCCGCATGCATCTCGGAACCGCGTAAGCATTACTTCAGAATGATCGGGTGGTTTACAGTCGTCCTGCTCTCTCCTCAGCTTCTTTACTGCGTAATACGGCCGAGCATAATTCGTTAACAGTCTGCCATCCTCTCTTAGAATCAAGCATGATGTTTGCACAATTGTATTCGTTGATATCTTGGCCTGAGGCTCCAGTGGCCTCTTCTCTGGCGTTTGCCCATAGTGGGCAGTGGAAAATGGTGTGTGCCACTGTGTCCGGCACAGTGCAGTGAGGGCAGGAGTCGGAGTCCCTCCTGCCGATTCTGTGCAGATAGCTGCCGAAATTCCCGTGTCCACTGAGTAGCTGTGTCAGATAATAGCCTAGTTGTTGTCCGTGCTTGCACTTTCACCAAGTATGGACATCGGGAATAAGGGTCCTAGTCCAGCTGCCTTCCTGCGCTGTGCGCCAGCGTTCTTGCCAGCGTTCCATGAGGCATTTCCAATTATAACTTTTTGGGGGTCGATGGGCGGCACCGCCGCGATTACTTGCAGGGCCACCGTGGAGACGGTTCGGTAAGCGCAGCAGACTCTAATCAGTGTGGCCCGCTGAGTCCTAAGGAGTCTGTTTCTGTTAGTGCCTGTGTTAAGTCCATCTGTCCAGACCGGGGCAGCGTACAATGCGATGGACGTTGCCACTGAGCTGATGAGCCGTCGGGTGGATATTTTAGGCCCTTTCGTCCTAGGCATTAGTTTGCTCAGTGCTATGGCGGCTTTCTCGGCTTTAGCAGAGGCTTGCTTAACGTGGGTATTCCAGGTGAAGCTGCGGTCTAGGTGTACCCCCAGGTACTTGATCTGCCTCTTGGCTGCGACGGACATGTCCTGAATTACCTTTCGCCCGGTCAAAGCGATTGCCTCCGTTTTTTCCGGCGCTATTTCGAGATCGTTGGCGGTCATCCAATCGCCCATTGCCGCAATAATGGTGTCCGCTTTGGCCACTACTCCCGCCTCGGTCCTGTCCCATGTGACCAATAACAGATTGTCCGCAAACGCTATCGTCCGATATTCTGTTCGAGGGATCGGCGTCTCTAGGTCGAGGACACCATCGTACAGTATATTCCACAGCAGTGGTCCCAGAACCGACCCCTGCGGTACGCCGCAGGATATCGTTATTGTGTCGTCGTCTATCAGCAGGCTTCTGTCAGTGAAGTAGCTTTTCACTATCTGGACGAGGTACGGCGAGATACCCCTGCGTTCTAGGGTTTCCACGATGGGTCTCCAAGGAGCGGTGTTAAAGGCGTTTTTAACATCGATTACAATAGCCAGGCAGATTTCCCGCTGTCTCCAGTTTCCCGCGTTGGCTGAACGGGCAATGCGGACGACCTCTTGTACGGCCTCCACCGTGGACATGCCCTCGCGGAATCCGTATTGGCTGTCAGACAGTCCACCTCGGTTGTTTACCTCCTCCTTCAGCCTCGTAGCTATGATACGTTCCAGGACCTTAGCCGCGGTATCGATAAGACAAATGGGTCTTGGGGGGGAGCCCACCGGTTTACCGGGCTTGGGTACTAGGACCAGTTTAGCTGCCTTCCAGAATGGCGGGAAATTTCCTGTCGCGAGGATGCCATTGTAGACTTCTGCAAAAGTCTCGGCACATGTGCTGGCTGCCAGCTTAGTTGCTTCCGGCGGGATGCCGTCCGGGCCCGGCGCCTTGTTTGGCTTCAGCCTTTCGGCTGCCTCGGCTACCTCGGCTGTCGTGATGGGTGGCGGTGGGGGTCCCTCCTGCGTGGGTTCCCAGTCTATAAGGGGTCGATTTGGGAAAAGCAAAGTCACCAGCTCCATTTTCTCGGTCTTGCTCAGTCTCACCTGCCCTCGGACGCCGGTCCTTTTGCAGGCGATGCGATAGCCGTCACCCCAAGGGTCGGCGTCTATCGCGTCGACGATGTCGTCTCAGCATCTTCCTTTGGCTATCTTGATATTAGTCCTAAGGGTCTTCCTGGCAGCGCGATAGTCTTCGTAGGCGGCATTTAGTTCGGCGTCGTCGTATTCGCAGTTGGCCTTGAGCCTGGTCCAGCGCCTTTGTCGCGCAATGCATGCTTTGTAGAGCATGGCAATCTCCGGGTTCCACCAGTAGACCGGTTTCCTATTGAGGGTACTCTTGCGGGCTAGGGTGGCGCGGCAGGCCTTACTAATGGCTTCTATTAAGCTAGCCGGGTCGGTTGCCGGGAGGCTACTAATTTCGGCATGTAATGCCTCCTGGAGTGATGCGGCTCTGCTGGGACTGTAGCGCCATGCCTTTGGCGCTGCTCTCTCCTTGGGGGTCGGCGTGGTATTGGGGTGTTCGTCCACTAGCTCGAAAGCAATTACTTGGTGATCGCTGAGCGACTCATCCTCGAGCACGTGCCAATTTCTTATGGAGTCGGCCAGTTCTGCCGACGTGAACGTGACATCTATCACGCTACTTTGATGGCCCCGCCTAAATGTAGGGGTGTTCCCGATATTCGCCACCGTGAGGTCATGGGTGGCAAGCCATTCGGCGAGGGTAGCTCCTCGGGGGTCCAGGATATTTGAGCCCCATAGGGGGTTTTTCGCATTGAAATCGCCGGTTATAACAGTGCCACCCGCACTGCTATTGCGTCTAACGCTATCAGAGAGCCGGTCGAGGAATGACTCGTATTCTGCCTGGGTTGTGTTGGGGGAAATGTAGCACGAGTAGAGCGGTGTCTCGTTGATGATGCACCACGCAGCGCCGTGGCGTCCTCCACAATTGCGGGTGCTAACATTGTACAGGCGAATTCCGGCGTCGGCTAGGGGGTCGACTACCCAGGCGGCATTTCCGCGGACGTGATTCACATTGCAGGAATTTTATGGTCGTAGGTTCTGTTTCTGCTTGGCCATCTGCGTGGGTCTGCCTAGGTGTTTTTGCCCGGTGGTGCCTGTTCTTTCTATCTGCCCCCATGTCTAGTCATGGTTGGTTGCTAGGTGCTGACCATAACCTTGTCTTTCTTTTCTATCACTTTCATTCTTATTCTGATCATAACCCCACTTGTTGCAATACCTACTACTATTCTCCCTATTTTGACTAGCCTTCCTATCAAAACTCTGATGACAATCATCTAATTCCCCTAAATAATCAATCAAATCGTCTAACTTTGCAATTTGCGTAATAATAACATTCTGGATATCCCCTGAAAAATGCCTAGCTAAATATCTAACCATTTCACTTTCTGTGAATTCTGGTTCAAGATGTCGAATATTGTATAGCTTCCTAAGTATACAGTAGCCGCAGAAGTTCTTCGATCATAGGAAAGTTGAGCTCAATTTACACTTACCTAATCTCACTATCGTAAATATCCAATGAGGTATCCAGTGTTGGCAGATCTACTTTATTCATACATAATGACGCCAAGTTTTGTAGAATGATAGAATCTAATTAATTAATATAAAATAAAATTCATATTTTTTTAATTTATATTAAATAATGAAATCACTATGTTTAGCTCATTTGCTTTTTTATCTTACCAAAACGTAACTAAGAGTTGGATTTAAAAAAATATAAATTGTTTGCATGATGCAACCACAACTTCTCAGCGGAGTGCTGAAGAAGCTATGAAAGCGTAGCAACCGGTTAACTCAGGGGTGGTCGAGGGTCACTCTGTGGCGAGAAGAGTTATTTATGTATCTATTTTTTTTTTCAATAAATAATTTGAGTGTTATTAAACAAACTAAACAAAGAAAAAGGGCGCCAGCGTATTCATGCAACTGATATTCCTGAAACTGTTTAAGGAGGAAACAATCAAAAGCAAAATTTAAACAAAATAACAATATATTAACAAGAAATAAAGTTTAAAATTTACAAAGACTTTACAATTGTATTAATAAAAAAAATTTTTTTTAGAAAATTTACTACAATAAAAATATATAAGCTTAGAGTTAAAATGATTGAGAATGAATACGTGATTACAAAAAAATTGATTTATTTGAATATTTAAAAATAATTAAAAACAATCTCTTTCAAAAGAATTAAATTGAAAAGATCAACTGGTTTAACAATATTATAATTTTCTTCTGACCAAGAAAAGCTATGACGATAGGTAATTGCTTACGTAACTTTGGGTGGCGAGTGCGGAGTTCCAGTGTGTCAATTCCTGGAGATGGCCACAGGTACCTGGGTTTAAGGACTTATATTGTTTGTCCGGGTCTACGAGGAGGTTCCAGGATGCCACGAAGTTGGAAATATTCTGCGAATTATAGTTCTCGTCCAGCCACTAGCAAAACTACCATGTGCTTGATCCAGAGTTGGTCGATCCAGTTATTACATGAAAACAGTGGTAAATCAGGAACCAGTTGATACAAATTGAGTTAAATTACACAAGAAAGAAAACTAATGATTTAGATTTAAAATGACTCTAAATAAATTATTAATTAACTTTAAAACTTATTAAAAAAAAAAATGATCTAGCAGAATAAAAATTGAATACCCTTGGTTAAGCCAAGGTCACAAATTTTATAGAAACTACAAAAAACTAGGTATTAGAATTTGTAAAATTTAAGCGGTAATGTAAGAAAATGGTTGAGGACCGAATAAAAAACTCTACTACTAAATTATCACCAAAAATTTGGCCTTGAGGCTCTGAATCAAATAAATTACTATAAATTATGACAAAATTTTCAAAGCAGCATAAAAGAAATCGATATTAAAATATGCAATCTAAAAAAAAAAATAAGAAAATTTAAAATTTTGGAGATTATCTCCATACTATTACAAAAATTAATTTAAAGAAATCGACTTTACGTCTCGTATTTTAAGAAATTCAGTAATTAGTATATTAGTCGTGAAATGAGATTATCTAAATAAAAGTTTTAGAGCGACCCTAAATACCAAAAAAAAAATAAATATATATATATATATATATATATATATATATATATATATATATATATATATATATATATATATATATATATATATATATATATATGTGTAAGTATATAATATAAACTACTGGCAAACAAAATTTATTGATATAATACATAAACATCCAGCAGGAACTGTCCCAAAATGACAAATAAACTACTGCTGGGGCAATCCATTAACAAGTGGTTTCTTAATTAACCGCAAGGTTAACCTCAAATATATTAATAATTTAACTCAATGCCAGCTTAAAATTTAATATTAATTCAAAATAACTAGGTTATTATTTAAGGAATTATCATTATAAAAGTTAAAATTTCAACAAAGTATTGTAGGATGGCTCTAATAACTACAAATCTTTTAAGAAAAAAATTAGAATAGTCTCACCTCAGCGACGTCAAGACGGAAAGTGCCGGTTTTCAATTCCTGTCAGTTCCATCTCTCTCAAATATTCCGCTCGCGCATCCATCCAATGGTGACTTTGTATTGTGGTTTTTATCGCGGAAAATTCAAATTTTATGTAGTACGGGTGCTGAATGGAAAATATTTGGCAACTAATTAAATAATGGACAAGTTTCGGAAAAAACTTGTTACACCACGCAAACTTCCGAAAAAAAAATTTTTTTTTTGAAAACTAATAGCTTGAAAAAAAACATTTTTTTTTTGTAAAAGGGAACACCCGGTAAATCACGCTATTATCGTATAGTTTAACTAATCGAGGAGAGACAGAAAAGACTAAGAGAAGGAGAGAGAGAGAGAATTAGAGAGAAAAAAATTGAACTTGTATAATATCTAATTATACAACATACCACCAGAAAAGTTCGTTTTACTACTGGACAAAGTCATCAACATCACCAATTCCGAGATCATTCAACAAAAGTCCACGTATAGTCAAAAAGATATGAAAAGATAGAAGGTAATTTGACTAACACCCATTCTGCGCTAATTCAAGTTGCATGAAGAGCCTCGATAATAAGTGTTGCTCGACAGCACACGAAAACTTTTGAAAATCCCACCCGGAAGAGATAATGCTTCGCCCAGAGTAAAATGAAACGGAAGAAGATAATAAGAAAAGGAAAAAATGAAATGTTTTAGGGGAGGACCTCTAGGGATCAGTCCCCACAGACACTGTGGTGGAATGCCTGAGCAGCGTTGTAGCGGCTGCCAGTGCTAAAATTGGTAGAGGCATAAGATAAGCACACCTAAACCACGATACAGGAAACAAGTTACCTGCCTAGACACAACAGTAGGAGAAATGTCCTAACTGTTAACAAAAAAATTGGATATAGCTCCAAGGGCTTAAACTAGAAGTACGTAACATCAGAAAAAAAAAACTTTGGATATAGCTCCAAGGGGCTTATACTAGAAGTACGTAGCGACTAGGTGACAAAAAAGACCATTATTTGGGAATACTCCTGCTTCCGGCGCGATGAACAGTGCTTCGATCAGGCGATAGGTCAAGGGCTGAGGTGAAGCGGGGAGGAAGACCTGTCTCTCGAGGAACGTCAGACGACCTAGGCCACTCCTGACTGACAAGCCCCCTTGCCTATGTGTCCGCTCGACCCTCCTTGACCCTCTGTCATTGAAGACAGCCCGATCGAAACTAGTTCATCCCCATCCCGAAGCAAGTTCCCTAATGGCAACTAAAATATCCTACTAAATAGGATAATGTTAAAAAAGTTTACCTACTAGAGAGTAAACATAAGGCAAGATAATAATTGATGCCTTAATTATCCATCAAGACAACAATAGTGATATGAACAACAACTATACCAAACGAAAATAATTACAATCATGATGACGAAAAAAGAACAAAATGGGACAAAAATATCTCAGAACACTATATAAACCAGATAAAGATAAAAGATAATAAACAAGATAAAGTATTTTCGCAATTTACCTAGCCGAAGAAACAATAAGGAGCAAAAACACAAAGTTACTGATTTTAAATTCAGCTATGACTCAACTAAATGAAAGCGAGAAAGGAAAACTACCTAAATCACTGCTATGTACGTTGTACTATAGAACAGCGACAACCTGTTTAACAAACGGCACACGCCATACAGGAAAAAGAATATGTTACCATGAACAATTTTCCTGCAAAGATACGTGGACTTAATCCAGAAGACACGTGGACTTAACCCACAAGTAAACCAAAATATGTGGACTTTACCCACAAACCAAAATACGTAGGACTTAACCCACAAACTAAATAATATATCTACCAGACCACAAATTCAAAAGGCACAACTGGTAAAAGACATATTATAAACAAAATCAAAAACAACAGATAGTAGTTTCCATACAAGAAAAGACAAAAGCCTTTCACAAAATTCTAAACATTAGTTGAAGAGTCCTCTAGCAAAATTGTCAAAAAGCTACTTATAATACAAACGACTAAAGCAGTCAACTAGGCAAAAGTAAAAATAAGAGATAGTGATTCTAGAGAAATATAGAAAATAGCGATAGAAGGAAAGAGACAATCACAAAGAAGAGGAATGACGTTGTTATGTCATATTTTTGACATCAACCATGCGCAAGAAAATTCACCAAAAATGTCTACTAACTATAAGATACGAACCTGTATTATGACAGCGGACTCCGATAAACCACAATAAACCCGATAACAAACGCGAGTGAGTCGTTTGTCTAATAACTAACTTGAAAAATTATGAATACATATTACGACAGCAGATTCCCAACAAATTAAAAAATAAACCGATAAGGATGATATTGGATCATTTGTCGAATATTTTACACAAAAATTATGATTCGGTAGTCACAGGTATCATTTTCATTAAGACAAGACACGAAAAGATAAACTTGGTGAACTTTCAATCGCATAGCTGAAATCAGTTGCTTGATTATAGACACCCAAGACGTATGCAACCAACAAAACGTGGCTTGCAAACGTCCGAAGTGTATACAATCCGCAAAAAGAAAGTGGCCCACCCTTCAACCCTTGAGTAACTGTTGTTACCCAGCCGGAACAACAGTTGTTACCCAGCCGGAAAAGTAAGATAACAAAAAAGACAAAAGAAGAGACTTTAAGGTTTCGTAAGCCAGCTGGTTACTACTAATACGTCACGATTCCCGTTTTTCGAACAGGCGTATGTACCTAGTAAATGTGCGGAAACAAGTTGAAACGGAAAATTTTTATTTTGACATGAACCCTTTAAACCAACTCTAGGTAAATTTGGGCTTTTATCCATTGCACAAACCTCACATTTTTTAACATAGAGGTACACATCTCTACGAATACCGGGCGAATAAAGCTCTAAAATACGAGAAAGAGTTTTGAAAACTCCAAAGTGTCTCGCATTTTTGTCAATATGATATAATTTCAAAATCTCAATACGATTAGCAGTAGGCACAACAATTTTCCAATGTGACAAATTCTTAATTTTAGATTGGTGACAAAAAATACGTTTGTAAATAATATCGCTCTCAACACGAAAAGCACGGTAAGACTTAGGTTTTTCTTGAATTTTCTTAAGCATATCAATATACCAGTTGTCCCGTTTGAAACTTGAGACATCTAAAACTAAAATGTTCGGAACAACATGAACTGCATTATTAAAATTTTTTACCTCAAAATCGGAACATGAATCGTGAGCTTTACCCACAAAAACAAAGTCAATACTGTTTACTGACTTGCTTGAACGATAAAATTTTCCAACATTGTTTACCCAACTGTCCCACTCTAACCGTGAAGTTTCAACCCTAATTTTGCTAAGTTTCTTCCTCTTTCTTTTACGTTGCCTATGCTCTTGCCTTTGACTTGGTTCGAGCCTATGCTGCGTAAAGTGAAGACAACAGATACTGGACTTTGGGTCACTGTGACGAGGTTTAGTGTTTCGCCACCAGTTAATACGAGGTTTTGGATTGCAACGAAAACATTTCGGCTTTATTACATTTTTACGACCGCAACCATAACAAAAAATATTTTTTGACTTTTTGCAAGTATTAAAATGATGGCCAACCAGATTACAATTCCAACATCTGATTGTGGACATTTCAGCAATATTCGAAGAAAAATTTCTTCGAGCGGTATTAGCATGACGAAAATTTTGAAAAACGAGAAAAATTTTGACTTGTATTAAAATTACTAGAGACACTTTTATTTACATTAAAATTATGAGAGGTATTTTTGTTAACATCAGGATCACAAGATATGTTTTTATTTACTGTAAAACTTGAATCGGCAAAAGTATAATTTAACTCAGGCTCTAATAAATTATTTTCCTCAGAAGGAGGAGGCTTATATCTGTCCGACATGGTATGTGCTTCCTCTAAACGTTTACACAATCCTAAAAGTTCTAAAACAGTCTGAGGTTATTTCAAAGCTAAGCTTTCGAAATAATAAGGCAATAAATTTCTCCGAATTTTATTAACTTTCACGATTTCTGAAGGTTTTTCAGACAGCCTATTAAAAAGATTTTCCATTGAGGCAATGAAAATTGCGACTCGTTCGTCACAGTCCTGTGTTCGATTATTTATTTCGAGCCACAAACTATCGTCATAAAAGTATGGGAGAAAATCCTTTCTTAATTGTTCACTTAAAGTATCCCAATCGTTAAATTTGTATCTATTGCTACAGAACCATGTCCACCCGTCATCTCTGAACAAATCACAAGCCGACAAAAATAATTCTGACTTACTTACACCTCTAGATTCACGTAATATGTCTACTTTTTCCAAAAAAGAATTACCTGATTCTTGGCTACAGCCACTAAACTGTACGTTCCATTTATATGGAGCAATATATTTAACCGGAAACCTATCTGGTGCCATAGATACTGTAGCAGCAGCAGTGGGAACACTAGTTTTCACAGCAATGTCATCTTCTAAACCCAAAACTATAAGTTGCAAAGTCTTTTTAGAACCTTCTTCAGCTTCAGTATCAGCTTTTAAACGCTGTACTCTACCCGAAATGTGGGTTAACCTTGAGGAAATTATTTTATAATTCACATCAGCGGTTGTACCAGAAAGGCTTTTAATAGCAGACTGCAAATCAGTTATTGTCTCATTAATATCTTTGACATCTGACTTATGGTTAAAAGAATTTACAATTTTACCATCGCTAAAACTACGTTTGGCATTTTCCTGATGAAAAACCCCCCTTAAAATTTTTCTCTTTCTGTCGGCATCACCTGAAGGTTCGATATTTCTAATCATTAATTCATAAGTAATTTCTTTAAGTCTTAAATAATTCGGCTCCATTTTGGGTTTATAAGTTGACAAAATTTAATAAAAGATATGATACGGTAAACTTTACGATAAATAAATTTAATGCAAAAAACTATACGGTAAAATCATGATACCGCTAAAAAAAATTACTTTTCAGTTACAAGTCAAAAAGCAACGTGAGGAGAAACTCGCAACAGAATATCGGCAAAAGATATAGCAAAACAGTATATCAAAAAGATAGCAAAAAAAATTAAGATATACATAAATAAATTTTCAATATCAAAAACAAATAGATAAATTAGATAACAAGAAATTTTCTATAATAAAATATTGTACACCGAATACGCAAGTGTGACAATATCAAAATACAAAATATTAGAAAAATATCAATAAATTTAGCAGAGTCTTTCTTTGGTCAGAATTTGATTGTTTGTTCCTTGAATTTGCAAGAATATCAGTATTTAAGAAAGAGTAATAAAATTCAAAAACACAATTATTTAAAAGTAATTCAAAATCTCTAACTCGGGCCACACACGTTGGAGCGCCAATTTGCAACCACAACTTCTCAGCGGAGTGCTGAAGAAGCTATGAAAGCGTAGCAACCGGTTAACTCAGGGATGGTCGAGGGTCACTCTGTGGCGATAAGAGTTATTTATGTATCTATTTTTTTTTTCAATAAATAATTTGAGTGTTATTAAACAAACTAAACAAAGAAAAAGGGCGCCAGCGTATTCATGCAACTGATATTCCTGAAACTGTTTAAGGAGGAAACAATCAAAAGAAAAATTTAAACAAAATAACAATATATTAACAAGAAATAAAGTTTAAAATTTACAAAGACTTTACAATTGTATTAATGAAAAAAAATTTTTTTAGAAAATTTACTACAATAAAAATATATAAGCTTAGAGTTAAAATGATTGAGAATGAATACGTGATTACAAAAAAAATTGATTTATTTGAATATTTAAAAATAATTAAAAACAATCTCTATCAAAAGAATTAAATTGAAAAGATCAACTGGTTTAACAATATTATAATTTTCTTCTGACCAAGAAAAGCTATGACGATAGGTAATTGCTTACGTAACTTTGGGTGGCGAGTGCGGAGTTCCAGTGTGTCAATTCCTGGAGATGGCCACAGGTACCTGGGTTTAAGGACTTATATTGTTTGTCCGGGTCTACGAGGAGGTTCCAGGATGACACGAAGTTGGAAATATTCTGCGAATTATAGTTCTCGTCCAGCCACTAGCAAAACTACCATGTGCTTGATCCAGAGTTGGTCGATCCAGTTATTACATGAAAACAGTGGTAAATCAGGAACCAGTTGATACAAATTGAGTTAAATTACACAAGAAAGAAAACTAATGATTTAGATTTAAAATGACTCTAAATAAATTATTAATTAACTTTAAAACTTATTTAAAAAAAATGATCTAGCAGAATAAAAATTAAATACCCTTGGTTAAGCCAAGGTCACAAATTTTATAGAAACTACAAAAAACCAGGTATTAGAATTTGTAAAATTTAAGCGGTAATGTAAGAAAATGGTTGAGGACCGAATAAAAAAACTCTACTACTAAATTATCACCAAAAATTTGGCCTTGAGGCTCTGAATCAAATAAGTTACTATAAATTATGACAAAATTTTCAAAGCAGCATAAAAGAAATCGATATTAAAATATGCAATCTAGAAAAAAAAAAATAAGAAAATTTAAAATTTTGGAGATTATCTCCATACTATTACAAAAATTAATAATAATACTCTTTATTTAAGTAGACATGCATTGCATATATATAAAAAACGTCACAATAATATAATATAAAGATAATGGTTTTCAATAACTAGATGAAAACCTAGCCAAAACGTATGGGGAGCTACCAACAACAATATTATTGATAGTCTAGTCAATCATAAAATCCCTGTACACGTAATAATCATAAAATAGTAAAATACTTATTTTTAAAGAAAATAGTAAGAAAAGGACGACATACGAAAAGGAAAAATATAAAACAGTAGTAATACAATATTTGTTACTTTAAAGAAATCGACTTTACGTCTCGTATTTTAAGAAATTCAGTAATTAGTATATTAGTCGTGAAATGAGATTATCTAAATAAAAGTCTTAGAGCGACCCTAAATACCAAAAAAAAAATATATATATATATATATATATATATATATATATATATATATATATATATATATATATATATATATATATATATATATATATATATATATATATATATGTAAGTATATAATATAAACTACTGGCAAACAAAAATTATTGATATAATACATAAACATCCAGCAGGAACTGTCCCAAAATGACAAATAAACTACTGCTGGGGAAATCCACTAACAAGTGGTTTCTTAATTAACCACAAGGTTAACCTCAAATATATTAATAATTTAATTAAATGCCAGCTTAAAATTTAATATTAATTCAAAATAACAAGGTTATTATTTAAGGAATTATCATTATTAAAGTTAAAATTTCAACAAAGTATTGTAGGATGGCTCTAATAATTACAAATCTTTTAAGAAAAAAATTAGAATAGTCTCACCTCAGCGACGTCAAGACGGAAAGTGCCGGTTTTCAATTCCTCTCTCAAATATTCCGCTCGCGCATCCTCAATGGTGACTTTGTATTGTGGTTTTTATCGCGGGAAATTCAAATTTTATGTAGTACGGGTGCTGAATGGAAAATATTTGGCAACTAATTAAATAATGGACAAGTTTCGGAAAAAACTTGTTACAATGATAAATGAAATAATCTGGCAACACTGATGCAGTAATACCTTGAAGGCTTGTTCTCTATTGAGCACGACAAGAACATCGAAACATCGACCGAGAGGGTTGTCACTGCCACTGCCCATCTAGGAGACAGGCGGCGTAGGAGTTCAGTAATGCAGGAAAGGTAAAGTGGGATGCACGTCCCTTCGCGAAATCTAATAAATTGCTAAAACAATTGGTTTTAAAAACATTATAAATGTTATTACTATTATGGAAAAAAATTATAATTTTGAAACTAAAAAAGTAATTCTCAACACAAAAATAATCTTTAAAATGGGTAAAACAAAATAACGATATTCTAAATTTTTTTAAAAATGTATGGAGTTAAGGAAAACATTTATTACTTACACCTAACAAGTTTAATGTAATAAATGCTTAAATAGACTTCCCTGCTGAGCTGAGCAATATCCCAAACGATTATAAAATCCTTGGCGAACATTACCCAATATAACAGGGGTAACAGTTAAGCAGGCGTATTCAATATTTAATTGAAGTTCCTACAAATTGTTGGGCCTATTTTTCCTGAAAACCGTAAATGTTTGATTTTAAGTGGCCCCACAAGAAAAACTCACAAAGCGCAAGATCTGGTGACCTAGCTGGCCATAAGATATTACCATGCCCAGAAATAAGTTTATTAGGAAATGTTTCCTCCAAATACTGCCGAACGATAACTCTATTATGGGGAGGGCAACCATCCTGTTGGAACCAAATTTCATTAAACCTAGCACCTACTAGTTCCTGAATCCTAGGGACAATTTGCTGTTGAAGCAAATCCAAATATTTTTGGCCATTTAAGATGCCATCGATATAAAATGGTCTAATAATATGTTCACCCAGTACCGAGACAAACATTTAGTTTTTGAGGATACTGAGTGCGAAGTTCGTAAAACTTCTGTAAATTTTCTCGCGACCAGTATCGTGTCCGAGTAGAATTATGTTTACCAATTAATGGAAAAGTTGATTCATCGGTAAAAACGATGTTTCTAAGATGTTCATCCGCATTCGCCTTTTCCATTAATTGCTCACAAAATTCTATTCTTCTGATATTGTCCGTCTCAAAAATTTCATGAGTTTTCCGAACCTTGTATGATTCGTACCCATTTTTTTAAACAGACCTAACCGTTGATGGTGTAGAACTTACTTCAGCAGCAATTTGGGAAATAGTAAGTACCAAGTAGTTGGTTGCCAGAGCACAAATCATAATATCTTTTTCATCTCGAGCTTCATTGGGAGGAATCGATTTTTTATGTTGTTTATAATCAACACAACAATGTATTTCAAAATTGTGAATAATATTATGAATTGCCCACGAATCTGGCCCCCTGAAAGGAGACCAAACCCTGCCGTGTGTGCTGGCATTGTACAGATACCGGCGGTGGTTACCCAACTCATGCGCGGAGCGATCCCACGTTGATGGAATCGGCGACTGAGAATGTGCCGTTTTCTAATTTAGATTTGAAAAATACTTTAAAGAAAACCACCTGGGTGTCGTCCGTAGACGAGATCATATCTGCAAGCAAGTTTGTTGCGAGCAGCGACACAACTGCGAGCCAAAAGCAGTGTATTGATAAAATAAAATAAATAAAATATTTTCAATTCTAAGTCCTAGATAAACAGAGTGGCTAGGTCGGACGTTTGCCGACGTGCAGCTAGGCACTCTGTGGTCAGCCCTAACTGAAAATTTGAATAATATAATTTTGTCTGAATTTAGGAAGCGTCTGTCATTTGCGTCTTGACAAGAGCGGGGGCCTAATTCCTTTTCAACACTCCGGTACGCTCGTTGAGTCGAAATGCGTCCCTTAGCTTGTCGAATTCCCGACGAGGCGAGTGGCTTAAGAGACCAATGTGGACGAGGACGTCGCCCACGTTGAAGTCGCCTAAGGCGGCCTTTCTCGAACAGTGCTGAATTACAAGGCGGAAATCAGGAACAGAAATGCTTCGTGGATATCAGGATGGACAGTGGCGTATGAACTGACTTTCCACTGGATGATTGGAGCATGCGGTGATATGATGTTGGATGCGGAGTACAGTTGATGTCTTGGAATCGGTGCCACGAGCAGGTAGAGTTGTTTTTCTACTCTGCCGTGGTGAGGGGAACAGATCGAAGCGAAGCACTTTTCGTTGACACTTATCTAGTCCCTGTACGGCGACGAACTCTATCACTGTCTATAAAGTCTTGCACCGTTGACCAGTCTATACGAGAGTTCGTATTTCGTAGTAACTCTCGGAGTGTCAACCGAAGCGTCGAATTCCTCGAAGACGTTGCTGTTCCTTATCTTCGTGATGGCGGCAACCTTGAAAAAGGCTATGCCGAGAACGACTGTGTCGCATTAACGAATTCTTTCAGAAAGTGATTTTGGTGTGTCTAGTTGTCACACCAAAATCTCGAGAGTTTTGGGTCGTGTAAATATTTAAAATATTTGCCACGAAACTGACAGAATGACTAAATGGAAATTAAATAACAAGGTGAAAAAGTTGAGAACTGGTACGTGAGTGATGCCGCGGCGGCTGCAGGCGATCGACTGACTACTGACTTCGTAGTGGTGCTCCCAACATGTGGGATGCTCACGGCGTCGGCCTCTTTGGCGCTTGCCGTAGGTTGGAAACGTTTTATTTTCTTGGACTTGCTCTCATTTGAGCTGGCTGGTTTTGTTGGATGATAATTTGAATTGTGTGGTCTGTGTTTGTTTTCATTTTGTGGGGTTTCTGGTTTATTTTGTAATGTATGTTGGTGATGATTTGAATAATGGTTGTGTTTTGTTTATGGTGTTTCTGTGGTTTGTGAATGTTAATGGCTGGCACACGTGTCTGCTTGTGTAGTGTTTGTTGTGAGCATGCAGTGGTATTGGGTAGGGTGTTATGGGAAGGATGTGTTGGTTTCGGTGGTTGTGTATTTGTAGACATTATGTAGTGAATAGTTGTATAAATGATTGTACGGCTATGAGGATTTTCTCAAATGTGTCGTTAGTGTTTTGAATTCTGTTTATTGTTTTCCCTATTGTAGTTAGTATTCTTTTAAGATCGAATTGTCTTAGTAGGTTTAAGATATCCCTAAGTGGGTTGAGTATATCGCTATCATTGTTAGTTTCTGTGTGGGTTTGTCTTGTTTGAGTGTGTGGCCATGTAAGGGGTTGATTATTGTTTGCTGGGGTGGTGATAAGTGGTGGGAATTCTTTGTCTGTTATATTGGGATGTTTATTGTTAGAGGTGTGTGGAGGTATTCTGTGAGGGTGGGCTCGTGTATTTGTTTGTGTATTTTGTTGTTACCTTCTTGCCACCGCTGTTTTGTAGGCCGGACATCCTCTATAGCTGACAAGGTGCGCTGCTCCACAGTTAGCGCATTTGCACGTGTCCGTGTCGCAGGTCGCTCCCGCATGTGTAAGGCCGCATCTCACGCAATGTGGGACACTGTTACACAGCTGCGAGGAGTGGCCGAACTTCTGGCAGCGGTGACATTGTGAGACAGCTGGTCCGAGATAATTCTCGACGGTAACTCTGTATTGACAGAGCTCCGTCAAGGAGCGTACACTAGCTTCCTGTTCCTTAGACAGGGTTAAGATTCCTACCGGAGTGATAGTTTTATTGCCATTTCGGTTAGATATAATTCTTGAAATATTGATTGGTATGATATTTTTGGATTCTAGGTCAGCTTGTATATATTCATTGGTGACTTCTCTTGGAATGTATTTGATGGCTATTTTTACAGGTCTATCCTGTAGCGAATAGAAAGAGTGGAATTGGATGTCTTGTCTTTTGAGTATATCCATGATAGCCAAAAACTGACTACTGAGTGCAAATCGTGTTTCTTGAATAGATTCCAGTCGGACCAATGGAGAGCGCGCAAAGTTGCAAGCGCTAAGGGGTGGAGCCTAAGCGGGCTGCGCCGATTCATATAAATATGAATCGCGGAACTGTGCCTCTCCATCGTCAGCACCGAACCACTGAAGCGAGTGGACGTGTTCTACTAGCGGCAGTAAAGTGAAGTGACTAGTTAGTTGTGTAGTAGTGAAGTGGCAGCCCCACAACGAGGTTAAGGAGAGAAGAGGAAATTCTAGATGTCTTTTTCAAGGCGGTAGAATTAAAAGATAAATAAAAGTCTCCCTCATTTGGAGACGCATTTGTTTATTTTTGTTTTATTATATGTACTTTTCTCCCACTAACAAATTATAGGTATTCCCTTACAGGAAACAACAATGTCATATGCTGGGGAGGACAGCATGATGGACGACGACTCCATAAGTGCAAGGAGTATTACGCCCAGCCAGGATATGAACAAGGATCTTATTATAAATATGCTCCTTGAAGAAAACAAGACGTTGAGGCAACAAATCCAGGACCTGGCTGGAAAATTGGCCCATTTGCAGGAGCAAATGGAAAAACAAGCCAGAGAATCGCTGGAGGCTCAGAAAATCCAGCATCGGGAGCTCCTAAACGCCATTCAAGGAGCACCCCAAGTGGCAAACAAAGAAGCCGCTGTCAGAAAACGGAAAAAGTCCGAGACACTGATATTTTCGGACGAAGAGGAGCCGAAAGAACCCAAGGCGAAGGGGCCCCAAGAAAACTCTCCAACGGCGGCTACCACCACCCCTGCACCGGGCCCTCAAGTGGCCGAAAATAACAAGGGGAAGAAGACAAAAGTCCCTCCTCTTATTCTCAGGAAGAAAGAGATATGGACTTCCGTAAGTCTAAGGCTACGAAGTGCAGGGATAAAATACACCAAGGCAAAAGTCGTCGGTGAAGGAATCGCCATCGAGCCGCAAACCGCCGACAAGATTGTTCACCGCCGAAAAGTGGGCACATCATACGTATGCCCTGCCAGAGAAGAAGCTCCTGAGAGTAGTGGTGAGAGGTATTCCCACCGGTGTCACCAACGATGACATAAAGGAGGACCTCAAGACGCAAGGACTGGCCCATATGTCAGTGCAAAGGATGACATCCAGGAGGACGAAAAGGGAGATGCCCCTTATCCTTGTGCAAGTCCCTCTAGACCAGGAGAAGATCTTGGAAGTCACCCGATGCTGTTCCCTGGTAGTCAGAGTCGAGAGACAAAGAGCTGCCCCAGCTGTCACTCAGTGCCACCGCTGCCAGCGCTTTGGCCATGCACAGGGAAGGTGCACTGCACAGCCGAAGTGCGTTAAGTGCGGTCAGGCCCACCATTCGGCTGAGTGCCAGAAAATGAAGGAAAGCCCCGCCAAGTGCGCAAACTGCCAAGGGGCCCATCCAGCCACCTACAGGGGATGCCCCAGCTTCCCAAAGAAACCAGCAGGTCCCCAGCAAACCACGAATCAGGGACCTAGGGCGAAGACGGCCACATTAGAGACCAGAAAGGTCACCGCTGGAAAAAGCTACGCAGATGGGGCAAGCGCCAAGGGCAAAGCCGCACCTGGAAACAAGGCCAAGACAATGCCGCAGGAGGGGGTCAAACCCCCGAGTTCTACTGTGGCCAACAATTTCACAGCTGCGCTGGCACAGATGCAGCAGATGTGCTCAGCAATGAGTGCATTCTTCGCTCAAATGCCAAATATGCTCAAAGAGTAGATGGCTATTACGCTGGTGAAGCCGAAAATCTTGCAGATCGTATCATGGAACGTAAACGGCCACCGACAGAGGAAGCTAGAAATAGAAGAAATCTTGGAGAGGTACAACATCGACGTGATGGCCCTGCAAGAAAACGAACTTCGCCAGGATAATACGGAACTTCGAATCCCAGGCTACGAAGTCTATAGAGAACAACGAAGAGCAAACGCAGGAGGAGTTGCTCTGCTCGTCAAGAGGACTATAGACCACCATCTCATCGACATGCCGGACCTGGAAAACATGGAAGCCATCGCCATAGTAGTTTCAATGGAACGAAACGGCCCGCTCAAGATAGTTTCCTGTTACCAGACAACTCAACGTCCGCTCCTAAACCATGACCTGGAAGCCCTCATAATACGGGGTACCCAGACGGTGGCCATAGGAGACTTCAACGCCAAATCGCCAGTATGGAATAGCAGACTCACCAACACCCGTGGACGGGTGATGCTGCGATTCCTAGAAGACTTCGAGGGAGAAGTGCAGGTGTTAGGTCCGGAAGAACCGACGTTTGACAACGGAAGACACAGGCCTGACGTGCTGGAAATTGCCTTGCTCAACGAGATGACTTTCACCACTGAACTTCAAACCCAAGCTGAAGGCTCCTCGGATCATAACCCCATCTTCCTAAAACTAGGAGATGGTGTCCCTGAAGAGGAAACTTTCACTAAGAAAAGAACGAACTGGGAACAGTTCCGAGCAATTTTGCAAAGGAACATTGCAGATGTTCCCAGAATCGATAGTGAGGAAGAAGTAGAAGAAGCTATCATCTCCCTGGAAAACCACATCCAGGCAGCGCTAACGGAAAGCACGACGGAAACTGTAACGAGAAGAGTTGCAATGCCGATGGGAGAACTCCCTGAAGACACCATGCAGCTCATTCGAGACAGAAGGAGGGTACAGTACAATTGGTACAGAGGTACAATTGGTACAGAGGACAAGACTCCCAGAACACCGAAGGGAATACAATCAACTAACTCGAAGAGTTAAAGAAGCTCTGCAAGAACATAGGCAGAACAGATGGCAACGCCACCTGGAGTCGCTGGACCCTCAGGACAGAAGTATGTGGACCACCCAGAAGGCTCTGCGTGTCAAGCGAAAACCAGTCCCGCCCATCGACGGAGAAAATGGAATTGTCTACACTCGCCAGAAAAAAGCCGAGGCTTTCGCCGACAGCTTGGAACTGCAGTGTAGAGAGAACCAGATCGACGACGAGGACGACGACTGGTTGAACGACGTGTCACGAAGGGTCAGAAGGCTGAGACGCATGCAGGATGAAGAAATAATCCCCCCAACTTCCCCCGAAGAAGTCAGGGAAGTCCTGAGAAGCCTCAAACCCCGCAAAGCGCCGGGATGCGACGGAATAGGCAACATGGTACTCAAGAAACTACCTCTCAAAGGAGAAGCAGCGCTGGTGAACATCATCAACGCCATCCTTTTTTTTTTTTTTTTTTTTGTGGGAGGGGAAATCCTTCATGGACGCCCCGTGCTTTGCTCTATCGCAGCGGGGGGTGCCGGACTCCTACCGGCTAAAACCCCTCCCTTGTAGGAGCGACATGCACTGGTACCGTCCTTTCGGACATTCGTCGCGTGCATGCGCCCGTCTTCTCTTCAGGTTCTATCTAGGTGACTGTGTATGGTGTATTTTAGTGCTAGGTCCTTGCTTGCAGTGTTCGCTCCTCTGTTTCCTTTCTGCGGAGTATTTTTGTTATCCCTCCAGCTATGCTGTGCCAATTCCTTTCGTTGCTGATCATTAGTTGGATGACATTATCTGTTGTTAAGTCAACTCCTACCAGAGTTTTCATTTCACGTCTCGCTTCTTCCCATCTCGTACACATTAGGACTGTGTGTTCTGCGGTGTCTGATTCGCCACAGTACACGCATCTGTCGTCCTCGCTTTTGGCGATTCTTTTAGTGTAACTCCTAAATGAGCCGTGGCCTGTTAGGAATTGGGTGATGTAATACGTGAGTACCCTGTGTTTGCATTTGACCCATGGTTTCAGGTCGGAAATCAGGCGTTTGGTCCACTGGGCCGTTTCGGTGTTGGCGTTCCACAATTCTTGCCATTTGTTGATGATGTCTTCTCTTATGTGCTGTCTGACGCCGTCCCTCTGTGCCAGTTGTTCTGTGTGCAGCAGGTTCCTCTCTTCTACTAATAGTTCGATGGGGGGAGTCCCAGTGATCGCTTGCGCCGCCATGGCGGATACGGTGCGGTATGCGCTGGCGACCCTCAGGAGCATTTTCCTCTGGGTGCTGCGTAGCTTATCTTTATGCCTTTTTATAGCGATTGCTTTGTGCCAAACTGGGGCCCCATATAGTAGTGTTGAATGTACTACTCCCAGAAGTATTTGCCTCTTTGGGGCGCTAGGACCCCCGATGTTTGGGAGGATCCTAGTGAGGGCCGTGATTCTCCTTTCTGCCTTTTCGATTGCGTGCGCCACGTGTGCTCCGAAGGACCCCTGGGTGTCGAAGACGATGCCCAGGTATTTGACAGCTTTTGTTGGTATAATCTCCTTATTTAGTAGGTTTATTTTTATGTCTGCTCTCTTCCTTGGGCCTTTCAGTATAACTGCCTCGGTCTTTTCTGGGGCGAGGCTGAGGTGGTGCTGGGCGAGCCATTGATGGATAAGGTTTATCGCTAGTCTCGTGGTACCGTTTAACTGGTTTGTCGTATCTGCAGAGATTATTAGCGCCAAATCGTCTGCGTATCCAATAATATTTGCTCCTCTCGGTAGATTAATCCTAAGTACCCCGTCGTATACCACGTTCCACAGCGTTGGCCCGAGAACCGAGCCCTGTGGAACGCCATCCTGAGACTACGTCATTTCCCCACCAAGTGGAAGAAAGCCGACGTCATCATGATTCCCAAGCCAGGTAAAAACCTAACCTTTCCTTCTAGTTACAGGCCCATCAGTCTTCTAGCGGCTATGAGCAAAGTGGCAGAGAGGATCCTCCTGAAGAGACTGAAAACCCTGACTGATGAGCTCCAAATCATCCCAGATGAGCAGTTCGCCTACCGAACCGAACACTCCACCGAGCTCCAAGTTCTCCATCTAACGGAGTACATCACGGAGGGTTTCAACCAACGCCAAGTCACAGGAGCGATCTTCCTAGACGTAGCCAAGGCCTTCGACAGGGTTTGGCACGATGGTCTTCTGGCGAAAATGCTGTAGATGGGTTATCCTGTCGGCATCGTCAAGCTAGTAAGATCCTACCTTCACCGAAGGCAACTTCGTGGAAGATCGCCGACGCGCTGTCCAGGTCAATGGAAGCAGGCGTACCGCAGGGATCGGTACTTTCCTCCCACCTGTTCACCATCTACACCTCCGACATGCCAAGAACCAACAGGACCTCTTTGGCGCTCTACGCAGACGACACCGCCATCATCGCAAGATCATGGAGTGCAAGACTTGCCACCCGCAACCTCCAGGAAGCAGCATCCCTTTTGGAAGAGTGGTGCAACAAGTGGAAAGTCAAAGTCAACGCGGAGAAGAGCAAAGCCATCCTCTTCAAGAGGGTCGGGAAGCAAACTGCCACAGGACACGTCTCCATGAATGGTGAAAATATCCAATGGCACGATACCGTCAAATACCTTAGCGTTATCATGGACAGAAGCCTGACGTGGAGACAGAACACGGAGGCGATAATACAGAAAGCGAGGACGAGGAGGACCCTACTCTACCCAATGATCGGTAGGCAGAATCAGCTCAACCTGAGAAACAAGCTCACGCTCATCAGGACCCTCATAGCACCTATTCTGACCTACGCCTCCGTTGCCTGGGGATACCAAGCAGCCACCTACCTGAAGAGGATACAAGCCGTGGAAAACGTCGCACTGAGGTGCGCCGTGGATGCACCATGGTTTGTCAGAAACGCCGACATCTTCAGAGACCTGGAGTACACCCCAGTATCTGAAGTTATCCAGGCCAGAGCGAAGAACCTATACGCCCTTGCAGCAGAGCATGGGAATCCGCTGATCAGACAGGCGACTGATTACGACCCCAACGACGCTCCAAGGCACAAGAGGCCGAAGCTCCAGATCCTGGATAATGGGTAAGTATAAACTAACCTTTATGTTTCAGCCCGATCTTCAAGCCACGCCGCAAGGAGACAATGACCAAAACACCCAAATCACCCGATCCCGGGGGTACCAAGCAAACAACCAGCTCGGTACCCTTACCCTAGCCCGTGCCGGCCTCTGACGCTAAAGTAAAGCGTCTTAGGCCGAACACATCCTTGAGCTACACAACCCAAAACTTCCTTCCGACGATGTCGTAGCACATGATGCCACTTGGCACCCTGGGCTTCCGACTAGTCAAACACCCACATCCCTTCCCAACTCCGAGAGGGTTCGGCAACAGCCGTTCCCTCTCACGACAGACGAGACGCTCCCGGGAGCCGACAAATGCCAGCGAAGAAAGAAAGCCAAGAAAGAAAGCCAAGAAAGAAGAGCGCTAGAAGAAACGACCCAGCTGGCAGGGTCCAACAGCCAGGACCAGGGGAGGTCTGCTAACACCCTCAGCACCGTCCGCATTTTCGGGGGGGGGGGTATGGGGAAAACAGCAGGCCCACCCCTTACGAGGCCGGTCCAGGTCTACAGCGATGATTGGGGCAAAGAGCTACAAGCTCGACCCCTAATCATCCGAGACCGTCATCAAAGCCAGAGGATATTGGCGCGTGCCTCTCCATTTGACTGCGGAACCGTGCACGTCTACAATAACGTGCTCAGAGGGAGCTTATACCTCCTGGTGCACACCGAAGGTGGATGCTGATGGCTTAACATTAATAATTATGAGGATTTGCAC
This sequence comes from Stenurella melanura, assembly GCA_963583905.1. Taxonomy (NCBI): domain Eukaryota; kingdom Metazoa; phylum Arthropoda; class Insecta; order Coleoptera; family Cerambycidae; genus Stenurella; species Stenurella melanura. The sequence goes on along the minus strand of CAUZXK010000117.1, from coordinate 158,258 downwards.
TTGTTATGCTAATAAAATCTTAAAGTTATTTACTATTTCTATGTTATATTCGGCTGAGAGCCTGATATGAAATGTTTCAGTGGTAAAGCTAGCCACAGTTAGATATTATTAATACTAGACTAAAAAGGATTATGCCTGCATAGGTCCTAAGTAAAATTTGGGAAATTTTATGGCTTTTTCTAGCTGGGCTTAGGGCCCGATGACAGAATTGTGGATATTGCAGGTGAAGGTCGGCCGGGAAATGCACAGTTATATGCATTTTTAATTTGACGCCTTGACTTTCCTGGATAGTACTACTTAAACATCTGAACTTTTTCGGCCGTTTCAAACATTTTTAAGAATTATTTTAACGACAAGATCATTCTTTCAATTCCCAAATAGTACATACTAGCTACTAGCTTGAGTACGAGTTTGATGTGATGTGAGATTGCGGCGAGTCTATTACTAGTTACGCATGCGTATGCATTTATAATATACCATTCGTTGGAAGTTGTAAATTCGCCTGGTAGATCCTATGATCGAAGAACTTTTTCATCTACTGTATAGTTTTCTCTAGAAATGCCTTTTTTCTCTATATAACTACCATTAAATAGGTCTTGTCTTACTTTTGACTGAGTATACTCACTCCAGTACTGTTAAAACTAGAGCTTTAAATTCCTCTATAGTTTCAAATCTGTCCATTATTACTGAGTACCAGATTTCCGCTTCTCCCTTTAACATTGTATGTTTGCTTTTAAGTTTGCATCTACGTATTGTGTTTCCATATGTTGTTTTAATCATGAGATTAATATTTTAGGGTGTATGCGGTTATCTCCGTAAAAATAAAATGGTGTTTTGTTACATGTGTAAGAATGTGTGGGTAATTGTGTACGTGTGGTATCCTTCAACAACTTCGTGTTCTGTTCTATCTTACTATGCTGTTCTTTTATTTTGCTATCGTATTTATCCTACTGTTTCTTCATTCTACTATCTATTGCAGTCATTCCATCTTCAAAGATAGTTACAACTTCCTCTCTTATTTCTTTTACTGCCTCATTTACCTTAATTGCAATTTCTTCGTTGACTGACTCTCCCATTCTCTCCCATTTACTCTCTAAATGTTCAATCTTATTTCTTACTTCTTTATTGCTGTCTTCTATTTTTTTGTTAATGTTTTCTTCTAAAGTTTGATTATTATGTACCATCCGTGTATTTATGTTGCCAATTTTTTCTTCTAGTCGCTGGTTGTTCTTATCCATTTGTACATTTATGTTGCCAATGTTTTCTCCAATACTATTATTCATTCCAGTGATCATTTCCATCAACTTCTGGGCACATATTTGGATCAGGTTGTGTGTTTGTGTCACCAACTTGTGTTTGTGGAACTGTGGATGTATCTGGTATAGTTTCTTCTTGATTCGTGGTTGTTGTCTTACCTGACTTTAAGCTCATATAAGTTATATTTGTTTTGAATTTAACAATGCCTTGTTGTCAAAACTATCAAAATATGGAATTTGATCTATTATTTTTCAAATATATGCTTGAAATGGTAAAATATTCGTAAGTTGTATTTATTTAATCGCTTTCCTGATCACTCCGCGGTAACAAGCCATAAATGTTCTATATTCTCAATCTATCTGTATATTCATATGTTCGAATTTACTTCTTGAAAGTAAATTGAAATGATTTTACTGGACGCCAGACAGTTCTTTAAAAACTGTTAAAAATTATAGATTATAGAACATCATTAGCATGATTATCTATAATCTATAGAATGACTCTTACTCAAGGTTCAACGAAGTCGGTTTAATAAATGCTCAGCGATCAAGATAACAATCAAAATAAACCAACCTCAATATTGAACGAACAAAGTATTAATTTATTAATAAATTTCAACTTGGAATGTAATTAACAAATTTAAATAAGAAAATATAACTTAACTAAAACTAATAGATATGGTCTTGTATTTAAATAATTTATTTAAAATAAAATATGTACCATGGATTTGTAATATTATAAATCTTTACCTTGTCTAGGTTTCTTATAACTCGAGTGACGTTAAATTATAACCTCTAACTGGTTATGATAATATCCTTGAAGTACTATGTCACTTGACTGTCTTTCATAACCCCTCAAGGTTTCTTCTTCTTATTTCACTGGATTGACGTTTGTTTATAACCTCCAATTTATTTTCAAAATTTCCCTGAAATATTTCTGTCACTTGATAGACGTTTGAATTTCTTCACCATCAATAATGGCTAACTGGATTAACAAATACTTCCCTCTTCTAAATCTTCTTTCAGGATAATATTCTTCGTAATACTTTCAAAGTTTACTCACTTCTTATATTTAATACACTTGTACAATTATTTCTTGATATCAATATGTCTGGATTGTAATAGTCTAACCTTCAAATTATTCACCACTTTTTTTTTTATTATAAATTTATTTATTATTCTTGGATGAATATTTTTCGATGCTCGCTGTTCAGTGGTCGATGATTAACTGATTTGTAATATTAAGCCGTTTAATTGGATTAACTTCCAATGTTTCAATTGTTTTTTTCTATTTTGATCTACTATTTCAAAATTTAATTCTAATTTTAATTTTTAAACTATTCAGTTTTGTTTGTTCTTTATATGATTTGAATACTGTTTCTAATTCTTTAATTTTCCTGATAAATTTCTTATTCTACTTTTCCTTATTAAGTGAATAATTGTAATTACTCGAAATATATTGACATATTACATGTACTCCTTAAAATCTACTTATAACTACAATTAACAATTCCAAACTCAAATAAATACCATTTCATACATTTAGATGAATAGCAATCATAAAGAAAAATGCTAGTAGCTAAAAACATACTGCAATGTTTCATTCTGACAGATTCATGAGTATTTGTATTATAATAAACCAAAGACAAAAAACTGATATTCCAATAAACATTTAACATCATACTATTAGTCCTATCTTTCAGCATGATGTGAAATATCATTCACAAAACACCTGTATGTAATGATATTTGAAAATATCTGAAAACTTAAAATGCCATTCAGTGTTTTGTAATCTATGGACTTACTTTTTCTGAAGTAATCACGTTGCAATGCAACCAGTGGTAATTGTCTTTAATTTAATATTCATTTTGTGTAGATTTAAAATGTGAGAGTCTATAAGTTCATGTTTTATAATGTACTATTTAAAATAACCTTGTTAAAACCAAATTAACTTATTTTTATGTTTATTTAATATTTTGTTCAAATTCAATACCAAGTTTCATTCTCTGCATCTTACTCGTTCAGAACAAGTGAACCTGGATCATTTAAACAAACTGCAAACATATCTGTTTTTGTATGGTTTGTTAAGGTAAAACTGTTATGGTTATTTTCTAAAATTTATACAAATCTGTGAATTTTATTTATGATTTCAAACACGATACTTAGGTAGTATTCCACAGTGTGGATACACAGCAATATATATACATTACACTAAAATAAAATGCGTATACATGGTAAGTTGGGCGTCATGGAGTAGTAGGGAAACAAGGGAAACAAAAGCTAAGTTAGCTCAATACCAACAAATTTAGATTATTATAAAAAATAAAACAATGTAATATAATAACGCTAGTAAATTTAATATACAAGTTATCAATCATTAGTATAACATGTTTAATATAAACTACATACTTTACTATGAGGTGAATATTACATTAAAAGCTAAATTATTATAATGTTGTCTCAAAGAATTCAATAACACTGTAAAATACATATGATAGTAAAATGTTTTTTAAGTTTTGTTTTTTGTTTAGGTTGTTAATTGTTTGGATACGCTGGGGTACGTGATTAAAAATCTGCACCCCCGTGTACAGAGGACCTCTACGTCTGACGTTATAGTTATACTGTGGGTTTAAATATGTATCTTTATTTCATGCATTGTATGTATGTATGTCTGATGGGGTCATTAGGTTATTTTTCCTTTTAAATATAGCGAGAGATAAGCGGTATATATACAGGTTAGTCAGGGTAAAAATTTCCAATTTCTTTAATGAGCTACGACATGAGTCATATCTGCGTAGATCACATAGGACACGAATGGCACGTTTCTAAATTAGGAAAGTACTATTTACATTTTATGAATTTCCCCAGAACTCAATTCCGTATTGCAAGATAGAATAAAACTACGCATAGTAGACTGTCCTTGCAGCGTTAAAGCCAATGTTATTTTTTTACAGCGCCAATGGCAAATACTGCACTAGATAACTTTTCGTTAAGCATATATACGTGTTATTTCCAATCGAGCTTTTCATCTATATATACCCCTAAAAAATTGGTATTTAACACGGGTTAGATATTTCCTATGGTTGACACTAAAGTTGTTTGTGGGACATTTTTGTTGGGTTAAAGTAGCATATTGACAGTTTTCTCCATATTAAGAACTAATTTGTTGGCTGTGAACCAGTTGGTTATGTCAGTTATTTCGTCCTGTGTCTGACTAATTAAACTGTCTATGTTTTGATGTCTAAGTAAAATGCTTGTATCATCTGCAAATAATGAAAACTGTGCCGATGGATAATTATATGCCAGGTCATTAATGTAAATTGAAAACAGTACTGGTCCCAGAATGAACCCTTGAGGTATTCCGTATTTTATATTTTCAGGCTCTGAGTGGTATTTTCTGTAAGAGGAATTAGCAAGTGCGCAAATTTTCACTATGATTTGGCGGTTGTCGAGGTATGATTTAAACCAGTTATTCGTTACTCCCCTTATTCCATAGTATTTTATTTTGCTTAACAGTGTAGAATGGTCAACGCAGTCAAACGCTCTGGAGAGGTCACAAAATATTCCAAACGGTAGTTGTTTGTCCTCTAGTATTTTACTGATATTGTTTAACAATTCAAACGCAGCGTCTGTTGTACTGAGGTTGTTACGAAATTCATAATGAAAGTCTGATGATGAGTGCTTGCTAGGTAAATGTTTGGATAAGTCTCCGGCAGCCTTTACAAAATATTTTTGAAATTCAGAGGCAACAGTAATAGGGTCTATTACGTCACTATTGTTAATATTAATTATTATATTATTCGAGGCACCTATGCTGTTCTTTCCCTTTATTGTATTGTTTATAACGTCCCAAGTGGTGTTAATTTTATTGTCGGCATCCAGTATTATGTTATTTACATGACTTTGTTTAGCTCTGTTTATGACCGTCTTAAGTAATGCGCAATACGTATTGCAGTAGTTAATAAATTTTGTGTTTGTGGTAAATTTTTTTAAATATTTTCTTGTTTTGACAGGATACCTTAATAGCTTTCGTGATCCATGCGGCACGTTTGGCTTTCGAGCTTATGTCAATTGTTTTTTTAGGAAAAACTTGGTTGAAGTTGTTAAGAAGGTCATAAAAACTGGCGTACGCTCTATTTACAACAGTATTGTTTATTGTACAGTACGTTTAAAAAAATTTCTCTTTGTGGGTTCTCATATTCAAGATGTATGTTAAAATGTTCGCATATTATAATTTTGTGATTGCTAACAAGCTATTTATAGAAGATATTAGATCAAATAATAGGTTCAAGAAAGAATCAATCTTACCAAGAGGTAATATGTACACGCAGATGACTATGACTTTTAATTCTTTATTTATGATACTCACATATTCAAAATCTATTTCAACTTTTTCTGTTCTTAAAGTATCTAATTCCAGAAAGTCCAAATTGTTTTTTACGTGTATCGATACACCACCGTGTTTGTTTATATTCCTACAGAAGCACGAGATCTGTTTGTACCCACTAATAGTTAGTAGATAGTAGATTTTTGTTCACCACCCTGTAACCAATGTTCTGATAAACACAGTATGTCCACATCGCAGTAGTGGTTGCTAAATTCTTCTAGAAATACTTCAATCTCTCCGGTTTTATTTCTTATGCTGTATATATTCTGATGAAGGACGGTAAGACAAGGTTTCAATTGCTCTGTTTTATTGACATTGCCTACGTGGATTTTACTACTGGTCACTTTTGGTGGGCCTGATTTAAGGTTCTCTGTCGTAAAAAATGCTCTTGATATCGGTTTATTCCATCATACTCCGGCCAGATGTTGGGATACTTAAGTTTCTCTACGCAGTTTGCAGGTACAGATACTTTAAAAGATGTGTACACTTCTGGATACCAGACTTCATTATCTGACACTTGACGCCTGGTATGTCTTAATTAAGATAACTAGTAATTTCAGTAACAGACATATCCACAGAACATCTGAATACATGATAATCTATCTATTTAATAACGCCTTTAAATGTGCTGTCATCGTTTCCTTGTCCCTATGACATTATTTCGTCTGGTGAATTTCCACTCTCCTTCATTTCCTGTCTTTTGTTCATTTTGGTTAGTATCGGCAACGCTGTCAATATCCATTGATTCTAGACTGTCCATGTTTTTTTTTGCTTGATTTTTTATGGTTCGTTTTTCTGGGATTTCAACAGTTTTTTTGCGCCGGTAATCTGTTATTTTTTTCCTCTGTAAGTGCGTCTTTGAAGGTTTTTTTTATTTTCTGTTGCAATGGTATTCCTTTGTGTTTCTTCCAAGTCTTCTGCTGGTCGTGATGTTCTTGATTTGTTATTTATTTCTTTATACTCGTTTGAAGTTAGTAGATGAACTAATTGGATGTTACTTTCTCCAAGTTATATCACCTCATTTTCCAGTGCTGTTAGCTTATGTTCTATTTTCACTGTTTCACTTTTTACGCAGTTATTTACAATTTCCCTGAAATCGCTCCTTTTTAAAAAAGAGATTATGACTTCTTCTTGTTTGGATATTAGTTCGGGTGTCATTTTAAGTAATATTTCACGAATCACTATTTAAGCACAGTAGGGCCGAGCTCTCTTCGAGCACGTCTATACGCTATGACGGTCACTTCTGAATGTATTCGAGGTGGACTAAGTCAATGTTCTAAACGTAAAAGTGAAGCCAACAACAAGTACCTTCCAAATTTCGATCCTGCTAAATCAACAAAGTATTTATCATATTTCGATATTAATAACCAGTATGGCTGGGCCACGAGTCAATCAATCCCTTCCTTTTGGAGGTTTGAATGGGTCGATACGAATATTGGTGTAACAACGGTCCCCGATAATTCTGATGAAGGTTACATTTTAGAAGTCGACCTCGAGTATCCGGAGCATCTACATGATTTACACCGCGATTTACCTTTCTGCTCCGAACATAGTGCAGCTCCCGGATGTAAAGATATTAAACATTTAGCTACTCTACATAGTAAAACGAAATATGTCATCCATTACAGAGCTTTGAAGCAGGCACTAATATATGTTATCGAACTTAAGAAAATACATCGCGTCTTGAAATTTAAGCAATCCCCCCTGGTTAAAATCTTATGTTGATCTGAATACTAAGTTCCGTCAGCTCGCTAAAAATGAGTTTAAAAATAATTCGTGTCACTTTGCTTGTAAGGCCAATAATCGGGAAAAAAAAAATTCGTGTAAGCTCATAATTAACGCGGCATTTGGTAATACGATGGAAAACATCCACAAACATTTGATCGTTAAATTAGTTGATACGTGGAAAGGCCGCTACAGTGCGGAGGCCCTAATGCAAAACCAGAATTTAAGTCGGTCGTTATTTTCGATGAGAATCTGGTAGTTATTGAGCTCAATAAGACGGAAATCTACATTAGTAAACCACTCTATATTGGAATGGATATGTAAGATATCACTAAAACCAATATTTATGATTTCCATTATGACTATATGAAGCCCAAGTTTGGTGGCGCTTTCTCCGTTCTTTATACAGATACTGACAGCCTTATCTATGAAATTGTTAATAAAGATATACAGTGTGTCCCGCTTTTCGTAAATCCATCCTAATATCTCAGTTATTAATAATGCGACTTTCTTCAAATATGTTGGAAAAATGAATTATTTGGCATAGTAAACACTTTCATTTTTCATTGGCGTGCGGTTTTAGGGGGTAAAATAGGGTAAGTTTTTTGGCAAAAGGATATTAGGTCTTATTTTAGACAAATTTTTCTATCATATTTGGATTCAGCATGTCCAAAAACCTCTTAACCTATATTCTCCATGATCTCAAAAACGGATTATGCCAGCAACGAAAACTTAATTAATATCTTTCAAAAAATTACCTTTTTATAACTTTTTATTTAATTGTTATAACAAACCTAAGAACAACTTTTTTTTAAATTCTGTTCCCTTTAACATAACCACCTTCTAATAAAATACACTTTTTAACAACCCTTCTCAACCGTTCAATTACTTTTCTTAAAGTTTGGGGAGGTCTTGGGGCAAAGCTCTTATCTTTTACGCCGCCGAGTAGAGTACACTTTATTTTTCAAGTACCTCCATAGAAAAAAGTCACAAGGGGTAATATCAGGTGATAGGGGGCCACGGTTCCAAAGGCCTAATTCTACCTATCCACTTCATAGGGAAATCTGCATTTAAAAATTTCTAACTATCAGATAATTGTGCACCGGGGCACCATCTAACCGAAAGTATACATTGTCTATCTGTACTAAAGGCATTTCCATAAAAAAATCATTTAAATCATTTTGTAAAAAATTTAGAAAATTTTCTGCGTTGAGGTTATCCAGGAAAAAGGGGCCAACAATTTGTTCGTTAAATATGCCACACCACACGGTAAGGTTTTCACTGCATTGGTTTTTACAGTTAATTACAAAGTTGGGATTTTCGGCTGCCCAATATCTACAATTTTGACTAGATACCACACCGTTTGCCGTAAATGTTGCCTCGTTACTAAACAGAATGTTCTTTTAAAAAAATCTGTCGTTAAGATAGTTACCTTGCAACCATAGGCAAAATTCAAACCGTCGTTCAGAATCACCTTCTAAGAGAGTATGCAAACATTTTGGTTTAAATACCCAATCCTGTTGCATTTCAAACACCATATTTTATTTTTGATTAAATTTAGTGTTCTCTCAACTACCCTTAGCTACCATTTGGATTGTTTCGAAATTCTATTAAAATGCGTTCGTCGTCTGGATATTGTCGTAAATTTAAATTGTACCTTCTTTGTCTTTTCTTGGAAATGGCTCCGGTTCTTGCAAACAGTTTGTTGATGTCACCAACGGTTTTGTGCCAAATTGATGATCGATCATGATGACGTTGATTAAATATTCGAGCAACCTGATGCGTAGAACTTTTTCATGAATTGTAAGAACTACTCTCCGATTTTCTGCCATTATCAGTAAGATTGATAAATTAAATAACACTATTTAACTTTTGACAATTCTTGTGAATCGCCAAATATCAAATAAAAACTTGTTGTTCAAAGCACTTTTGATTAATGCTTATGGTTGCAAGTTAACTATCTTAACGACAGATTTTTTTTAAAGAACATAATGTTTAGTGACGAGGTAACATTTACGACAAACGGTGTAGTATCATTGGAAGGTGGTTATGTTGAGGAAACCAGAATTTATAAAATAAAAATGTTCATAGGTTTGTTATAGCAAAAAATTTATTTTCTTTTTAAAGAAATTAATTAATATTTCGTTTCTGCCAAAAGATCATGGAGAATATGGATTAAGGGGTTTTTGGACATGATGAATCCAAATATGATAGAAAAATTTGTCTAAAATAAGCCCTAATATCTTTTTGCCGAAAAATCGACCTATTTTTACCCCCTAAAACCGCACGCCAATGAAAAATGAAAATGTTTCCTATGCCAAATAATCCATTCTTCCAACATCTCATTACAACCCCAATTTGAAGAAAATTGCATTATTAATAACTGAGATATTAGGGTGGATTTATGAAAAGCGGGTCACACTGTATATGAGATTATGCGTCGCGATTGTCATTCTCGTTTTGATACAAGCGATTACCCATTAGAGAACAGTAAATAAAAAAGTTTTGAATATTATGAAAAATGAGTTTAACGGTGTACCTATAGAAATGTTTGTAGGAGCGAAAATGTATACTATTAAACGAGCTGGTGATGAAACCACGGCGGATGTAGATGTAACAAAAAAGATTAAAGGAATTAACAAGTCAGTCATCAAAAATGCTATTACTTTCGGGGATTTCATAGAGTGCGTTGATAATTTTAAGGATAAACAGATTACACAAAATTTAATTAGATCAGAGAAACATGTTATTTATTCCATGATCTAAGAAAAGATTGCTCTGAGTCCACACGACGATAAGAGGCACTTAATTAAGGGGTCGTATGAAACGCTACTGTTTGGTCATTACTCCATTATCAATGACTAACCAGCCACCACATGAATCTGTGTGAATATCTTGTTTGTAAGTGTTTATGTAATTGTATTTAATTTATATATAATGGGCTTGTTCGGCATTTTTTTTATTTCATAAATCGAAAGTGCAAGTATAATTCAATGGATCTGCAAAAAATCAGAATCTTATTCGTACGTTTGGTATCTTAAAATCTATTATAAATCTCCATCTCACGAAAATGGGGCGTGACCAGGCGCTACGTCACTATACGCATAGACTCGGCGATCTCAATAGACTTGATGCTCCTTACTTGCTATAATTATAAGTGTTTACGAAGTATTCTTTGTTTTGCTTATTACTTGACAGTAGAGGAGTACAATTTGGTGAAATGTCAAAAAATTACAAATTTCTCTCGCTCCTGCCGGGACGAATTTTCAATTTTGACCCTACTATTTACGATTAGAATTCATCGCCGACCTTCTCCTTTCCATAGACACATAGAACGAACTTCCACTCGACGTATTTATTTAGTTACTAGCGTTTAAAAATTCCATGTTTTTCGACTTTTCAGGTTAAATTTGAAAGGTTTCAGAAAGCCATTTTTCTTACGTCACTTGCGTATAGTGACGTCACAAATGAGCGCTCGGTTTTTACAACTATTACTAATTTCAACTCCTTATATCTCGAGAACGGAAAAAGTTAATACGAAATTTTAAGTGTTTAATGAGAATATCGAGTACTATATGAAAAAGTATAAAAACCATATAAAAAGAATATCATGGAACAAGCTCATTGTATATATTTATATGATTGTGTTTTATATTTTATATAATTGTATCATAGCTGTATACCATTATATTAAGAACCAGATTGTCTTACATTAACTTATATTTAGAATATCTTCATTAATTTTTACTAACAGTATATGTAATTAGAAAAATAAAATATTATTACTATTATTCGTATTATTATTTATGAATCAGACTCCTCACCTACCCTTTTATTATTTGCTCCTCTACTGCTTAATCCTCTGCTCTACCACCTTTACATCGATACATATTGTCTTGAGTAGAGTCTATGGACTAATAACTTCGCTGTAATCTTTATATCTTTATATGGTTTTATGATCACCTCATTACCACCTCATGACCATTCATGACCATCCATGACCATCCATGACCATTCATGACCACCTCATGACCATCCATGACCATTCATGGCCACCTTATGACCACCTCATGACCACGCCATGACCATCCACGACCATCAATGACCACCACCTCATGACCATCTGATGGTCTAGGTCTACAGATACAGGTCTATATGATTTTAAACATACATCTTTCAAACAGGGTCTGTACGATTTTAAACAGCATCTGTATGATACGAATGCAAACTAAGGGTAATTGGAATAAAACGGGAGTAATTGGAATAAAACGAGGGTATTGTGATAAGATGAGGGTAACTGGGGTAAAATGAGGATAACTGAGTAAAATGAAGGTAACTGGGGTCAAAACGAATATGGGAGATCGTCAATTCTCTTATCTGTATACGCACTTGTCATTTTCTTAAATCTAAAGTCTCAGCTGCCCCTGCCTTTTAGAATGTAGTAAGCACATAACTCAACCCATATATCCACAAGGCTTCTTTGTGTATATATAGGTTGGTTCGACCGTTCTCGAAATCCCCAGATCTTATCTCATCTCCTATTGATCACATATAGGTATCTCTCTAATAAATAAGACCTTAATATACCTGGTGCCAATGGTTACCTGAGGAATGATATTTATTTTCAAGTACCGTTTGTTGACCAAAAAATACATCAGTAATGACCCACCTTAAGCTGTTTGATGGACATGTTTAAATAATAAACAATACGCTCTCTATTACAAATTGACGATTTCTTACTATAGATGAATTGTATTACTGAGACACCTAGAAATATAAACACGTAATCCAGTAGAAATAAAGTATGCATATAACTCAGCTCATAACAACCACCTTGTATAAACTATTTGAATTTAATAGGTAAATAATAAATATATTCATGGCATATGCAAAATATGTAAATGATAATCTCTATGTCAATCTCAATTGAGATCTTGGCTTCTATATGTACATTATTTCCCAAGTTTCTGGACTCTTAATAGCAAGCTTCACTTATTCACCTATATTTACCCCCAATCTTTCATGGAAAAGCTCAAAATATAATCTAGTTCCAGATCTGAAGGGAATTCAAAGATTCAAGTCAGTATCTTAATATTATTTTGTTAATCCCTTTAATAATAGATTGGGAGTCGTGTTGGGGGTGTTGGATGTTATAGAAAAAATTGAGACCTTGGTTTCTAGTACTTACACATATTCGTATGTGTTTGGAATCCTAATGGCTTGCTCACACATGTATACCCGTCCACCTGCATAGACGAACACACACAACAGTATATGTTTATACATGTAGGTACTGAGTTTCAAAAGAATACTAAAATTTGGAGCTGATAGCCAGAAGTGAAATATTTGAACACATCATGTTGCTAAGTACACAGATTATTAATAATTCTATTATCTACCGTCTTACATATTAACATTGTTATCATGTTGAAATTAAAAAAACGTGCCATTTATTCTACAAAATTATTAGTTACCTGTATAATGAATGGTCAGAAATAATAAAAACAAAAACAATAACAAAAACTTGGAACTTCACGATTTTTTGTAAAAAATATTTGACTCTCGCCAGTGTAACTCGTTAGGAAAAATATTTATACAAGAGAATGTTTATGTAACTTTGTCATAGACATTTTTGGCGTGCGATCAACTGTTATTTTGAAACAAGCAATTTTTTTCGGTTTTCTTTAACTTGAAATGTTGTGTGCATGTATGTATACTTTATGCCAAGCTTATTGTCGGTGTAAAAAATGGGGATCTTTTGTTCTTCACCGCACTATCAAAAACGCCAACATATCTTATACCCAGAGCAAGTCTGAGATAAACTTTATGTTCAAATCTGGTGATCGAATTTTGGACCACTCCCGATATCCAATCATGATGCACACAACTTTGATTCTAAAAACAATAGAATGTAGTATATTCAATTGAAATATATTCTTTATAGGATTTTGCAAACATCAGAAAAATTAACTATCTATGAGAACTAAATGAAAAGCTATGTGTAAAAATATTAATCTTTGCATTCTTTCGATAACTTAACTTCTGATTATGCTAGGAAATTAAAAATACTTAAATGAATTTGTATAATTTCTTATTTGAAAATTCTCATTCAACAACTAGCATCCACACAGTCCCCTACGGCCATGCAGATTAAACTAGTATAATGAAGATTCAGGTAAAATGAGAACAAAGGCCTAAAATGAATTTATTTACCTACCTTGTCTTAAAAATTTTTCATTTTAATGGATTTTCATGAAATCTATCATTCTGTTTTTGGAAGTGCTTAGCCTTTGAAACGTTTCTCGCCCTTATTTTAAGCTCATCAAAAAGGCACAAAGCCACTCATAAAGATGTTCCATTCAAAACCAAGACAAGGTAGGTAAATAAATTCATTTTAGGCCTTTGTTTAACTGAAATTTCATTACCGTAAGGGATTATGTAGATACTAGTTCTATCTGCATGGGCGTAGGGGACTGTGTGGATGCTAGTTGTTGAATGAGAATTTTCAAATAAGAAATTATACAAATTCATTTAAGGATTTTTAATTTGCTAGCATAACCAGAAGTCAGGTTATGGAAAGAATGCCAAGATTTCATTAATATTTTTACACATACCTTTTCTCTTAGCTCTCATAGATAGTTATTTTTTCTGATGCAAAATCCTATAAAGAATATGTTTCAATACAATTAAGCAAACAAATAATAATTCACTTTGAAAAAAATATATTCAACATTATCCAATATGGCGGCCACCACGAAATGACGGATTACCTTTTTCTTGACAACTCCCTCGACATGAGTATCAAATGAAAGGGTATATAAAGCAGAATAGAATAAGCTATGTAACGTCATTCTAAATCCAATATGGCGGCCGGCATAAAATGGCGAATCACCTATTTTTTTACAACCCTCTCGGCATGGGTATCAAATGAAAGGGTATGACAAGTAGAATACAATAAGCAGTGAGACGTTATCCCAAAGTCAATATGGCGGCAGACACAAATTGGCGGATCACCTATTTCTTTACAACCCCCTTGATATGGGTATAAAATGAAAGAGTTTAACAAGAGTAAACTAAAACCGCTGCCTAAGGAATCACTACTTCCACATCTAAATTTTCCATCTAAGCCTCTTTAAAGAAAAATATCTTAACTATAATTGCACTGCAATATGTGGAAATAATTGATCATAGAATTTTAATATGCTTAGGCAAGTGTCATAAAAAAAGTTTGAGGCGTTGGTTCTTAGCAAACACGCCAAAAATGAAGTTTCTGGAATCTTATTAGTTGCTGTACTTATTTTTCCATACTTTTCACCCCCACCCCTTCAACGGAGTCATTTCAATCGGACGTTATTATAATTTATTTATTTATTTATTTATTTATTGCATACACTGTTCAACAGGTAAGATACCCAATTACAGAACAGGAATAAAGGCATACAAAGCATTAATTACATAATATACAACAACATAGAAAAAAAGTAAAATGAAGAAAAAAAATACTTAAATGTACGAACTATGAATAACTAATGATACGAAGAAAGAGAAAAAAGTAACATGGGAAATGTTTAAATATAAAAACTATATATACATATATACACATATGCGATTCAAAGTAAATTAAGAAAAACAAAGACAATCACTGGTTATTTAATTTAGAACATTTTGTTTTATGTCACTAAGGCTGCAATTAAAAATATCGAAGTCGTTACATAATTTGTTAGAAGTACTGCAAATCGTATATAAAGGTGAATTATTTAGTACGTTGGTACGCGGCGTAGGTAAATAGAAAACTTGGTGATTACGAGAGGTTAATCTGGGAACGTGAAAATTAAGCTTACTAATTATTTCGGGTGCGTCAAAATCATTGTGTAGTAATTTAAACAAAAATACTTGAGAAAAGTACGTACGCCTATCCTCAAGAGTAGTCATTCAAGCAAGTTACTTTGCGCAAAATCAATCACTAGATAGGTACCGTCGGATTTGAACCACAGTAATTTAAGAAATCTACGTTGAACTGCCTCCAAGTTATTCTTGTGAACATCATAACTGGAACTCCAAATTAGCGATGCGTACTCAAGTTTCGATCTGACGAAGGATTGATAAAGAATTTTCAGAGTATCAGTATTAGTGAACTGTCGACTAGTACGAACGATGAATCTAAGGGCTTTGGACGCATCGGACACAATGGTATCGATATGATCAGTGAAGGATAATTTACCTTCAAAAGTTACGCCGAGGTCGCGAAATGTTAAAGGTCTTTGAAGTATGACATTATCTAACTTGTAATCAAAAATAAAAGGTGATGTTTTTAAAGAAAAGGACATTACGTTACATTTACTAGGATTCATGAATAATTTATTTACTATACACCAGGTGTTTATTTTGTCAAGAGAAGTCTGAAGTTGAAAACAGTCATCGATTTCATCAATTACCGTGAAAATGTTTAGATCGTCGGCATATAAAAGGTGAGGCAAATTAATTTCGTTCACTATGTCATTAATAAATATGTTAAAAAACAAGGGCCCCAGAATAGATCCCTGGGGAACTCCAGATGTGGCAGCAAATTCGATCGATTTGAACCCATTTAATGCAACGTACTGACTCCTATTCATTAAATAAGAATTAAACAAAAGGAGCAAAGAATATGAGAAGCCGATTTTTTCTAATTTACTAAGTAACAACTGGTGATCAAGTCTATCAAACGCTTTGGAGAAATCGGTATATATGACATCTACCTGCCCACGTTCATCTAAGGATTCCGAAATATATTGAGTTACACAGAATAAATTTGTTGTTGTTGAACGCCCTTTCATAAATCCATGTTGATTAATAGAGATTTTGGTGTTAATCGAATGATATATTCTATCATGAAGTAATATTTCTAAGACTTTACAGAAGTTACAAATTACAGAGATTGGTCTAAAGTTCTCAATATCTAGTTTGTTTCCCTTTGTGAAGATGGGACATACTTTTTTCCATAGGTCAGGAAATAGGCAGTTTTTTAAGATTAAGTTAAAAATTAGAGTTAGAGGAAATGCAAAGATGATAGCGCAATCCTTTAATAAAAAAGCTGGAATGGAATCAGGACCGGTCGTCATTTTGGGTTTAATTCGTTTTAGAGCCCGAATAACCTCATCTTCACTAAAAGAGTTTATGCTAACAATAGGGTTATTGTTAGGTATATCGGTCTCAATGTGATGTTCCTCGATATCTAATGAGGACTCATTACTAGATTGACCGAAATAATTGGCAAATGCATTTAGTATATCAGAGGGATTGTAATACATACATATACTAAATTTCAAGTGAATATATCAATTCTATTTTATCATCCTCTTTAATAATGGAGTGGAGGTGGTGGGGGTTTGAAAAATATGATAAAGAAATATGAGACCATAGTTCCGAGTATATACACCAAATATCAAATTTCTATGCTCTTACCGGCTTGCTTTGCTCATTCTTCCCTATTGACCCTATTTATTTCTAATTACTACCCCCGAACTTTTCACCGGAATGGAATGGTGGGGGGAGTTGAAAAATATAAAAAATCTGAGGCCTTGACTTCTAGTACATACACCAAATCCCAAGTTTCTGTACTCTTACCAGCTTGCTTTACTTATTTTCCCCTATTTGCCCCTATTTAACCCCCAACCCGTCAACAGAACAATTTCAAAATATAATCTAGCTCCAGATGTCATTATAATATATTTGTATTCCACATTTCTAGTGAATATCTCAATTTTATTTTATCAACTCCCTTTATGAATGGAGTTGTGGTGGTGGGGGGATGTAAAATATTATAAAAATATTTGAGGTCTTGGCTTCTAGTATATACACTGAATCTTAAGTTTCTGTACTCTTAACAGCTTGATTTACTCATTTTCCCTTATTTACCCCTATTTACCCCCCAACCCTCCACCGGATACGTTCATAAAATAATTCAGTTCCAGATCTTGTTGTGATACATACGTGTATAAAATTGCATAAGCCGTTCCAGAGAAAACGTGCGGATAAAAAAAAGTTACAGACAGGCAGACCAACAGAAATTTTTTTTCGCTCAAATTTAAAATCTCGACGTTTCATGACATTCTAAGCCTATTTCAACAAAAAAAAAATTGAATATTTTTTTGCCATTACTATACTTCCACTCCAGTACGTGGATGTGGAAGTAATTATTTTCTACTTTCTAGTGTAATTCAGTTTTAAAACAAAACCATTATTTAAAAAAAAATGTATATTTATTTGTATCTTTTATTGAATGCGGGGCTCGTGCTTCTCCCTCCCCTCCAAGGTCGATAACTTGTACTTTTCAGGGTTCAGGTCTAAACAACATATTTCAAAATAGTTTCTACCGCATCTTTCACAAGGCAAAGGCCTTCTTTTGTCCCTACTGACTGGATTAATAAGACAAGGTATATAGCCGTTACCAAACAATGCCACGTATAGGGGGAGTACCGAAAAGTACTAAATACACGGTATGAACGGTAAGTTACTATATTAGTTCTTACCTTGTAGGTTATGAAGCGCTCACATTAAATTAAGTCACGCGCCAAGTGAAGCAATACACTCTGGTTTTAAACACTTACTTTGCATGTGAAACTTCATTAATTTTAATTAATTAACGACAGGTTATAGAGATCTGATAATTTGGGATTATGTTATTTTTATGAGGTATTTAGATTTATGAAGGGTTTACTCTATTTTTATATCTGTTTTTTAAACACTTTAAGAATCGTATTTGTAATTAAAACGACACCTTTATTAAAAATATAATAACACTTATTATTCCATCAAATAATATTCTTATTAAATATAATATAATAGCATTACATCCGTTTATTAGTCGTCAGTCACTAGTCATATTAAATTCTTATCAAAGCTTTTTTATTTTTAATTGACTAAATTATCAGACGTCAGATAAACCCAAATGTAAATGAAACAAAACCAATATATTTTCGATACCGCTGTTATTTAAAAGAAACATTTTGTAACAAATCATGTTTTTTGTGTGTAGTGTTCTACTTTTTATAAATTATGTGCAAAGTGCAAAAATTTTAGGTGTTTTTCAGTTTCCCTCTTTGAGTCATCAAATTGTTTACCAATCTTTATGGAGAGAATTATCCTTACGTGGACATGAATTAACTGTTGTTACGCCCTACCCACTTAAAGACGAATCGTTGATAAATTTAACAGAAATAGATGTAAGTTACATACAAAACATGATACCATCATCAGAGGCCATTGAAATCACTATGTCAAAGGATGCTTCCACAACAAACATAATGAGAGCCTTTTACAGTCTGTCTGAAAAAATTCAGAATTTAATATTTGAAAATTCTCAGTTTAAAAATCTGTACAACAATCCTTATATTAAATTTGATTTAATCTTAGTTGAAGGTCTGCATCCTGGAATGTACAGTTTGTCAGGAAAGTTCAAAGCACCAATAATAGGCATGTCTTCTTTGGGGATAGTGGTGGCTTCCCATGAATCTATTGGCAATACGAATCATCCTATTTTATACCCTGATATGAATATAGCAGTTCAAGAAAATTTGACCTTAAAAGAAAAAATGTATAGTATATATTTTTCTTTATGGCTGTTATATTATTATAATAAAAATGTAATAGTAAATGCAGATAAAATTGCTAGGAAACATTTAGGTAATAATATACCATATCTAGGAGATGTGGCAAGAAATGTTAGCCTAATTTTTGTTAACACAAATCCAATAATGTATAATGTTAGACCAAATGTTCCTATAGTTATTGAACTTGGACAAGTGCACATAAGACCTTCTAGACCTTTACCTGAGGTGAGTGAAATAACTGTAGCAATAGTATATTCTACAAGTTATGGAATATCCCATATTCCACACGAGCGAAAAGTTTCGCGAGTGTGGAATATGCCATTCCAAACGCGTTCTCTAACAAGATTTTAGAAATTATACAAAACTGTTCAAAACGTCAAATGTGAAGTAAAAAATAAACACCTTTTTTTCGATGTAACTATAGCAACCGACCCACTAAATATGGCTTAACGGCTTCTGATTTATCGAAAGCCGTGCGGTATTATTAAATAACTCTGTGTTGGAATGATACTTATGTTCCAACACAATTTTTAGTTGTGAAATTTGCAGTTTCTGAAACAGTGTTAGAGAAAAACATTTAAATAATTTCCTGTACCTAATTCATATACTTAAGGGTGAGTCGGAAGGAAAGTGGCAACTCCGGAAGTGTATACTACACATATGTGTATTTTATAAAAATATTTATTATTATTACAAATACATAATACATTATTTTCAATTTACAATATATACAGACTTAGACAAATGTATCAAAACACGATTTTTGGATACACCATACGTTCGATTAAAAAATATCCTTAACAAAAAAGTTTTTGTGGTATTTTTATTCTGTTCAGTGGCGTACTTTGATTTTTCGAGACATGACGTCGTTGGCAGTTTTTTAATGAATGACCCTATAATAATAATAATAAACGTCTTTATTAATTCCAATTAAAAATCGAAAAAAAAATACAGCTGTCATATATGTTTTTGGAAATAAAGGGAGAAGTTCAACTTATTTAGTGACAGTACACTAACAAGTTGCTCTTCCACTTAACCCGATGTATTTTTACAGTTTCAGATATACATTTGTTCATCAATTACAATGATATAAGGTTTCGTGGGTGTGCGACTTGTGGATTTTTAAATATCAAATAAAATATTAAAATACAGAGTAATAAATATTAGAAAAAATAAAAATATTCATAAGAAGTGTTCAAGCTGGGGGCCTTCAACAGCCTGGCAATATCCTAATCGATCGACAAAGGCTCTTAAAGAGTTTTGAATAGCATGCTGCTGTATTTCTTGAATAACCATCCCCATTCAATTTTGCAACGCATCTACTGACTGAGGGTTGGTCGTCTTAGAGACAACGGATTTTAAGGGACCCCCAAAGAAACTAGTTCAAAGGACTTAATCTGGCGATTGCGGTGACTATTCAATATGTCCTCTTCAACCTACCCATCTCTATGGAAATATTTCATTTAAGTATTGAGGCAAGTCAACTTCACAACGAGGTGAAGCTCCATCTTGCTGATACCAAATTTCATCTGAGAGGCGTTTAGGATTTGCATGGTTTGGAAATAAACAATTTAATGCCGGAACTATTTGCTCGCGCAAAAGTTGTAAATAACGAATACGGTTAAATTTTCTTTAAGAAAGAATGGCCTGATGATGTGTCTTCTGATTATCCCCGCACATATATTTAATTTTTGAGGATATTGAGTGTGACTTTATTTTACTATTTTATTTAATATTTAAAAAACCACAACTCGCACACCCACCAAACCCTCTATCCATTATGATGAAAAAGTGTCTGTCTAAAAATATAAAAATATACAGGGTTATCCGTTTAAAAAATTACAGGTGGCGTCATATCTCTAAAAATACTACAAAAACTTTTATCAATAGTATTTTTAATCGAACTTACAGTTTAGCTACAAGTCAGGTGTGCCACATTTGGCCTACCCTGTATACATACAGGTATTACTAGTAACTAATACTAAGAAACAGAATACCCTGATGTTGTGCGATTTTTTTTCTAATCATAGCCTCTAATAACAAAGAAACCGCTGCCCAAGGAATCACCACTTTCACATCCAGATTTCTCATGCAAGTCTCTTTAAACAAAAACTTCTTGCAATGTAATAAGTGGAAATAATTGCTCATAGAATTTTAACGATATGAAATTTGAAATCATTGTCCCCGAGATGGTAATGGCGGCCGATGTCCAAAAATTCTTTGAAAATTTTTGCTTTCACACACACTGAAATATAATTTTATTTTGTAGACCCTTCGAATAAATGGGATGGGTATGGTGGGGGTAGCAGATGTCATAGAACTGAAACCTTGGCCTCTAGTGTATACACCAAATCCCACTCTAACTAGTTTGCTTTACTTATTTACCCCTATTTATTCCCAAACCTTCAAAGGAATCATCTCAATATAATTTTGTTCCATATGTCATTATCATGCATATGTGTACCAAATTTCAAGAGAATATCTCAATTTAATATTTTAACTCCTTTAATAGTGGTGGTGGGTGACAATATTATTTAAAAAATTAGGGCGTTGGCTTCTAGTATACAGTATGTCTCACTTTTCATTACTCCCATATCACAGCTCCCTTATTAACATCGCGATTTTAAAAAAAATTGGTCGAAGGTACTTACCCATCAGGAGATTGTGTCACGATAAATATTTTGAAATCCACCGATGGCGTTCGTCATTATGAAGAAAATTGAACCTGATTTTCCAAAAAAGATATTAGGCAATCTTTTAACTGTAAAACAATTCATAATTGTATTCGTTATCAAAAATTTACTAATACCGAATTTCAATAAAATAAGAAAAGAGAATTTTCCTTTTTAAAATACCAGTAATTATTTATAACTCTATTTTCGGACTTAATTAAGCTGAAGGAAAACAGTCGCTCCATTTAGAATTAATCCATGTGATATATTGAGCAATCTGTGATTTACTTATCTATGCAAATTCTATTATTTATTGAATTGTTCGTGAATGAAAGTTATCTAAAATTGAACTTTTTTTAATTTCCAAGATTATAAGACTGTTTTACACTTACAACTTTCCCTAATATTTTTTTCTTGGAAAATTTTTTAAATTTTTCTGGACTTTTTCCAGCTTGCTTTACTTATTTTTCCCTATTTCCCCGCCCCCCCTCCTATGGAATTATCTCATAATATAATCTAGTTCCGTATATCGTTTAGTATATATGTGTGCCAAATTTCACGTGAATATCTCAATTTTATTTTATCTGGCCGCACGGTAGGGATTCCCTAAATACATTCTTATCACATTTAAGCAACATCCATCCCAAGATACAGTTCATCATGGAAGTGGAGAATAATTCGCCTCTACCTTTCCTAGATGTCCTTATCACCAAAAATAACACAAACCGATTCTCTTACTCTGTTTACCGAAAACCAACCCACACAAACCGTTACTTAAATGCAAACTCCCATCACCATCCCTCACAAATAAATTCGGTCGTCAACACCCTTATAACAAGATCCCTCAGACTAACTGACAGCCATAACAGACAACTGAATTGCACACATTAGAACACGCACTCCTACAAAACGGTTATGACAGAAACTATATAAGATGGACCAGAAATAAAGCACAGAACACATCCCAAACACAACATCCGGACACATCCCTGCCTGAACAACACAAAGCCTTCCTACCTTACATCAAAGGTGTCGCAGACAGAATCTCTAGAGTCCTAAAAGCAAACAACATAAAAACAATATTCAAAACACAACAGACTATTTCCAACCTTATCAAGTCCCCAAAAGACCAAGTCCCTAATGACTGTCCCCAAACTTACATTGGACAAACAAACAGATGCATTAACAACAGGGTTTACGAACATCGCCTAGCGGTCAGGAAAATTCATCCTACCTCATCCTTAGCACAACACCGTCTCCAGACTGGACATAACATATACTTTGACAACACAAAAACAATAGCACCTATATATTCCCTAAAATCACGAACGATCCGTGAAGTAATTGAAACTGAGAAGTGTCCTAATTGATTAAGAAAAAGGGGCGACTTCCAACTGCTTGGAGTCACTAATAACTCCACTAACACAACACAGCGACCTTCCTACCATGCGCAACCGTGCTGCACTAGTGCTCGCCACACCCACCAATCCTACTATAAATACCTCATCCCAACCCACAACTCGTCGGTTCTCTCTAAAACTGAGATTGAGATCTTAGAGACGAATGACGGTTCGACCTAGGAAGTAGGCAGATTGAGGACCCGGACTCGAACAATTCCTTACACTTCCTAGACTAGATATCCCATACACCGTACATTATCGATTCTTCTTCTCCAAAGTGGGAGCCTGTTACGATCTATTTTCGCATCTATGCATTTAAATATAAATCTCATAATTGTTCCCATGTTATCGTTTTAGTCGACTGTATATAGTATAACTGGTTGCCTACCGTTCGTGCTCCATGTGAGCCACGCATGGTGTTGCTGGTTCATGTGAGCCACGCATGGCGTTGCTGGCAACGCGTTGCTAGCAACACACAGAAGCGTACCTAATTTCTTAGGAAGCGAATTCCAAACGTCTCGATTATAACCATTTCAATACCGTTATTCTGAATTAAACTTATTGTTTTGTTAATGGAATTACGGAATACAATATTATGTGTGGAATATAGACGTCGTTAGGGAGATTGATGACAGATTTGTGGGTTACGTTGTATAGTGGTCATTTGGAACGTACCCAGGAGGAGGTTTGGTCGTCCTCGGATTTTGACAGAGGTTTCCGTCTTGATCATTTTTGGTGATTTTTTTCCGTTTGCCTGCCGAAGACAACTTGTGTCGCTGAGCACGTGGATAGTAATTTTGTGAATTTGCTCCTTTAATGGGATATGGTGCTGTAGTTGACAAATTTAGCAGTATTTTATTTTGATATTTTGTATTATTTTCTGTTGGGAAGTACTGCTACGGAATTTTCCGGATAAATCAACTTGCTGGAGCACATAGCAAAGGAATCCTTTAAGCCCACTTAACATCTAAGGTGTGCCTCTGAAATCTCTTTGGAAAATAGATTTGTAATGTTCGTTATTTCTTTATTGCAGGGCTTGTTGTTTTTAGTTTCATTTTCACTTCTACCTTTACGTCAATTTTATTTTGGACTTTTACTGGTATCGTATCCTGTTTGTTGACCCTACATCTTACCTTTCTGGTTATTTGTACATCTGAATCTGGATTGTATGTGAACGTTGGTTTTGCTAAAAGTTGGTTGTCAAGCTGTTAGTTGAATTTGGAATCCTGAGTTGTACCGGTGAAACTCTCCTGCCTGGTTCCCTTGGAAGCTACGCTCCCCTGGTAGGCCTAGTGTAGACATTATGAAACCTGCTGGGGGTAAGCGTCTTTAAATTGCATAACGAGGGACCTGATATAACATCCCACCTTCCACGAGGCATTGAAAGTCCATCAAGTTTTTTTGCGGTACTAAATTGCTGTCATTCGTCCCACGTTACTATACAGGGTTTTTCACATATTGCACCTAATACTTTACACATTAAATTTAAATTGTCAGTGAATATTTTGCACATGACCAATTAAATTTTTAGTAGTTTTGAACACCACGCTTGCAATTTTTTCATTTTTGTTATTTAATCTATCGTCACTTACCTAGTTCACATTATTTTGTTCATTTTCCTTATTATTCAGTATTTTAATGTAATCGTCTAAGCCAGTATATTTTGGGGGTCATTTATTGCATATTATTAGTTAAGATTTTATTAGTTTTAAGTTGTCGTATATTTTGTGTTAGGTTAAGTGTGGGCCACACATCTAGCTATATTGATTGTGTGTAATATTATTTCTGTGGCATATGGTTGTAAGTATACCTAATGTGATCATTAAATCGGTTATAGTGAGACGCGTATTTGTTTTCAGCAGCATACATCCAACGCTCCAATTTATCGAATTCACTCCCCTAGGACTTCTCTAATGGGCCGTGTGAGTCTCTTTCGCCACCAATTGAATGCAGAGAGGGGACTGCACGTAAAACATACAAATTTTGTTCAGGGCACAGGGTGACCACCCTACCCTGCAGTATAGCTGATACCTCAGCCTATAAAGTTAAATTCTTTTATACTATACCCCTTTTATCTGGGAGCCCTGCAACGTCGAGACTCCAATAACCTCATATATATATATATATATATATATATATATATATATATATATATATATATATATATATATATATATATATATATATATATATATATATATATATACAGGGTGCGCCAAAGTTCTGATTTTGGTCGATTACGGCTGTATTTGAAATGGTGGAAATATATTGTCTATAGATTATTTTCTTGATTTTCAATTCTGAATAACCAGAAAATATGTACAATTATACAGGGTACTCCGTTTTCGTTGTCCGAGCAACAACTTCGTTATTTTAAATGGAACACCCTATATTTTTTTCCTTTATCGAGTTACCCATCTAATTATATTCATAATTCTATTAAGGTGGTAGGTACTTAAAATGAACCGTTTACGATATAAAAAAGATTTTTTGACAAAAAGTGAGGTTTGCGGATAAGTTTTTGAGTACCTCTGATTTCATAGACAAGAGAGTTTTCAAAATTCTGCTTATACTGTTATGTTGAGCATATTAAGGGCTAGTAGGGCAGAAACATTATTAATATTAATCTTATACAGAGTGCTGAAAAAATTGAGTTTAATGTTTCGCTAATAAAAAAGGCCGTAATTCAATTTTTTCAAATGGGACGTACTATTTTCAGTTCTGTCATCTAATGAAGTGTTAAATTATCTTTCCATTGATATATCATAGTAGGTATTTATCTTTAGGAGTTGCATAGATATTAAGGTTAATTGTCTGGATCAGTCATTTTTCTTGCTGGAACTTCATGAGGTTTGTACTGCACTTCACCAGTTTCGATAAATCTGTCTCTAAGATTACTAAATGCAGGTTCTAAAGGGTGTCTCCTTTCAGGATATCTGGTTTTATAGACTCGGGATGCTAAGAGGCTGTTCCTTGAGCACTCCCCCAGAATAAAAATCATGTCAACCATTTCTTCCCGCGAATAATTCATATTTAATATAATTATATGCAAATGCAACTTCCTGGAACTGTAAAAGCTACTAGTATTTTATTAAAGACAATCAAAACAAAAGCACTTACCGATATAGCAGTAACACAAAACTTTAGAACATCCACAGACACGTGTTTTGACATCTATGTCTCTTCGGTGCGGCTTTTTCTAAAGTTCACAATTAACTGAAATATGTAAGCAAATACTCGTGTTATAACTATCAAAGGATTACCAGAACAGGATATTAAAAATTAAAATTAGATTATAGGAAATTCCCCGTAAAGGGATAATTATCAATATAATTATATGCAAATGCAACTTCCTGGAACTGTAAAAGCTACTAGTATTTTATTAGCTAATAAAATACTAGTAGCTTTTACAGTTCCAGGAAGTTGCATTTGCATATAATTATATTGATAATAAAATATAAAAATAATTAATAAAATACTAGTAGCTTTTACAGTTCCAGGAAGTTGCATTTGCATATAATTATATTGATAATTATCCCTTTACGGGGAATTTCCTATAATCTAATTTTAATTTTTAATATCCTGTTCTGGTAATCCTTTGATAGTTACAACACGAGTATTTGCTTACATATTTCAGTTGATTGTGAACTTTAGAAAAAGCCGCACCGAAGAGACATAGATGTCAAAACACGTGTCTGTGGATGTTCTAAAGTTTTGTGTTACTGCTATATCGGTAAGTGCTTTTGTTTTGATTGTCTTTAATAAAATACTAGTAGCTTTTACAGTTCCATTTCCAAGTTGCATTTGCATATAATTATATTAAATATGAATTATTCGCGGGAAGAAATGGTTGACATGATTTTTATTCTGGGGGAGTGCTCAAGGAACAGCCTCTTAGCATCCCGAGTCTATAA
The DNA here is from genome assembly GCA_963583905.1 of Stenurella melanura. Classification (NCBI taxonomy): domain Eukaryota; kingdom Metazoa; phylum Arthropoda; class Insecta; order Coleoptera; family Cerambycidae; genus Stenurella; species Stenurella melanura. The sequence goes on along the minus strand of CAUZXK010000117.1, from coordinate 131,313 downwards.
AACCAGATATCCTGAAAGGAGACACCCTTTAGAACCTGCATTTAGTAATCTTAGAGACAGATTTATCGAAACTGGTGAAGTGCAGTACAAACCTCATGAAGTTCCAGCAAGAAAAATGACTGATCCAGACAATTAACCTTAATATCTATGCAACTCCTAAAGATAAATACCTACTATGATATATCAATGGAAAGATAATTTAACACTTCATTAGATGACAGAACTGAAAATAGTACGTCCCATTTGAAAAAATTGAATTACGGCCTTTTTTATTAGCGAAACATTAAACTCAATTTTTTCAGCACTCTGTATAAGATTAATATTAATAATGTTTCTGCCCTACTAGCCCTTAATATGCTCAACATAACAGTATAAGCAGAATTTTGAAAACTCTCTTGTCTATGAAATCAGAGGTACTCAAAAACTTATCCGCAAACCTCACTTTTTGTCAAAAAATCTTTTTTATATCGTAAACGGTTCATTTTAAGTACCTACCACCTTAATAGAATTATGAATATAATTAGATGGGTAACTCGATAAAGGAAAAAAATATAGGGTGTTCCATTTAAAATAACGAAGTTGTTGCTCGGACAACGAAAACGGAGTACCCTGTATAATTGTACATATTTTCTGGTTATTCAGAATTGAAAATCAAGAAAATAATCTATAGACAATATATTTCCACCATTTCAAATACAGCCGTAATCGACCAAAATCAGAACTTTGGCGCACCCTGTATATATATATATATATATATATATATATATATATATATATATATATATATATATACATATATATATACATATATATATATGTATATATATATATATATATATATTCGGATAGGTTTCGGATATTCTTAGAGAGAACTAAGAACTGAGATTGAGATCTTAGAGACGAACCACGGTTCGACCTGGGGAGTAGGCAAATTGAGGCCCCGGACTCGAACCATTCCTTACACTTCCTAGACTAGACCTCCCATATCCCATACATTATCGATTCTTCTTCCCCCCCTTTCTCTTGAAAATGGCTCCAAAGTGGGAGCCGAAACGTCGAGACTCCAATAATCTCAGACGCGGTTCAACCCGTGAACCTAGTATTTTTCATATATATATATATATATATATATATTTTATTTTTATACGTTCGAATTTACTTCTTGAAAGTAAATTGAAATGATTTTACTGGGCGCCAAACAGTTTCTTAAAAGCTGTTAATATTATAGACTATAGAACATCATTAGCATGACTATCTACAATCTATAGAATGACTCTTACTCAAGGTTCAACGAAGTCGGTTCAATAAATGCTCATCGATCAAGATAACAATCTAAATAAATCGAACTCAATATTGAACGAACAAAGTATTAATTTATTAACAAATTTGAACTTGGAATGTAATTAACAAATTTAAATAACAAAATCTAACTTAACTAAAACTGATAAATATGGCCTTTATTTAAAATAAATATGTACCATGGATTTGTGATATTGTAAAGCTTTACCTTGTCCAGGTTTCTTTCGACTCGAGTAATGTTAAATTATAACCTCTAACTGGTTATTATAATCCTTGAAATATTATGTCACTTGACTGACTTTTTAACCTCTCAAGGTTTCTTCTTCTTCTTCTTTACTGGATTGACGTTTGTTTATAACCTCCAATTTATTTTCAAGATTTCCTTGAAATATTTCTATCACTTGATTGACGTTTGAATTCCTTCACCATATAAATTTGCTAACTGGATTAACAAATACTTCCCTCTTCTAAATCTGCTTTCTGGATACTCTACTTCGTAATACTTTCAAAGTTTACTCACTTTTTATATTTAATATACTTTTACAATTTTTTCTTGATATCAATATATCTGGATTGTAATATTCTAACCTTCAAATTATTCACCACTTTTCTTTTATTTTCAATTTATTAATTATTCGTGGATGAATATTTTTCGCAGCTCGCTGTTCAGCGGTATATGATCAACTGATTTGTTATTTTAAGTCGTTTATTTGGTTAAATTCCAATGTTTCAATTGTTTTTTTCTATTTTGATCTAATATTTCAAAATTTAATTTTAATTTAAAATTTAAACTATTCCATTTTGTTTGTTCATTATATTAATTGAATACTGTTTTTAATTCTTTAATTTTCCTGATGAATTTCTTATTCTACTTTTCAGGATTAAGTGAATAATTGTAATTACTCGAAATATATTGACATATTACATATACCTTTTAAAATCTACTTATAACTACAATTAACAATTCCAATCTCAAATAAATACTAATTCATACATTTAGATGAATAGCAATGATAAACACAAAATGCTAGTAGTTAAAAACGTACTGCAGTTTTTCATACTGACAGAATACTGATATTACAAACTAAAACAAGAAATTGATACGCCAACAAACATTTAACATCATACTATTAGTCCTTTCTTTCTACATGATATGAAATATCATTTACAAAACACCTTTCTGCAATGATATTTGAAAATATCTGAAAACTTAAAATGTCATTCAGTGTTTTGTAATATATGGACTTACTATTTCTAAAATAATCACGCTGCGATGCAACTACTGTTAACAGTCTTTCATTCAATATTCATTTTGTGTAGATTTACAGTGTTTCTACACAATTTAAAATTTTCAGCCCTAAATTCTGACACGTATGCGGAAGAAAAAGCCGCGGAAAAAAAAGCCGCGGAATAAAAATCCTGGAAAAAAAAGCCGACGGAAGAAAACGCCGCGGAAAAAAAGCCGACGGAAAAAAAAGCCGCGGAAGAAAAAGATGCTTTACAGAAAACAGAGAACATGAGTCTAGGAAAAAAAAGCCTCGGAAAAAAAAGTCGCAGAAAGAAAATCCGCGAATTGTAAATACGATAACTTCTGTTAGACTTAAAATTTGTGTTTCAAATTTGAGACATGTATAAAATAGCATAGCAGAATACTCCCTATTGAAATTGAGTAATATCGGCCATATAGGGCGATCTTCAGGGGTGTGCAAGTTGTCATTAGGTATTTATATAATTGTGTTTTATTATAACTTTATAGGCAACTGTTACCAAGGTTTTTGATTAAGCACACAAAAGTACATAGATGTACAAGATATCAAAACAAAATATACAGGATGTTTCTAAGATTTGAAAGAGTTTTCCATAGATTAGAAAATATGTAAAAAACCGCTGTCTTAGGAATTACTACTTCCACATCCAGATTTCCCATCCAAGTCTCTTTAAAGGAAAACATCTTGATACTATATTTGCACTCTAGGATGTGAAGATAATTGGTCATAGAATTTTAATAATATATTTGATGCAGATATGTCATAAAAAAATTAGGGTGCTGCCGAATCTATATTTAAGCTCTGCATAATCCATATTCGGATCCTGCCGAACACCAAAGTGACTTCCGGGAGTTACCGAATCCATATTTCGGGCGCTGTCGAATTCCAACGTAATTTCCGATCGCCGTCGAATACCAAGGCAATTTTCGGACACTCCCGAATGGCAAGGTGACTTCCGGGCGCTACCGAATCTGCATTCGGGCGCTGCCTAATCTGCATTCGGGCGCTGCCAAATCTGCATTCGGGCGCTGCACAATGGTCCAGAAAAAGTTATAAAATTTTCTAGAGCTCTCATTTATTTGCAACTGATTGGGATAATTTTTTTTAAATATTCGTGATTAAATTACGAAGAGATCTGTCATCCCTGATTTTTAAAATATGCAAACCTGAAAACGGTTCATATGTCTAAATGGCCAGGTTTTATAAAAGTCTTATAGATTTTTTTTAACAATTTACATACATCATGCCACTCGGGGGTTTTCGAGACCGCTGATAACGAATCTGATATCCAAATTGTCGTGAACCAATCTGCAAGATGGCGGAATTAATATGGCGGCTATAAAATGATAAGAAATGATAAGAAATATATTTTCGTTAATTTTAATACTAACAAGTTTCAAATATTACTGATTACTATTTTTAAATTCAAATTGTTTCAATTTTAAGTTCTAGTAAGAAATTCAAGATGGCGGATCCAAAATGAAAATCAAGGAATTATTTAAATGCGTTATTCTAATAGTGCGTAACACCAGTGATGTCATAAACGCCGACATAGACAATTTTTAGAATAATTTTTTAATTATTGTCAATATTGTTTTACTACTTACCTCAAACGAAAGTAGTCGATTGTTTACCTCTGGCTCACCATTACAAGTCCGTTATCTGCATTTAGTTCATTTTTAATATTGCCGGTAGCATAGCCGTAGGTAGGTTAAATGATATTTATTTACTTTTATTGAATCATTTGTGGAGTTGTTCATTAAATTAACATTATGTATTATAAATAAATATCCCATTATAAATTAATAATTTACATCATGTCTATCAATTAATTTAAAAAAGTAGAACAATATTTACAAAAATTAGAGAGTTATTCTAAAAATTGTCAGTCAGCGCTTATGACATCGCTGGTGTTATGAAATATTAGAATAATGCATTTAAGTAATTATTTGATGTCCTATTTGGATCCCCCACCTTGAATTTCTTACTGGAACTTAAAACTGAGACAATTTGTATTCAAAAATAGTAATCAGTAATATTTGAAACTTGTTAGTACTAACTTAAACGAAAATATATATTCTTTTAACATTTCTTAGCATTTTATAGCCGCCATATTGATTCCGCCATCTTGTAGGTAGGTTCACGACAATTTAGATGTCAGATTCATTATCAGCGACTCTCCGAGTAGCAAGATTTATGAAAATCGGTTAAAGAAGAAATTCTGTAAAATTTTTAAAAAACATTTAGGCACATTAATTGTCTTCAGATCTGCATATTTCAAAAATCGGTCATGACAGATCTCTTCGTAATTTAAACACCAATATTAAAAAAAAATTATCTCAATCGGTTGGAAAATAAAAGTTCTAGACAATTTTGAACGAAAAAACTTTTTTTTGGCCCACTGTGCGCTGCCGAATCTGTATTCGGGCACAGCTGAAGCCAGTATTGAACACTACTCGCCAGGATACATTTTCATTGCAAGATCTAACCCCCTAAATATAATATATACTAACTGACATACAAAGCAAGTTAAATAAAAGCTTTTTAAAATGAAGTTTCTGGACTCTTATTTAGCTTATTTTTCTTATTACTAAAACCTAAACCTAAAACCGGTAATATTGCTCATAGAGAAAAAAATCATATCGCTGTGCTGGTAATCGAATTCTGAACAACTTTCAAACTGTTCTTCCGTGTGTCTGTCCATCTGTCCACCTGTTTGTCTGTTCGTTCCTCACATTTCTTGTAAGCACGATAGAAGTCCGATTATTGTATTGTAATTTGGACAGTAGGTTGGTGTTAGCTAGAGGAAGAACCCTATTGTTTTTGAACAAAATCGATCAATAAATAAAAACGTTATTAATTTAAAAAATATATATATTTCTTCATATTCTGTAATTCAACAAAGAATGTCTAAAACTAATGTTATTAACAAAAAAAACTGCGAAGAGTATCTACAGAATGTGCAACAATTATATCAAAAGTGCAGTAAATTGGCGAAAAGTATTATTATAATGGTTAGCTTGTTTCCCTTATTTACTCCTACTTATCCCCACCCCTTTATCCTCACCATCTCAACATATAATGTAGTTCCAGATCTCGTTATAATACATTAGAATACCAAATTTCAAGTCAATATCTTAAACCATTCCAGAGAAAACGTGCCAAAAAGTTACAGACGACTGGCCGACGTTTCATGACATTCTAAATTTAATTTAAAGCTCTATAAGATCTCTATCTGTAGCTTTTATATTATATCACACCTTCCCTTGTATTTTGGGTTTTGACAATTTTATAGCTAGAAGAAAATAATATTGCACCAGAAAAAAAATGTGATCAACAAGAAATGTAGAGAAATCCAGAAAACTGTTGATTATATGACAAATCTTAACCAAAGCGTATTTTAACGCCGGAGAAAGATGAGCATTTAAAAAAAATCATTCCGTTCGGTCTAACTTTTCAAGATACAAGCAAATAATTATTTACAGACAGTGGGCGCCCGACCCTAAATAATTTGTTGTTTAGATAGCCCTTGGGCAATATGAATATTGTTATTATATCGTCATCGTCAAACTCTTTCATTTGATACTCATGTCAAGGGGATTATTGTGAAGAAAATGTAATCTGCCATATTGGGTTTAGAATGACGTTACATAGTTTATCGTATTTTACTCGTCAATCAACTCTATTTGATACCCATGTCAAGGAGGTTGTGAAGAAAAGGTAATTTGCCATATTGGGTTTAGAATGACGTCACATAGTTTATCGCATTTTACTTGTCAATCCCCTTCATTTGATACCCATGTCAAGGCGGTTATGAAGAAAAGGCAATCCGCCATGTTGAGGCGTCCGCCATATTGGATTTAGAATGTCACATAATTTACCGCATTTTGCACGTCAAACCCTTTCATTTGATACTCATATCAAGGGGGTTGCGCAGAAAAATGTAATCCGCCATCTTATGGCTTCCGCCATATTGGATTTAGAACGAAAATAGATGCAATGTATCAATGTTTTTACTTTTTAGTTTCCCATCTACCTCATTTTTTATTCAAACGCCATAATTTCGTTTACTCTTGTCAAACTCTTGCATTTGGTGATCCGCCATTTTATGCCGGCGCCATATTGGACTGAGAATGACGTTACACAGCTTATTGTATTCTACTTTATATATCATTTCATTTGATACCCATGTCGAGGAGGTTGTAAAAAGATAGGTGATCCGCCATTTATACGGCGCCATATTGAACTTAAAGTGGCGTTACACAGCTCATTGTATTCTACTTTATATACCCTTTCATTTGATGCCCATGTCGAGGGGGTTGTGAAAAGTTAGGTGATCCGCCATTTTATGCCGGAGCCATATTGGATTTAGAATGACGTTACACAGCTTATTGTATTCTACTCTATGTACCCTTTCATTTGATACCCATGTCGAGGGGGTTGTAAAAAGATAGGTGATCCGCCACTTTATGCCGGCGCCATATTGAACTTAGAATGACGTTACACAACTTATTGTATTCTTCTTTATATACCCTTTCATTTGATATCCACGTCGAGGGGGTTGTAAAAAATAGGAGATCCGCCATTTTGTGCCGGCCGCCATATTGAATTTCGAATGACGTCAAACAACTTATTGGATTTTACTTTATATACCCTTTCATTTGATAATAATGTCGAGGGGATTGTAAAAAAATAGGTGATCCGCCATTTTGCCAGCCGCCATATTGGATTTAGAATGGCATTACACAGCTTATTGTATTTTGCTTTATATACCCTTTCGTTTGATACCCATATCGAGGGGGTTGCCAAGAAAAAGGTAATCCGCCATTTTGTGGTGGTCGCCATATTGGATCTACCATAGTATCGAGAATAATATATTGTATTTTCTCCAGAACCAAAGTTGTGTGCAAAATTTCAGTATGATTGGATATCAGGAAGTGGTCAAAAATTCGATCACCAGATTTGACCATCCATAACTACATGTAATTATTGTAGGATATTTTATCACCACCATTATTATATTGATTCATATTCATTCTTTATTGGCACTCTTACATACAAAGTAATTATATAACACGTTAATGTCAATGTCAGAATGTTAGCGCACTCGGTATTGTCGCAGATTCACTTCATTTCGGATTTTTCTTCCGCGGATTTTTTTACCGCGGCTTTTTTTTCCGTTTACAGGACGGGATTCATTTAGATAATTGATAGGTTTTTGTGTTCATATGTTATATGTAAAGTAGCTTTTTTATCCATGGCTTTTTTTTCCTCGGCTTTTTATTCCTTCGGATTTTTTTTCCAGCATTTTTATTCTGCGGCTTTTTTTTCCGCGGCTTTTTCTTCCTAGATTCGTTTTGACATGAATGTCAGCTTTTATAAAATTTACTTTATTGTTTTTCAAATTAATTCTAAATCATTTTAAATGAGATTGTGAGTCTCTATAAGTTCATGTTTTATCATATACCATTTAGAATAACCTTGTTAAACTAAATTAACTTCATTTTATGTTTATTTAAATATTTTGTTCGTATTCAATATTAAGTTTCATTCTCTGCATCCTACTCGCTGAGAACAACTGAACTTGAATCAATTAAATAAACCACAGATATTCCTGCTTCTGTATGATCCGTTAGTAGGTAGTCCGACAGTTGAGCCAGACAGTACGTCACGCGTGACGTCATTATCGTTAAGTAGGGAATCTGCATTATCGGCAGGAATTTAAAAATGGCGGTAAATTCAAATAGGCGATCTGCATTATCGGCAGGAATTTAAAAATGGCGATAAATTCAAATTGATGGAAATTTGAAATCTAATTTAAAATTAAAATTGGTGGGAAAAGCGATTCAAATTTAGGTGGTTAATCCTACTATCTACAACAAATAGATGTGATTATTAATTAGCGGTGAGTTATGTTAATTAGGTAAGAAAAACACAAAATTAGATTAAATTTACGATACTGACAACCCAATGCATCGCTGTAGGCCCGGGCCGGTGCAAGAATGTATACGTGTAAGCTCAAATCCAAAATATAAGCAGCATTTGCGGCTTCCTTTATTCTTATTTTTAAATAGGTGTTCGTTTGCAAGCGCGTGGCTCTCGGGCGGCTCTCTTTGTGATGTAATTCTTAAGGGATGCCGCTTTGAATGTTATATTTTGTGTACAACTTTACTTTAATTGAGACGACAATATGCAGCGTTATTCAACGGAGACGTTTGCCAGGTACCCACACCCAGGTATTGAGGTATTGCAAACTAAAGAAATTTAGCGCCTCTGCCTCGGTTGCGTTCGGGGTATGAACGAGTGCCCAACAGTTACGTGATGTTATTAAAAAAAAGAGTGCTCTCGAAGGGTGGAGGCCAGTGGAGGGATGAATTGCTAACGCGGCCGTCCTGTGGCTGTGATCTGAGCGTCCTATTGTTATCTAGGTATCTGAAATTGTAAGAAATAAGGAAACAAAATTTCAAATAAATTATGGCTAATGGTTTGTCCTTATGCATTGCCTACATATATTTAGTCAGTTATAAGAGACTGAGATCTGAGTGGAAATAAAAACACTAATGTCCTGAAAATGTAATTGCATAGGTACCTACGTAAACAAAGTAACAATAGGGAGAAAATAATATGCAAAATTAGACTTTATAACAATTTTACCTATAATTCTAATAATTATTTTGATCTACTTACACACTTCGCAATTAGTTGCAAGTGACACTGAATAATTTACTCATTCATCTTGTATACGCCAAGAAGCCCTTTACAGGCAAGAAATATGTGAAAACACAATAAAAACTATTACTTGTAAAATACCTTTTACCACTTCAAGATAAAATAAAAGATATGAGGACGGCAGGTAAGTATTTAGAAAATATAAAAGATGATTGCCGCAAAAGCGACGTACTAGGTGGATATATGTATTGACAATGGAAAAATTTCCTTGTTTTTATCAAATAATTGAATGTGCTTATTCTAAATGAAGAACACTACTTATATAAATAGACACAATTTATATTTTATGAGTTATGTGATATTTTTAGGGATTTCCACTGACTAGATACGCTTGTAAATGTCTACTTATTCTCTCCCTGTTTTAATAATTTATAACTTTCAGATAGTTAATTTCTAATTTCTTCAGCAAAAAGTAATTTTTTAACAATCTTATCTCATATTGAGAAGTTCTATCATTTTTTGTATACTTTAGTCGGATCTTGGGGAAATATATTGTGTAGTTGAGTTCTTTTTCTACATCACCTTTCTCTTATATTTTTCTCTTCTGATTTCTTTTTATATATGACCATTTTGTCTATAGAAGAAGTAAAATATTTTCTGATTCAGATAATGACACCAGGGGAATGGAAATATTTGATATTTTGTTTTAAAACAAGTGGTGGAATAGCTTCGGCTATGCTCGGCCAGGACGTTAATTTATATAAGGCGATTTAAAGAAAAGCATACTAAATACGAAACTTTAAACTTAAGCTCATATGGGTATTCTTAAAATGTTTAATTAGATGTAAAAATATTTAACCCAATTCACAAATTTAATAACCTATATTTTTGCCTTTTAATATAAAATAAATAGAATTTACTGGGTATTTGATAAATTATGCAAGTATGTAACGTTAATCTCGGGGCCCAGAAGGCATCGAATGCAGTACTTTATTTTAAGCATTATGCAAAAAATCAATTCTCTCTCTTAATATATCCTTTTATTTTTTTATAAATGTATAGGACACTGGGACTCCGAATAAATTTCTACATCTTATTTATATTAAATTTCGTCAAGTGTATTGATTCTGGATGACACAAAATGGATTTTTAAGAAATTACGATATTCCTCCATTATTCTCATAAAACTATTTAACAGAATGCTATTTCAATAAGAAGCTAACTATTAAGTAAAAGGCTTTTATTGTCAGTTTTTGTATATTTTTTACTTGAAACCTGTAAAAATAACTCCATAAAACTCCAATGGGGGAAATGTTTCTATTGATAAGTCGCCACAAAATAATCAATACTTCTGCTGGAAGACAAAAATTTTTACAATTGAAACCGTAAGTAATTATATTTTGGCTAAAATACTGAGACCGGAATTTTTAAAATTAATCTATATTTTTGAACATTTACTGGTAAAATAAAAGAATAGACTAGTATACAGTTACAATATAGAAATATTGTACGTTAATGAAGTAAATTAAATCACAATCAGGGTGTGTCAGAATTCTAAGTGACAAATACTGAAGATTTTGAATCAATTCTTTTAGATATATCCCAATTTATTCACCATTTAGTGGAGGAGCGGACAGCGTCACGCTCATTGTACTTCTTCCTACAGATAATATAACAATAATAATAGTAATTATTATTATATAACCTAGAACTCTATAATATATGGAAAATAAGTCACTCCAGGTTATATAAGACGCTTGGTTTAGAGTCCCCAAAGACCTGTAGGCCATATATGGGACCTGTGTAACTACACAAGTTTTAAAATAGATGACAATAATTATAAAGTGTACGAAAAGTGTGCACAAAATACAATTACCTTAGTTTTTACAACCTTATATGATTTTCTTATAAATATATCTAACTTTATGTCTATAAGGTACAGGAAAACATTTTAAAAGGAAGAGATTTCTCATATTTAAAATACACGAGTATATGGATGAGTACAACATATACAGATACTCTTGGGGATGCTAATGATTTAATGAATGCGTCTGCCAGTTGTTCGCCTGTGGGTTAGTGTTATAATTTAAGAGTTAGGAAATTTATATTGGAATATTTAAAGCCGGAAAGAAGGTTGGATATGTTTGCCGTGTATAGTAAATAATAACAAAAAAAAAACATATTATGAAGAGTGGTCACTATTTCAGAAATAACCGCCATCTTGAACAATGCCTGAATTAAAACAAATATTTGATGCACAGGATATATAGTAATCGGACTGTTGTACATCAATTCATTTGTTATTAGGTAGGTAAGTCTAAAAATACAAATAAATGCGCAAATACCACATCATGTTTGGAATCTTTTTTCTGTACAAAATTCTCAAATAAACCAGTTACAACGAAGAAAGAAAACAGTATGATATAAATAATTCTTTTAGTTTCACTTTTGTATAAACATTTAAATATAGATTCGCCTCTTTAAATCTACAAAATAGACAGTAGGGTACGTTTTCAACTGTACAATTAGCTCTTCTACATACATTTCTGTTAGGTGCAAGAACAAAGGCCAAAGATCTTAAATGTTCCATCCAAGGCAAAAGTTTCGTCTTCTTCTGTCTAACCATGTTGTAGTGGATTCACATATTTGTTTACATTCTGCATATTTAATTATATGTAGGTATATACGTTTTATGTGAAACAGCATTGCAATGTATAGCCTTGGTTTAGTGTACCGCTGAAATCGTACCCCACCACAGTTTGTTTTTGATGAATCAGTAGGACGTAGTAATAAACAGTTCAGCATTTGGCAACATTTCTCATTACGAGGGGCAATATCTCAAAATTTATTGAAATGAACATCGTGTATATTTTCCACCGTCTTGCATGGATTGGACAGATGCTCATTTATTTTTTATCATCCACAGTTCTTTATGGCCATCTGTTTAAAAGCTTTCCTTAAAATGGCATAGTACATAAACCATAACATTTATTTCAGCTGACTATTTCAACAGTCGATTTCAGAATATATCGCCACATTCACAATAAAGCTACTACAGAGCTTTTTCACTCATCTCATGCATAATTTTAGGTTATGTTTGTGACCTCCCACCAAGTTCAAAGGTTTTCTTTGTTGTTTTTCCGATTTATAACCCAGTTAATGAATGATTCTAAATAATAAATTTTAATCTGACTTGAACTCTATAGAAGGTCCTCGTTGACAGGAAACGGTGGTGTACTTGGATTGATGGGAGTTACATTACCTTGTGTCCTCTCGAATTGTTCTCAATTTGTAACACTATTTACTATACTATTTTTCCTCCTCATACAAGACAATATCAACGCGCAAATAGCATTCTAAAACTCTTAAGAATTCCTTTCTTCTAAATGGTCAAAACTGTCTCCAAATTTTTTTTTACAGAAGAGGCATTTGATGTACACTTTTCGCGCATATAAAGTCAAACTCAACTTCTTCAGGGTAATCTAGCTGAATTACATTTGATTTCTTAAGAAAAACATAATAGTAACTAGTTTCTCAAGAGCTCTTATGAACGCTTTCACCGCTTTTGGTAAATTTTTAATGAATTTGAACTTACCTCAAAACATGCCAAATAATGTACGACAGTCTATTACATGTTAGAATTTTTCAAGAAACAGTCGGAGATATATCAAAATAACGGCAATTTCTCAAAAATTACTGCTATGCTCTAAATATGTGATCATCTTTTTTCCAAACTTTGCGCGTAGTAAGCGATGTCAAAATGAACAGATCGTTCTGGCTCTCAAACTTCCAATAGGATACCATGATATATATATATATATATATAATAAAGTTAAGTAAGGCACGTGGGCGGTTCTAGCATATTTATGCACAAGAAGTAAGAAAAATAAAAATGGTAATTTGATTTGCGTCAAAATATGTTGATTTGTTTAAAGATTTATCGATATACGTAATGCAAGGATCGGATTAGTATGGTGCCGAATGCAAAATCCTTGAAACATAATCGTTTCATCCTTATTTCACACAAGTTTGGCATATATACCGTACTGCTGAATTCAACCCCTGATCGAGACTTATAGAAGTAATAGGTATCAGTACTTTACGGAAAACAGATTATGCCTCTTTAAAGATTATCTATACAACAAAGAATGTACGACATACAGGGTCTAGGGATTTGTTCCTTTAAAACTAATAAATTGTGTGGATATATTATAATTCGATATACTATATCAGATTACGTACCTATACTATATAACTATAGCTTATAACGCTACCCGTTGAACCCTCGTAGAGGTTCACATGCGTATTGAATCCTCGAAAAAGGGGTAACATTCATATATAAAATAACCTTACATTTATAGTTACAGGTTACCGCGTCCAAAGCGGAGACTAGAAATTTAGATATGTACCTAACTTTTTACAGAACGTACTAGTCTTTGGTGTGGTAAGTAGGTATGTATATAAGATAATCAAGTGTTACATGTGCACCCAAACAGGTTCATATATGACAAGAGGGCAATAGATTAGTAATGAAAAGGTTCTATTGTAGATATCATTGTATTGTAAGCCTGTGAGAGAGATATAGTGGAAACTGAGAAACATCCGCAGTATTATTGTGGCCTCTAAAATAGCATGCAGGTACCTAAATAGAAAAAAATTGACCACGAAAGAAACATATATTACTGTTATTATTAAGTTTAAGCAGGATTATAAATAAGGCATAAGAAACTGCACAATACTTATGGTAATTTTACTTCCACACCACGTAATGCAGTGGAAGTAAGTATAATAATCGTCAAACAAATTTCAAACATTTTTCTTGTTGAAATAGGTCTAAAATGTCATGAGCCGTCAAGATTTTAAATTTTCGAACGGTTTAAGATATTGAGTTGAAATTTTGTACACGTGCAGCGTTTTTTATTTTTAATTAAAACTAAATAAATACCTACATAAAAATTATGTAATTTACTCGTGTTCTGTTGGAAATCTCAAATGGAGCTTTAGTAATGTTTTACATATATGTTGTACATAACCTCTACTACTTCTTCAGTCCTCATTTGTTTTTTAATTGGTTAATAACGCCGAGCTAAGCCTGATTAGCTTGGTTAAATAATAATTCTATCACAATATTCTTCACATGCCACCACTAAATCTAAAATTGCATTGTCTCTAATGAAAAATGCACACAACTTACGAAGCTTTTCTCAATAAGTCTTAGCTTGTGGTTGACCCCGATAGTGCGTTCGTAAAATCAGTAAGCTTTGCGAGTGATTTCTATTCTAAACCGTTTATTCTGTATTGGTATCAATTATAAAAAGTTTATATAACATTTTAAAATTATAAACCAGAATAGATATGGATAGAATAGGGGTACAGTAAGAATAGGAGTACAGTAATGTGTATAATAAAGGAAACAGAGGAGTACAGTGAGGATAAATATTGTGTTATAAACCATTTTTCTGTAATTTGGCAGACTGAGGTGTTCAATACATATATCGTCACTTTTGCCGTTAAGTATTTAGAAAAGCTAGTTTTCACTTATCTATAGTGCGTTTTCAATACTTATAAGCCTGTATTTTTTTTTTCTGGAATCCCATTGGTAAATGTGAAAAGTAATGTTCAAATTATCCATAATTTATATTATTTAATTTTTAGGGAATAACTTCTATAATATGTAATGGGGTTAAATAATAATAATAAAACAATATTTCTAAATAGTTTATTTGAACGTTACATCTTAACACATATATTTTAACGCATGAGATGCAGAGAAGGTTGGGTGAGGGATAATTGGTACCAAATTCCTATGTCGCATATATTCAATATTCCAACGATGGGTACTCAAAGTTTGCAGGTTAACGGTAGTGTTTATGCAATAACCCCCATGTCTCGCAATTTATTTACGCATGCATCGTATTCTAGACCCAGACGAATATTCATTTTCATTAGCTCGATAATTTCACGTGGATCAATATCAGATTCCCACTCTAATACTTCTTTCTTCGGAATTTGGCAAATACGACGCGTAGAACAGCCTGCATCCAAATTTTTCAATTTTTCATTTCTTCGAGTTTTATATTCATCGGTAAGTAACGCTAGATCAGACTTTCGTCCCTCATGATTTTCTTCAATCATTTCAGATGGCTGACAAATGTTTTTCGAGGCTATCTGGGAGGTATCGGACAACTTATCAGTATGCATTCTCTGCATGTGACATCTTAAATTATCTTTTCTTTTAAATGTTCTATTGCAAGAATCACATTGGAAAGAGAATATTTTATGAATATTATTGTGTCGACTTAGACCGCTAGGCCAAGAGAACGTTGCTCCACAAATATTACATGCATACATGGTTATTTCTTTACTGTATGACATCAAATGACTAACAATCAGTAGGGTACACTTATTTATCCTTACTGTACCCCTACTTTACCCTTACTGTACCCCTACTTTACCCTTATTGTACCCCTACTTTACCCTTACTCATTCTCTTTTCTCTGTTTTGTTCCTATTCCTATCCTTGTTTATCCCTTTAAAATACAGACCTGTTAAAAAGTTGTAATCAAACCTGTAAAAGTAATATTCAGAGGTATTCAGAAATTATTTGGTAGATTTCCGTGTAAGTCATATAAACAGTGATCTTTACGCCGATCAGTAGTAAAGGATGCAAGAACAACCAGCAGGGTAACTTTATTTATCCTTACTGTACCCCTACATTACACTTGCTCATTCTTGTTCCTCTGTTTTGTGCCTATTCCTATGCTTGTTTATCCCTTTAAAGTACATACCTGCTAAAAATTGTAGAAGTCGTGTAACTGTCTCGTTAATACCATACCTTATTTTAAAGTACGCATGTAGGTGCCGCTGAAAGAAAAAAAGGAACACTCTGGATTTTGTCAATTAAATCATGCCTTGAGACACTTTCATTTCCATCAGCACCACCGGAATATCCTTCTCTTGCCACTGCTAAAGGTGGTCCTCGGAAGGGTCGTATACTTTGCTGTTAATTTTGTTCCAAAAATAAAGCTCCATTGTCTAATTGTTCATTGTTTACATCGTAAAATCTTTTAATTCTCTAATGAAGCAACACTGCAGTATCTTTCTATATAATTTAGAGTATTTAATTTTGAGGAATCATTTCTATGTGTAATGTCTAGTCCAAGGCGACTAGACGGGCCAGTCTAGTCGCCTTGGACTAGTCCATAACTACCATCTCGGTAGTTATGGACTAGACTGCTGGTGGGTGGCACATGCCTAGTAGCTGTTATCTACAATGAGGTTGTGTCACACGTGAGGCAGATGGCAATGTCGAAGGGAATATTTCTTGAGTTGATGTGTACCTATGTATATGTGCATGTGTTCTGGTCGAGTCGTGGAATAGCTATAGCTAAAGTACCTCAGTAGGAATGAAATGGGAATATGTTGAATGGGTTGTTGTAGAGGGAGATCTCTTTATAGAAGTGAAAGTAATTTGAAGCATTTGTCCTCAATAATAATTGCTTGCTGTAATTGTAAAACACGAACAGATATGTTCCTCCTCACTCCCACCCCATTACACATAGAAATGATTCCTCAAAATTAAATACTCTAAATTATATAGAAAGATACTGCAGTGTTGCTTCATTAGAGAATTAAAAGATTTTACGATGTAAACAATGAACAATTAGACAATGGAGCTTTATTTTTGGAACAAAATTAACAGCAAAGTATACGACCCTTCCGAGGACCACCTTTAGCAGTGGCAAGAGAAGGATATTCCGGTGGTGCTGATGGAAATGAAAGTGTCTCAAGGCATGATTTAATTGACAAAATCCAGAGTGTTCCTTTTTTTCTTTCAGCGGCACCTACATGCGTACTTTAAAATAAGGTATGGTATTAACGAGACAGTTACACGACTTCTACAATTTTTAGCAGGTATGTACTTTAAAGGGATAAACAAGCATAGGAATAGGCACAAAACAGAGGAACAAGAATGAGCAAGTGTAATGTAGGGGTACAGTAAGGATAAATAAAGTTACCCTGCTGGTTGTTCTTGCATCCTTTACTACTGATCGGCGTAAAGATCACTGTTTATATGACTTACACGGAAATCTACCAAATAATTTCTGAATACCTCTGAATATTACTTTTACAGGTTTGATTACAACTTTTTAACAGGTCTGTATTTTAAAGGGATAAACAAGGATAGGAATAGGAACAAAACAGAGAAAAGAGAATGAGTAAGGGTAAAGTAGGGGTACAATAAGGGTAAAGTAGGGGTACAGTAAGGGTAAAGTAGGGGTACAGTAAGGATAAATAAGTGTACCCTACTGATTGTTAGTCATTTGATGTCATACAGTAAAGAAATAACCATGTATGCATGTAATATTTGTGGAGCAACGTTCTCTTGGCCTAGCGGTCTAAGTCGACACAATAATATTCATAAAATATTCTCTTTCCAATGTGATTCTTGCAATAGAACATTTAAAAGAAAAGATAATTTAAGATGTCACATGCAGAGAATGCATACTGATAAGTTGTCCGATACCTCCCAGATAGCCTCGAAAAACATTTGTCAGCCATCTGAAATGATTGAAGAAAATCATGAGGGACGAAAGTCTGATCTAGCGTTACTTACCGATGAATATAAAACTCGAAGAAATGAAAAATTGAAAAATTTGGATGCAGGCTGTTCTACGCGTCGTATTTGCCAAATTCCGAAGAAAGAAGTATTAGAGTGGGAATCTGATATTGATCCACGTGAAATTATCGAGCTAATGAAAATGAATATTCGTCTGGGTCTAGAATACGATGCATGCGTAAATAAATTGCGAGACATGGGGGTTATTGCATAAACACTACCGTTAACCTGCAAACTTTGAGTACCCATCGTTGGAATATTGAATATATGCGACATAGGAATTTGGTACCAATTATCCCTCACCCAACCTTCTCTGCATCTCATGCGTTAAAATATATGTGTTAAGATGTAACGTTCAAATAAACTATTTAGAAATATTGTTTTATTATTATTATTTAACCCCATTACATATTATAGAAGTTATTCCCTAAAAATTAAATAATATAAATTATGGATAATTTGAACATTACTTTTCACATTTACCAATGGGATTCCAGAAAAAAAAAATACAGGCTTATAAGTATTGAAAACGCACTATAGATAAGTGAAAACTAGCTTTTCTAAATACTTAACGGCAAAAGTGACGATATATGTATTGAACACCTCAGTCTGCCAAATTACAGAAAAATGGTTTATAACACAATATTTATCCTCACTGTACTCCTCTGTTTCCTTTATTATACACATTACTGTACTCCTATTCTTACTGTACCCCTATTCTATCCATATCTATTCTGGTTTATAATTTTAAAATGTTATATAAACTTTTTATAATTGATACCAATACAGAATAAACGGTTTAGAATAGAAATCACTCGCAAAGCTTACTGATTTTACGAACGCACTATCGGGGTCAACCACAAGCTAAGACTTATTGAGAAAAGCTTCGTAAGTTGTGTGCATTTTTCATTAGAGACAATGCAATTTTAGATTTAGTGGTGGCATGTGAAGAATATTGTGATAGAATTATTATTTAACCAAGCTAATCAGGCTTAGCTCGGCGTTATTAACCAATTAAAAAACAAATGAGGACTGAAGAAGTAGTAGAGGTTATGTACAACATATATGTAAAACATTACTAAAGCTCCATTTGAGATTTCCAACAGAACACGAGTAAATTACATAATTTTTATGTAGGTATTTATTTAGTTTTAATTAAAAATAAAAAACGCTGCACGTGTACAAAATTTCAACTCAATATCTTAAACCGTTCGAAAATTTAAAATCTTGACGGCTCATGACATTTTAGACCTATTTCAACAAGAAAAATGTTTGAAATTTGTTTGACGATTATTATACTTACTTCCACTGCATTACGTGGTGTGGAAGTAAAATTACCATAAGTATTGTGCAGTTTCTTATGCCTTATTTATAATCCTGCTTAAACTTAATAATAACAGTAATATATGTTTCTTTCGTGGTCAATTTTTTTCTATTTAGGTACCTGCATGCTATTTTAGAGGCCACAATAATACTGCGGATGTTTCTCAGTTTCCACTATATCTCTCTCACAGGCTTACAATACAATGATATCTACAATAGAACCTTTTCATTACTAATCTATTGCCCTCTTGTCATATATGAACCTGTTTGGGTGCACATGTAACACTTGATTATCTTATATACATACCTACTTACCACACCAAAGACTAGTACGTTCTGTAAAAAGTTAGGTACATATCTAAATTTCTAGTCTCCGCTTTGGACGCGGTAACCTGTAACTATAAATGTAAGGTTATTTTATATATGAATGTTACCCCTTTTTCGAGGATTCAATACGCATGTGAACCTCTACGAGGGTTCAACGGGTAGCGTTATAAGCTATAGTTATATAGTATAGGTACGTAATCTGATATAGTATATCGAATTATAATATATCCACACAATTTATTAGTTTTAAAGGAACAAATCCCTAGACCCTGTATGTCGTACATTCTTTGTTGTATAGATAATCTTTAAAGAGGCATAATCTGTTTTCCGTAAAGTACTGATACCTATTACTTCTATAAGTCTCGATCAGGGGTTGAATTCAGCAGTACGGTATATATGCCAAACTTGTGTGAAATAAGGATGAAACGATTATGTTTCAAGGATTTTGCATTCGGCACCATACTAATCCGATCCTTGCATTACGTATATCGATAAATCTTTAAACAAATCAACATATTTTGACGCAAATCAAATTACCATTTTTATTTTTCTTACTTCTTGTGCATAAATATGCTAGAACCGCCCACGTGCCTTACTTAACTTTATTATATATATATATTGCTGTATATCCACACTGTGGAACACTACCTAAGTGTTGTGTTTGAAATCATAAATAAAATTCACAAATTTGTATGTATTTTAGGAATTAATCATAACAGTTTTACTTTAACGGATCATACAGAAGCAGGAGTATCTGTGGTTTATTTAATTGATTCAAGTTCACTTATTCTCATCGAGTAGGATGCAGAGAATGAAACTTGGTATTGAATACGAACAAAATATTTAAATAAACATAAAATGAAGTTATTTTAGTTTAACAAGGTTATTCTAAATAGTATATAATAAAACATGAACTGATAGAGAATCACAATCTCATTTAAAATGATTTAGAATGAAATTGGAAAACAAAAAAGTAAATTTTATAAAATCTGACATGCATGTCAAAACTTAGGGCTGAAAATCATATTTTGTGTAGAAACACTGTAAATCTACACAAAATGAATATTGAATGAAAGACTATCAACAGTAGTTGCAGTGCAGCGTAATTATTTTAGAAATAGTAAGTCCATATATTACAAAACACTGAATGACATTTTAAGTTTTCAGATATTTTCAAATATCATTGCAGAAAGGTGTTTTGTAAATGATATTTCACATCATGCAGAAAGAAAGGACTAATAGTATGATGTTAAATGTTTGTTGGCGTATCAATTTCTTGTTTTAGTTTATAATATAAGTATTCTGTCAGTATGGAAACTGCAGTACGTTTTTAACTACTAGCATTTTGTGTTTATCATTGCTATTCATCTAAATGTATGAATTAGTATTTATTTGAGATTGGAAATGTTAATTGTAGTTATAAGTATATTTTAAGAAAGTGTATGTAATATGTCAATATATTTCGAGTAATTATAATTATTCACTTAATCCTGAAAAGTAGAATAAGAAACTTATCAGGAAAAATAAAGAATTAAAAACAGTATTCACTTAAGGTAAAGAACAAACAAAACTGAATAGTTTAAATTTTAAATTAAAATTAAATTTTGAAATATTAGATCAAAATAGAAAAAAACAATTGAAATATTGGAAATTAACCCATTGAAACGACTAAAAATAACAAATCAGTTGATCACACACCGCTGAACAGCGAGCTGCGAAATATATTCATCCAAGAATAAATAATAAATTGAAAATAAAAGTGGTGAATAAGTTGAAGGATATTACAATCCAGATATATTGATATCAAGAATAAATTGTAAAAGTTGATTAAATATAAGAAGTGAGTATACTTTGAAAGTATTACGAAGTAGATTATCCGGAAAGCAGATTTAGAAGAGGGAAGTATTTGTTAATCCAGTTAGCAAATTTATATGGTGAAGAAATTTCAAACGTCAAGCAAGTGATAGAAATACTTCAAGAAAATCTTGAAAATAAATTGGAGGTTAGAAACAAACGTCAATCCAGTAAAGAAGAAGAAGAAGAAGCCTTGAGAGGTTAAAAAGTCAGTCAAGTGACATAATATTTCAAGGATCATAATAACCAGTTAGAGGTTATAATATAACATTACTCGAGTCGAAAGAAAGACAAGGTAAAGCTTTACTATATCAGAAATCCATGGTACATATTTATTTTAAATAAAGGCCATATTTATCATTTTAGTTAAGTTAGATTTTGTTATTTAAATTTGTTAATTACATTCCAAGTTCAAATTTGTTAATAAATTAATACTTTGTTCGTTCAATACTGAGTTTGATTTATTTAGATTGTTATCTTGATCGATGAGCATTTATTGAACCGACTTCGTTGGACCCTGAGTAAGAGTCATTCTATAGATTGTAGATGGTCATGCTAATGGTGTTCTATAGTCTATAATATTAACAGCTTTTAAGAAACTGTTTGGCGCTCAATAAAATCATTTCAATTTACTTTCAAAAAGTAATTTCGAACGTATAAAAAATAAAATAGATATCAGAATATAGAACATTTATGGCTTGTTAACGTGGAGCGATCAGGAAAGCGATTGAATAAATACAACTTGAGAATAGTTTATCATTTCAAGCATACATTTGAAAGATAATAGAACAAATAACTTATTTTGATAGTTTTGACAACAAGGCATTGTCAAATTAAAAACAAATATAATTTATATGAGGTTAAAGTCAGGTAAGACAACCATGAATCAAGAAGAAATTACACCAGGTACATCCACAGTTCCACAAACACAAGTTGGTGACACAAACACACAACCAGACACAAACATGTTCCAGAAACTCATGGAAATGATGGGTGGAATGAAGGTAGACATGAATCAAAATAACCAGCGACTAGAAGAAAACATGGACAAAAATAACCAACGACTAGAAGAAAAAATTGGTAACATAAATACACAGATGGTACATAATAATCAAACTTTAGAAGAAAACATTAACAAAAAAATAGAAGAAAGCAATAAAGAAGTAAGAAATAAGATTGAAAATTTGGAGAGTAAATGGGAGCGAATGGGAGAATCAGTCAACGAAGAAATTGGTATTAGGGTAAATGAGGCAGCAAAAGAAATAAGAGAGGAAGTAGTAACAATGTTTGAAGATGGAATGATTGCAGTAGATAACAGAATGCAGAAACAAGAAGATAAATACGATAAAAAAATAAAAGAACAGGATAGCAAGATAGAACAGAACACGAAGTTGTTGAAGGATACCACACGTACACAATTGACACAATTACCCACACATACTTACACATGCAACAAAACACCATTTTATTTTTACGGAGATAACCGTATACACCCTAAAATTTTCATTTCACGTTTGAAACAACACATGGAAACACAACACGTAAATGCAAACCTAAAAGCAAACATACAAGACATGTTAAAGGGAGAAGCGGAAATCTGGTATTCAGTTATAATGGACAGGTTTGAGACTATAGAGGAATTTGAAGCTCTAGTCTTAAAACAATATTGGAGTAATTACACTCAGTTGAAAATAAGACAAGACCTATTTAATGGTAACTATGTAGAAAATAAAGGTATTTCTAGGGAAAATTATGTACTTAGAAAAGTATATAATATTAGACATCTAGAACCAAAATTCACAGAAAGTGAAATGGTCAGATATTTAGCTAGGCATTTTTCAGGGGATATCCAGAATGTTATTATTACGCAAAGAATTGCAAAGTTAGATGATTTGAATGATTATTTAAGAGAATTAGATGATTATCATCAGAGTTTTGACAGGAAGGCTAGTCAAAATAGGGAGATTAATAGTAGGTATTATAACAAGTGGGGTTATGATCAGAATAGGAATGAGAATGATAGAAGAGAAAGACAAGGTTATGGTCAATATGATAGGAAGGAAAAGCAAGGTTATGGTCGTCAATATGACAATGATAGAAAGGAACGAGGGGGTTATGAGAAACGTCAATATGACAATGATAGGTATGAAAAGCAGGGTTATGAGAAACGTCAATATGACAATGATAGAAAGGAACGAGGAGGTTATGGTCAATATAAATATGACAATTATAGGAATGAAAAGCAGGGTTTTGAGAAACGTCATTATGATAATGTTTGCAGAGAGAGAGGGGGTTATGTTAAAAATAATGAGTCATATGCACAAGTTGCTAATATCAATATTCAAAGGGGAAATAGAGTAGATGAAAACACGCACTCTAATATAAATAAAATAGAAACAACAGCACAAGTAAATGATAGAAATAGAAATCAGGATTTTTAGATAAAGTTGTTTTAAATGTAGGTAATAATTGTAAAAAAATAGGCGATTGTATAGAAAGTGATGTTATATTGGGAGACGATATCTTATCAGAAAAAAAGGCAAATATCATGTTAGGAGAAAGAATCCTGAAAATAGAAGGTGAAAGAATACCTTTCTGTAGTGTTAATGAATTGAATGGCAAATGTGCCGAAATATTTAATGAATTGAATGGCAAAGGTGCCGAAATAATTAATGAATTGAATGGCAATGATGCCGAAATAATTAATGTATCAAATGGCATAGAGTCCAATAATGATAATGAATTTTGCGGTGAGCATATAGTGGGAACCACATGTGTTCAAATAAATAATGATAAGAAGCCTGAAACCTTTCTGATAAGTCGTTACTCCAAATATGATAAAATTTTTAAAAATTTGTCTCAAAAATATAAAAATTCAATAGATTATGAACCTACAATAGCAAAGGGCTATGCGCAACAACTTGAAGTAGGTAATATTTTAAATGAAAACAAAAACGTTTTAAAATATAATGAGGAATCATTACCGGGAAGTTGTCACATGGGGATAAATTATCCATATGATCCAGGATAGAATACTCTTAAGTTATCCAAATGATCCTGAGTAGATCACTTTTAAATTGTAAATAAACTTTGACAGTGTGAATGTCACATCATGTTGTTAAAACTAACAAAATTTTCACATGTCAAAATTCTATTAGTTTAGGGGGTTTTATGCTGTATATCCACACTGTGGAACACTACCTAAGTGTTGTGTTTGAAATCATAAATAAAATTCACAAATTTGTATGTATTTTAGGAATTAATCATAACAGTTTTACTTTAACGGATCATACAGAAGCAGGAGTATCTGTGGTTTATTTAATTGATTCAAGTTCACTTATTCTCATCGAGTAGGATGCAGAGAATGAAACTTGGTATTGAATACGAACAAAATATTTAAATAAACATAAAATGAAGTTATTTTAGTTTAACAAGGTTATTCTAAATAGTATATAATAAAACATGAACTGATAGAGAATCACAATCTCATTTAAAATGATTTAGAATGAAATTGGAAAACAAAAAAGTAAATTTTATAAAATCTGACATGCATGTCAAAACTTAGGGCTGAAAATCATATTTTGTGTAGAAACACTGTAAATCTACACAAAATGAATATTGAATGAAAGACTATCAACAGTAGTTGCAGTGCAGCGTAATTATTTTAGAAATAGTAAGTCCATATATTACAAAACACTGAATGACATTTTAAGTTTTCAGATATTTTCAAATATCATTGCAGAAAGGTGTTTTGTAAATGATATTTCACATCATGCAGAAAGAAAGGACTAATAGTATGATGTTAAATGTTTGTTGGCGTATCAATTTCTTGTTTTAGTTTATAATATAAGTATTCTGTCAGTATGGAAACTGCAGTACGTTTTTAACTACTAGCATTTTGTGTTTATCATTGCTATTCATCTAAATGTATGAATTAGTATTTATTTGAGATTGGAAATGTTAATTGTAGTTATAAGTATATTTTAAGAAAGTGTATGTAATATGTCAATATATTTCGAGTAATTATAATTATTCACTTAATCCTGAAAAGTAGAATAAGAAACTTATCAGGAAAAATAAAGAATTAAAAACAGTATTCACTTAAGGTAAAGAACAAACAAAACTGAATAGTTTAAATTTTAAATTAAAATTAAATTTTGAAATATTAGATCAAAATAGAAAAAAACAATTGAAATATTGGAAATTAACCCATTGAAACGACTAAAAATAACAAATCAGTTGATCACACACCGCTGAACAGCGAGCTGCGAAATATATTCATCCAAGAATAAATAATAAATTGAAAATAAAAGTGGTGAATAAGTTGAAGGATATTACAATCCAGATATATTGATATCAAGAATAAATTGTAAAAGTTGATTAAATATAAGAAGTGAGTATACTTTGAAAGTATTACGAAGTAGATTATCCGGAAAGCAGATTTAGAAGAGGGAAGTATTTGTTAATCCAGTTAGCAAATTTATATGGTGAAGAAATTTCAAACGTCAAGCAAGTGATAGAAATACTTCAAGAAAATCTTGAAAATAAATTGGAGGTTAGAAACAAACGTCAATCCAGTAAAGAAGAAGAAGAAGAAGCCTTGAGAGGTTAAAAAGTCAGTCAAGTGACATAATATTTCAAGGATCATAATAACCAGTTAGAGGTTATAATATAACATTACTCGAGTCGAAAGAAAGACAAGGTAAAGCTTTACTATATCAGAAATCCATGGTACATATTTATTTTAAATAAAGGCCATATTTATCATTTTAGTTAAGTTAGATTTTGTTATTTAAATTTGTTAATTACATTCCAAGTTCAAATTTGTTAATAAATTAATACTTTGTTCGTTCAATACTGAGTTTGATTTATTTAGATTGTTATCTTGATCGATGAGCATTTATTGAACCGACTTCGTTGGACCCTGAGTAAGAGTCATTCTATAGATTGTAGATGGTCATGCTAATGGTGTTCTATAGTCTATAATATTAACAGCTTTTAAGAAACTGTTTGGCGCTCAATAAAATCATTTCAATTTACTTTCAAAAAGTAATTTCGAACGTATAAAAAATAAAATAGATATCAGAATATAGAACAATATATATATATATATATATATATATCATGGTATCCTATTGGAAGTTTGAGAGCCAGAACGATCTGTTCATTTTGACATCGCTTACTACGCGCAAAGTTTGGAAAAAAGATGATCACATATTTAGAGCATAGCAGTAATTTTTGAGAAATTGCCGTTATTTTGATATATCTCCGACTGTTTCTTGAAAAATTCTAACATGTAATAGACTGTCGTACATCTTTATTTTTCTTACTTCTTGTGCATAAATATGCTAGAACCGCCCACGTGCCTTACTTAACTTTATTATATATATATATTGCTGTATATCCACACTGTGGAACACTACCTAAGTGTTGTGTTTGAAATCATAAATAAAATTCACAAATTTGTATGTATTTTAGGAATTAATCATAACAGTTTTACTTTAACGGATCATACAGAAGCAGGAGTATCTGTGGTTTATTTAATTGATTCAAGTTCACTTATTCTCATCGAGTAGGATGCAGAGAATGAAACTTGGTATTGAATACGAACAAAATATTTAAATAAACATAAAATGAAGTTATTTTAGTTTAACAAGGTTATTCTAAATAGTATATAATAAAACATGAACTGATAGAGAATCACAATCTCATTTAAAATGATTTAGAATGAAATTGGAAAACAAAAAAGTAAATTTTATAAAATCTGACATGCATGTCAAAACTTAGGGCTGAAAATCATATTTTGTGTAGAAACACTGTAAATCTACACAAAATGAATATTGAATGAAAGACTATCAACAGTAGTTGCAGTGCAGCGTAATTATTTTAGAAATAGTAAGTCCATATATTACAAAACACTGAATGACATTTTAAGTTTTCAGATATTTTCAAATATCATTGCAGAAAGGTGTTTTGTAAATGATATTTCACATCATGCAGAAAGAAAGGACTAATAGTATGATGTTAAATGTTTGTTGGCGTATCAATTTCTTGTTTTAGTTTATAATATAAGTATTCTGTCAGTATGGAAACTGCAGTACGTTTTTAACTACTAGCATTTTGTGTTTATCATTGCTATTCATCTAAATGTATGAATTAGTATTTATTTGAGATTGGAAATGTTAATTGTAGTTATAAGTATATTTTAAGAAAGTGTATGTAATATGTCAATATATTTCGAGTAATTATAATTATTCACTTAATCCTGAAAAGTAGAATAAGAAACTTATCAGGAAAAATAAAGAATTAAAAACAGTATTCACTTAAGGTAAAGAACAAACAAAACTGAATAGTTTAAATTTTAAATTAAAATTAAATTTTGAAATATTAGATCAAAATAGAAAAAAACAATTGAAATATTGGAAATTAACCCATTGAAACGACTAAAAATAACAAATCAGTTGATCACAC
This sequence comes from Stenurella melanura, assembly GCA_963583905.1. Taxonomy (NCBI): domain Eukaryota; kingdom Metazoa; phylum Arthropoda; class Insecta; order Coleoptera; family Cerambycidae; genus Stenurella; species Stenurella melanura. The sequence goes on along the minus strand of CAUZXK010000117.1, from coordinate 103,482 downwards.
ACCGCTGAACAGCGAGCTGCGAAATATATTCATCCAAGAATAAATAATAAATTGAAAATAAAAGTGGTGAATAAGTTGAAGGATATTACAATCCAGATATATTGATATCAAGAATAAATTGTAAAAGTTGATTAAATATAAGAAGTGAGTATACTTTGAAAGTATTACGAAGTAGATTATCCGGAAAGCAGATTTAGAAGAGGGAAGTATTTGTTAATCCAGTTAGCAAATTTATATGGTGAAGAAATTTCAAACGTCAAGCAAGTGATAGAAATACTTCAAGAAAATCTTGAAAATAAATTGGAGGTTAGAAACAAACGTCAATCCAGTAAAGAAGAAGAAGAAGAAGCCTTGAGAGGTTAAAAAGTCAGTCAAGTGACATAATATTTCAAGGATCATAATAACCAGTTAGAGGTTATAATATAACATTACTCGAGTCGAAAGAAAGACAAGGTAAAGCTTTACTATATCAGAAATCCATGGTACATATTTATTTTAAATAAAGGCCATATTTATCATTTTAGTTAAGTTAGATTTTGTTATTTAAATTTGTTAATTACATTCCAAGTTCAAATTTGTTAATAAATTAATACTTTGTTCGTTCAATACTGAGTTTGATTTATTTAGATTGTTATCTTGATCGATGAGCATTTATTGAACCGACTTCGTTGGACCCTGAGTAAGAGTCATTCTATAGATTGTAGATGGTCATGCTAATGGTGTTCTATAGTCTATAATATTAACAGCTTTTAAGAAACTGTTTGGCGCTCAATAAAATCATTTCAATTTACTTTCAAAAAGTAATTTCGAACGTATAAAAAATAAAATAGATATCAGAATATAGAACATTTATGGCTTGTTAACGTGGAGCGATCAGGAAAGCGATTGAATAAATACAACTTGAGAATAGTTTATCATTTCAAGCATACATTTGAAAGATAATAGAACAAATAACTTATTTTGATAGTTTTGACAACAAGGCATTGTCAAATTAAAAACAAATATAATTTATATGAGGTTAAAGTCAGGTAAGACAACCATGAATCAAGAAGAAATTACACCAGGTACATCCACAGTTCCACAAACACAAGTTGGTGACACAAACACACAACCAGACACAAACATGTTCCAGAAACTCATGGAAATGATGGGTGGAATGAAGGTAGACATGAATCAAAATAACCAGCGACTAGAAGAAAACATGGACAAAAATAACCAACGACTAGAAGAAAAAATTGGTAACATAAATACACAGATGGTACATAATAATCAAACTTTAGAAGAAAACATTAACAAAAAAATAGAAGAAAGCAATAAAGAAGTAAGAAATAAGATTGAAAATTTGGAGAGTAAATGGGAGCGAATGGGAGAATCAGTCAACGAAGAAATTGGTATTAGGGTAAATGAGGCAGCAAAAGAAATAAGAGAGGAAGTAGTAACAATGTTTGAAGATGGAATGATTGCAGTAGATAACAGAATGCAGAAACAAGAAGATAAATACGATAAAAAAATAAAAGAACAGGATAGCAAGATAGAACAGAACACGAAGTTGTTGAAGGATACCACACGTACACAATTGACACAATTACCCACACATACTTACACATGCAACAAAACACCATTTTATTTTTACGGAGATAACCGTATACACCCTAAAATTTTCATTTCACGTTTGAAACAACACATGGAAACACAACACGTAAATGCAAACCTAAAAGCAAACATACAAGACATGTTAAAGGGAGAAGCGGAAATCTGGTATTCAGTTATAATGGACAGGTTTGAGACTATAGAGGAATTTGAAGCTCTAGTCTTAAAACAATATTGGAGTAATTACACTCAGTTGAAAATAAGACAAGACCTATTTAATGGTAACTATGTAGAAAATAAAGGTATTTCTAGGGAAAATTATGTACTTAGAAAAGTATATAATATTAGACATCTAGAACCAAAATTCACAGAAAGTGAAATGGTCAGATATTTAGCTAGGCATTTTTCAGGGGATATCCAGAATGTTATTATTACGCAAAGAATTGCAAAGTTAGATGATTTGAATGATTATTTAAGAGAATTAGATGATTATCATCAGAGTTTTGACAGGAAGGCTAGTCAAAATAGGGAGATTAATAGTAGGTATTATAACAAGTGGGGTTATGATCAGAATAGGAATGAGAATGATAGAAGAGAAAGACAAGGTTATGGTCAATATGATAGGAAGGAAAAGCAAGGTTATGGTCGTCAATATGACAATGATAGAAAGGAACGAGGGGGTTATGAGAAACGTCAATATGACAATGATAGGTATGAAAAGCAGGGTTATGAGAAACGTCAATATGACAATGATAGAAAGGAACGAGGAGGTTATGGTCAATATAAATATGACAATTATAGGAATGAAAAGCAGGGTTTTGAGAAACGTCATTATGATAATGTTTGCAGAGAGAGAGGGGGTTATGTTAAAAATAATGAGTCATATGCACAAGTTGCTAATATCAATATTCAAAGGGGAAATAGAGTAGATGAAAACACGCACTCTAATATAAATAAAATAGAAACAACAGCACAAGTAAATGATAGAAATAGAAATCAGGATTTTTAGATAAAGTTGTTTTAAATGTAGGTAATAATTGTAAAAAAATAGGCGATTGTATAGAAAGTGATGTTATATTGGGAGACGATATCTTATCAGAAAAAAAGGCAAATATCATGTTAGGAGAAAGAATCCTGAAAATAGAAGGTGAAAGAATACCTTTCTGTAGTGTTAATGAATTGAATGGCAAATGTGCCGAAATATTTAATGAATTGAATGGCAAAGGTGCCGAAATAATTAATGAATTGAATGGCAATGATGCCGAAATAATTAATGTATCAAATGGCATAGAGTCCAATAATGATAATGAATTTTGCGGTGAGCATATAGTGGGAACCACATGTGTTCAAATAAATAATGATAAGAAGCCTGAAACCTTTCTGATAAGTCGTTACTCCAAATATGATAAAATTTTTAAAAATTTGTCTCAAAAATATAAAAATTCAATAGATTATGAACCTACAATAGCAAAGGGCTATGCGCAACAACTTGAAGTAGGTAATATTTTAAATGAAAACAAAAACGTTTTAAAATATAATGAGGAATCATTACCGGGAAGTTGTCACATGGGGATAAATTATCCATATGATCCAGGATAGAATACTCTTAAGTTATCCAAATGATCCTGAGTAGATCACTTTTAAATTGTAAATAAACTTTGACAGTGTGAATGTCACATCATGTTGTTAAAACTAACAAAATTTTCACATGTCAAAATTCTATTAGTTTAGGGGGTTTTATGCTGTATATCCACACTGTGGAACACTACCTAAGTGTTGTGTTTGAAATCATAAATAAAATTCACAAATTTGTATGTATTTTAGGAATTAATCATAACAGTTTTACTTTAACGGATCATACAGAAGCAGGAGTATCTGTGGTTTATTTAATTGATTCAAGTTCACTTATTCTCATCGAGTAGGATGCAGAGAATGAAACTTGGTATTGAATACGAACAAAATATTTAAATAAACATAAAATGAAGTTATTTTAGTTTAACAAGGTTATTCTAAATAGTATATAATAAAACATGAACTGATAGAGAATCACAATCTCATTTAAAATGATTTAGAATGAAATTGGAAAACAAAAAAGTAAATTTTATAAAATCTGACATGCATGTCAAAACTTAGGGCTGAAAATCATATTTTGTGTAGAAACACTGTAAATCTACACAAAATGAATATTGAATGAAAGACTATCAACAGTAGTTGCAGTGCAGCGTAATTATTTTAGAAATAGTAAGTCCATATATTACAAAACACTGAATGACATTTTAAGTTTTCAGATATTTTCAAATATCATTGCAGAAAGGTGTTTTGTAAATGATATTTCACATCATGCAGAAAGAAAGGACTAATAGTATGATGTTAAATGTTTGTTGGCGTATCAATTTCTTGTTTTAGTTTATAATATAAGTATTCTGTCAGTATGGAAACTGCAGTACGTTTTTAACTACTAGCATTTTGTGTTTATCATTGCTATTCATCTAAATGTATGAATTAGTATTTATTTGAGATTGGAAATGTTAATTGTAGTTATAAGTATATTTTAAGAAAGTGTATGTAATATGTCAATATATTTCGAGTAATTATAATTATTCACTTAATCCTGAAAAGTAGAATAAGAAACTTATCAGGAAAAATAAAGAATTAAAAACAGTATTCACTTAAGGTAAAGAACAAACAAAACTGAATAGTTTAAATTTTAAATTAAAATTAAATTTTGAAATATTAGATCAAAATAGAAAAAAACAATTGAAATATTGGAAATTAACCCATTGAAACGACTAAAAATAACAAATCAGTTGATCACACACCGCTGAACAGCGAGCTGCGAAATATATTCATCCAAGAATAAATAATAAATTGAAAATAAAAGTGGTGAATAAGTTGAAGGATATTACAATCCAGATATATTGATATCAAGAATAAATTGTAAAAGTTGATTAAATATAAGAAGTGAGTATACTTTGAAAGTATTACGAAGTAGATTATCCGGAAAGCAGATTTAGAAGAGGGAAGTATTTGTTAATCCAGTTAGCAAATTTATATGGTGAAGAAATTTCAAACGTCAAGCAAGTGATAGAAATACTTCAAGAAAATCTTGAAAATAAATTGGAGGTTAGAAACAAACGTCAATCCAGTAAAGAAGAAGAAGAAGAAGCCTTGAGAGGTTAAAAAGTCAGTCAAGTGACATAATATTTCAAGGATCATAATAACCAGTTAGAGGTTATAATATAACATTACTCGAGTCGAAAGAAAGACAAGGTAAAGCTTTACTATATCAGAAATCCATGGTACATATTTATTTTAAATAAAGGCCATATTTATCATTTTAGTTAAGTTAGATTTTGTTATTTAAATTTGTTAATTACATTCCAAGTTCAAATTTGTTAATAAATTAATACTTTGTTCGTTCAATACTGAGTTTGATTTATTTAGATTGTTATCTTGATCGATGAGCATTTATTGAACCGACTTCGTTGGACCCTGAGTAAGAGTCATTCTATAGATTGTAGATGGTCATGCTAATGGTGTTCTATAGTCTATAATATTAACAGCTTTTAAGAAACTGTTTGGCGCTCAATAAAATCATTTCAATTTACTTTCAAAAAGTAATTTCGAACGTATAAAAAATAAAATAGATATCAGAATATAGAACAATATATATATATATATATATATATATATCATGGTATCCTATTGGAAGTTTGAGAGCCAGAACGATCTGTTCATTTTGACATCGCTTACTACGCGCAAAGTTTGGAAAAAAGATGATCACATATTTAGAGCATAGCAGTAATTTTTGAGAAATTGCCGTTATTTTGATATATCTCCGACTGTTTCTTGAAAAATTCTAACATGTAATAGACTGTCGTACATTATTTGGCATGTTTTGAGGTAAGTTCAAATTCATTAAACATTTACCAAAAGCGGTGAAAGCGTTCATAAGAGCTCTTGAGAAACTAGTTACTATTATGTTTTTCTTAAGAAATCAAATGTAATTCAGCTAGATTACCCTGAAGAAGTTGAGTTTGACTTTATATGCGCGAAAAGTGTACATCAAATGCCTCTTCTGTAAAAAAAAATTTGGAGACAGTTTTGACCATTTAGAAGAAAGGAATTCTTAAGAGTTTTAGAATGCTATTTGCGCGTTGATATTGTCTTGTATGAGGAGGAAAAATAGTATAGTAAATAGTGTTACAAATTGAGAACAATTCGAGAGGACACAAGGTAATGTAACTCCCATCAATCCAAGTACACCACCGTTTCCTGTCAACGAGGACCTTCTATAGAGTTCAAGTCAGATTAAAATTTATTATTAAGAATCATTCATTAACTGGGTTATAAATCGGAAAAACAACAAAGAAAACCTTTGAACTTGGTGGGAGGTCACAAACATAACCTAAAATTATGCATGAGATGAGTGAAAAAGCTCTGTAGTAGCTTTATTGTGAATGTGGCGATATATTCTGAAATCGACTGTTGAAATAGTCAGCTGAAATAAATGTTATGGTTTATGTACTATGCCATTTTAAGGAAAGCTTTTAAACAGATGGCCATAAAGAACTGTGGATGATAAAAAATAAATGAGCATCTGTCCAATCCATGCAAGACGGTGGAAAATATACACGATGTTCATTTCAATAAATTTTGAGATATTGCCCCTCGTAATGAGAAATGTTGCCAAATGCTGAACTGTTTATTACTACGTCCTACTGATTCATCAAAAACAAACTGTGGTGGGGTACGATTTCAGCGGTACACTAAACCAAGGCTATACATTGCAATGCTGTTTCACATAAAACGTATATACCTACATATAATTAAATATGCAGAATGTAAACAAATATGTGAATCCACTACAACATGGTTAGACAGAAGAAGACGAAACTTTTGCCTTGGATGGAACATTTAAGATCTTTGGCCTTTGTTCTTGCACCTAACAGAAATGTATGTAGAAGAGCTAATTGTACAGTTGAAAACGTACCCTACTGTCTATTTTGTAGATTTAAAGAGGCGAATCTATATTTAAATGTTTATACAAAAGTGAAACTAAAAGAATTATTTATATCATACTGTTTTCTTTCTTCGTTGTAACTGGTTTATTTGAGAATTTTGTACAGAAAAAAGATTCCAAACATGATGTGGTATTTGCGCATTTATTTGTATTTTTAGACTTACCTACCTAATAACAAATGAATTGATGTACAACAGTCCGATTACTATATATCCTGTGCATCAAATATTTGTTTTAATTCAGGCATTGTTCAAGATGGCGGTTATTTCTGAAATAGTGACCACTCTTCATAATATGTTTTTTTTTTGTTATTATTTACTATACACGGCAAACATATCCAACCTTCTTTCCGGCTTTAAATATTCCAATATAAATTTCCTAACTCTTAAATTATAACACTAACCCACAGGCGAACAACTGGCAGACGCATTCATTAAATCATTAGCATCCCCAAGAGTATCTGTATATGTTGTACTCATCCATATACTCGTGTATTTTAAATATGAGAAATCTCTTCCTTTTAAAATGTTTTCCTGTACCTTATAGACATAAAGTTAGATATATTTATAAGAAAATCATATAAGGTTGTAAAAACTAAGGTAATTGTATTTTGTGCACACTTTTCGTACACTTTATAATTATTGTCATCTATTTTAAAACTTGTGTAGTTACACAGGTCCCATATATGGCCTACAGGTCTTTGGGGACTCTAAACCAAGCGTCTTATATAACCTGGAGTGACTTATTTTCCATATATTATAGAGTTCTAGGTTATATAATAATAATTACTATTATTATTGTTATATTATCTGTAGGAAGAAGTACAATGAGCGTGACGCTGTCCGCTCCTCCACTAAATGGTGAATAAATTGGGATATATCTAAAAGAATTGATTCAAAATCTTCAGTATTTGTCACTTAGAATTCTGACACACCCTGATTGTGATTTAATTTACTTCATTAACGTACAATATTTCTATATTGTAACTGTATACTAGTCTATTCTTTTATTTTACCAGTAAATGTTCAAAAATATAGATTAATTTTAAAAATTCCGGTCTCAGTATTTTAGCCAAAATATAATTACTTACGGTTTCAATTGTAAAAATTTTTGTCTTCCAGCAGAAGTATTGATTATTTTGTGGCGACTTATCAATAGAAACATTTCCCCCATTGGAGTTTTATGGAGTTATTTTTACAGGTTTCAAGTAAAAAATATACAAAAACTGACAATAAAAGCCTTTTACTTAATAGTTAGCTTCTTATTGAAATAGCATTCTGTTAAATAGTTTTATGAGAATAATGGAGGAATATCGTAATTTCTTAAAAATCCATTTTGTGTCATCCAGAATCAATACACTTGACGAAATTTAATATAAATAAGATGTAGAAATTTATTCGGAGTCCCAGTGTCCTATACATTTATAAAAAAATAAAAGGATATATTAAGAGAGAGAATTGATTTTTTGCATAATGCTTAAAATAAAGTACTGCATTCGATGCCTTCTGGGCCCCGAGATTAACGTTACATACTTGCATAATTTATCAAATACCCAGTAAATTCTATTTATTTTATATTAAAAGGCAAAAATATAGGTTATTAAATTTGTGAATTGGGTTAAATATTTTTACATCTAATTAAACATTTTAAGAATACCCATATGAGCTTAAGTTTAAAGTTTCGTATTTAGTATGCTTTTCTTTAAATCGCCTTATATAAATTAACGTCCTGGCCGAGCATAGCCGAAGCTATTCCACCACTTGTTTTAAAACAAAATATCAAATATTTCCATTCCCCTGGTGTCATTATCTGAATCAGAAAATATTTTACTTCTTCTATAGACAAAATGGTCATATATAAAAAGAAATCAGAAGAGAAAAATATAAGAGAAAGGTGATGTAGAAAAAGAACTCAACTACACAATATATTTCCCCAAGATCCGACTAAAGTATACAAAAAATGATAGAACTTCTCAATATGAGATAAGATTGTTAAAAAATTACTTTTTGCTGAAGAAATTAGAAATTAACTATCTGAAAGTTATAAATTATTAAAACAGGGAGAGAATAAGTAGACATTTACAAGCGTATCTAGTCAGTGGAAATCCCTAAAAATATCACATAACTCATAAAATATAAATTGTGTCTATTTATATAAGTAGTGTTCTTCATTTAGAATAAGCACATTCAATTATTTGATAAAAACAAGGAAATTTTTCCATTGTCAATACATATATCCACCTAGTACGTCGCTTTTGCGGCAATCATCTTTTATATTTTCTAAATACTTACCTGCCGTCCTCATATCTTTTATTTTATCTTGAAGTGGTAAAAGGTATTTTACAAGTAATAGTTTTTATTGTGTTTTCACATATTTCTTGCCTGTAAAGGGCTTCTTGGCGTATACAAGATGAATGAGTAAATTATTCAGTGTCACTTGCAACTAATTGCGAAGTGTGTAAGTAGATCAAAATAATTATTAGAATTATAGGTAAAATTGTTATAAAGTCTAATTTTGCATATTATTTTCTCTCTATTGTTACTTTGTTTACGTAGGTACCTATGCAATTACATTTTCAGGACATTAGTGTTTTTATTTCCACTCAGATCTCAGTCTCTTATAACTGACTAAATATATGTAGGCAATGCATAAGGACAAACCATTAGCCATAATTTATTTGAAATTTTGTTTCCTTATTTCTTACAATTTCAGATACCTAGATAACAATAGGACGCTCAGATCACAGCCACAGGACGGCCGCGTTAGCAATTCATCCCTCCACTGGCCTCCACCCTTCGAGAGCACTCTTTTTTTTAATAACATCACGTAACTGTTGGGCACTCGTTCATACCCCGAACGCAACCGAGGCAGAGGCGCTAAATTTCTTTAGTTTGCAATACCTCAATACCTGGGTGTGGGTACCTGGCAAACGTCTCCGTTGAATAACGCTGCATATTGTCGTCTCAATTAAAGTAAAGTTGTACACAAAATATAACATTCAAAGCGGCATCCCTTAAGAATTACATCACAAAGAGAGCCGCCCGAGAGCCACGCGCTTGCAAACGAACACCTATTTAAAAATAAGAATAAAGGAAGCCGCAAATGCTGCTTATATTTTGGATTTGAGCTTACACGTATACATTCTTGCACCGGCCCGGGCCTACAGCGATGCATTGGGTTGTCAGTATCGTAAATTTAATCTAATTTTGTGTTTTTCTTACCTAATTAACATAACTCACCGCTAATTAATAATCACATCTATTTGTTGTAGATAGTAGGATTAACCACCTAAATTTGAATCGCTTTTCCCACCAATTTTAATTTTAAATTAGATTTCAAATTTCCATCAATTTGAATTTATCGCCATTTTTAAATTCCTGCCGATAATGCAGATCGCCTATTTGAATTTACCGCCATTTTTAAATTCCTGCCGATAATGCAGATTCCCTACTTAACGATAATGACGTCACGCGTGACGTACTGTCTGGCTCAACTGTCGGACTACCTACTTCCGTTAAAGTAAAACTGTTATGATTATTTTCTAAAATACATACAAATTTGTGAATTTTATTTATGATTTCAAACACGATACTTAGGTAATGTTGCACAGTGTGGATACACAGCAATATATATATATATATATATGAAAAATACTAGGTTCACGGGTTGAACCGCGTCTGAGATTATTGGAGTCTCGACGTTTCGGCTCCCACTTTGGAGCCATTTTCAAGAGAAAGGGGAAGAAGAATCGATGATGTATGGGATATGGGAGGGTCTAGTCTAGGAAGTGTAAGGAATGGTTCTAGTCCGGGGCCTCAATCTGCCTACTCCAGGTCGAACCGTGGTTCGTCTCTAAGATCTCAATCTCAGTTCTTAGAGAGAACCGACGAGTTGTGGGTTGGGGTGAGGTATTTATAGTAGGATTAGTGGGTGTGGCGAGTACTGGTGCAGAACGGTTACGCATGGTAGGAGGGTCGCTGTGTGGTCTTGGTAAGGGTTGTATAGTTAGTGGAGTTATTAGTGATTTCCAAGCAGTTGGAAGTCGAAGACTGTCGTCCCTTTTGTTTAAACAATTAGGACGCTTCTCGATTTCAATTGCTTCGCGGATCGTTCGTGTTTTTAGGGAATATATAGGTGCTATTGTTTTTGTGTTGTCAAAGTCTATGTTATGTCCAGTCTGGAGACGGTGTTGGGCTAAGGATGAGGTAGGATCAGTTTTTCTGACCGCTAAGCGATGTTCGTATACCCTGTTGTTAATGCGTCTGTTTGTTTGTCCAATGTAAGTTTGTGGACAGTCGGAGCAAGGTATTTCGTAAACGCCATGGGAGTCATTAGGGACTTGGTCTTTTGGGGACTTGATAAGGTTGGAAATAGTCTGTTGTATTGTGAATATTGTTTTTATGTTGTTTGCTTTTAGGACTTTGGAGATTCGGTCTGTGACACCTTTGATGTAAGGTAGAAAGGCTTTGTGTTGTTCAGGTAGGGATGTGTCCGGATGTTGTGTTTGGGATGGGTTATATGCTTTATTTATGGTCCGTCTTATATAGTTTCTGTCGTAGCCGTTTTGTAGGAGTGCGTGTTCTAATGTGTGCAATTCAGTTTGTCTGTTGTGGCTGTCAGTTAGTCTGAGGGATCTTGTTATGAGGGTGTTGACGACCGAATTTATTTGTGAGGGATGGTGATGGGAGTTTGCATTTAAGTAACGGTTTGTGTGGGTTGGTTTTCGGTAAACAGAGTAAGAAAATTGGTTTGTGTTATTTTTGGTGATGAGGACATCTAGGAAAGGCAGAGATGAATTATTCTCCACTTCCATGGTGAACTGTATCTTGGGATGGATGTTGTTTAAATGGGACAAGAATGTATTTAGGGAATCCCTACCGTGCGGCCAGATGACGAAGGTGTCATCAACGTATCTTAACCAGCACGTAGGTTTCAGGTCAGAAGTACTGAGGGCTTGAGTTTCGAAGTGGTCCATGAAGATATTGGCTATGACCATAGGGGCTCCAAATAAGTGGAGCCCCTATGGGATCACCTCTATCCCCCGGCAACCTATCCGAACATTTCATATATATATATATATATATATATATATATATATATATATATATATATATATATATATATATATATATATATATATATATATATATACTGATAAAAGGTACGAACTAGCCTCCATTAAAATAAGAAGGCGTCCTGGCCTCCACCTCTTTCTATAAATATATTTTATAGTTAATTACATATATACAAAAAGGGGAACTTACATAACTCAAATTTCATGAGAGGGGTAAATATTTTTTGAAAAAATATTTACATATATGTGATAGTAACCAGAAGTCACAAGTCACTTCCACTTATATATAACTGATTAATAAATAAGGTATTCTTATAGCCTCCAACAAGGTTGCCAGACTTCAGGAGATCGTTTCGCTACTTTTATGCATAATTTTTATTTTATTTATATATTTCGTTATTTTATTCAATATATTGTCTTTTATTAAATACTGGACTAAGTACTGTAAGTCATTAGCAAAAAAATATCATTTCATTATGATGATTGGAAAAAGATGGAAAACCTAGTCTAATTAGGGTTAATATTAACAAAAATTATATAATTGTAAAAATTTTTAAATTCTGACGGCATTGCGACCATTTTTAATAAAATAATTTTTCATGGGACATCTATATTTTTAGAATGTTGAACGCGATTTTGCAAGCACTTTATGATATTTGCAACTGAATAGATTATGTTAGCTTATGAGATTATCTAATTATAAATGATCCATAATCAAATTGATCACTTAATATAACAAATTTTTCAATTTTCAATTTTTCCATTACAATAAAAGAACTAAAGATAAAAAATATTTATTTTAAGATAAAGATATAGAACAACTAAAGACAAAAAATATTTATTTTAATATAAATCTTATTTTTTGTTAAGTTTGATCAAATGTTGAATTTTCGACCTTATAACCAAAATACTACGTTGACATTTTGTATTATTAACAAAAGCTTTTAGATCTGTTCCTGACGGGTATGTTCCTTTTTCTATGTCCTTTTTAAAGTACTGTTTAAGAATTTCTATCTCGTTATCTGTCCATGATTTTTTTATTGCTTTTCCTTTTCTCATTTTGTTGCATGTTTTAGAAATAACTTCATCTTTGTTAGTATCTGTAAAATAAATATATGTAGTAATTTAAGATTATACATAAAATGTATTAATTTAGTCAGTAAAATAAGTAGTGGCGAGAGATATGTGAAACCTCCACTACGTAATTTGCATTAGTCAGTATAAGACTAGCAGGTTGGCCACTATCATTTGTCTGTTCCACGACCTATAGCATACTGAAGAGAACATGATAAGTTCGAAACAGGTCTATGTCTGGTTAGGAATTGACAAATGATATTGGCTACCGATCTATCATGATTTGAAGGTATAATCCAATGCAGGTCGGGGTATTTGCCCGCTGAGTAGTTGTTTCCTTCAAATCATATTTAATATCAGTAAAATAAATTAAAATGAAAATCTTACCACTATCATAATTTAAATTATTGGATATATTATTCAAGTCGGTTGAAACGCCAGGTTTATTAATATCCGCTCCAAAATTTTCTGATAATATATTCTCTGTATCTACAATACAAAGGAACAAAATTAAAAAAGCAATCGTGTTTGTTAAAGTTTTGTAGTATACGAGGGAGACGTGAAATTACAGTATCAATTACCATTATTTTTTAACCTAGCAAATATTTTCATTAGAGGAAATACCTATTCCTTGTCTTTAATAAATATGCTTGAATTATAGGTTTTCATTTTTTTAATAAAATTTGTATTTTTTCAACCGTATCCCATCTAGCAAGATAAGAGAAGTTTTGACAGTAGCTGAATCTCATTTATTATATTGTTTATTAAACAAAATGATAGTTATTTTTTAAGTTTAAATAGGTTTCGGTATGACTTGTTCTTTATTAAAATAGCATGAATAAAAATATTTATTTTGTAGTGCACGTTTTATTTTATTTTTAAACATAGAGACAAGCCAGTTGTCGTTGTAATACTACTACACACTATACCTTTAACTACCAATTACAATACAATGTTTTTAAAAATCTCTGTCTTTGTCTTCTCTTTATCTTGATATACCTACAGGTACGGTCAAGAAATCATAAAATTACAATTTTTATTTAAAAAAATCTGAATATCTATATTATTATGTATTAGACATACTACATTTCCGAATAAAAATTTTTACTGGTTTAAAAAATAATGGTACTTTACTCTTGTACACTTTTTATAATTTAACGTCTCCTTCATATATTACAAAACTTTAACGTAGTTAAACATCCGCCATTTTAGTTTAATAATATGCAGGAGTTCTCTACTAAAAAAGTTTATAATAATAGACAAAAATGTTTCCCATATGGGGTGGACTTTCTGCCGGTTGGATACAAAAATTCGTAATATTATTTATTAGGTGCCTTACTAGAATGAAGCAGCTTATTTTCTTCAACTTCATTACTTGATTTCCTAGGACTAGATGTACTGGAACTATGTTTATCTACATCTGCCTTACGTCTTTCAGATATTTTTGGTTCATCTATAAAGCAAATGTACAAATTGAAAAAATGAATTAATTTGAAAATACTTAATGATATATTCCAATTTAACTAGTACTTTCATTATAAATTATTTATATTTCGCTGGTCATATTAATAACGTTTATAACATACCATAATCGGCGTATTCCAAATTAGGGTCAAAGTCAATTTCTGCCAATGATTTGCCTTTTAGTTGAACAGGAACTCCTTTTTCCATCATGAGCAATATTTTGGATATTTTTGCCGTCTGGTATACATCTATTGGTAGTCTAAAAATTTAATAAAAGTAACAAATGCTATTGTGAAGGAATTCAAAATATTTATTGTCACATATAATTAATTTTTAATTATTGAATTAATTTTATTGAAATTATCAAGTTTGAATTTTTTAGAAAAGAACTTACTCATAAAATTCGGCATGAGTTTTTTCCGTATGGCCCATAAAGTTTGAAAACTGTTTGGCTTCATCTTTAGAGAGGCTTAAAATCTGCATTACAGTGGCAATGTGTTTCCGCAATTTATTACTTGATATAGCCACTGGGTTTTCTAGTTCAAATTTTTTAGTTAGAGACCTTATGGCAACATCCCCCTGCCCCCATTTGACTTTACTATTCGGAAGGGCAAATAAATAATTATTGTTGGATAATATATATTTTGGTCTATGTTCAAGTAAAATCGTTATATAATCTTGTAAAATTTCTGGAACTAATATCACCACACACCTAGATCCTTTACCGGAGTTTACAACTCTTTTATATTTCTTTGCCAACATCTTTTCAGTTTCGGTCAGAGTATCTTGAAAATCTTCGAATTTACTTTTATGTTCGGTCATATATTGACCAATTTTCAAATATTGGACATCACCAATTCGACGCCTGTTAAATAAAATTAGTAAGGCCAAGATGCATTGCACAAATAATTTGTACGACTCCACAGTATCAACTTTATTTAAAAAGTCCTCCTTACATTGAGCGACTAATAAAAAAACACCATCTTTAAATTTTTTTATATCGTTGACCAACGGTATGAGTAAAGGCTTAGCTATACGCTTTTCATTTAAATCTTTATGAGCTACAAATGATATTTCATTGTTCCATCTAGTCTCCACCAACATTTTAAAATTTTTAACATTGTTTTGCCATTCTAATGATTCTTCCTTTGATCTTACTTGAAAGCCTTTACTTTCTTTTAAAATTAAATGAATTAATTCGTCACAGCATACTTTCAACGATTTTCCCATATGCATGGCGGTAGAGGGTGCAGCAAACGTTTTTTCAATAGGATCATAACCTGATAATGTTCTTACAGCCAACAGGACGTTATCAAATTGTTTTGGGCGCAGAAGGTCTTTCAAAGAGGCATTTTCATTATTAGTAATTTTTCTGTAGTTAATTAATAATCTGGCCAGATCTCTCATCTTGCTGCTACATGTATATTCCTTCTTTTCTCTTTTCTGCGATTTGTAATAAGATTCTCCATAGTGTGCAATTAAGAGATCTTTTTTTACTTCAAAAGAAATTTGGTCCCCTCGCATATTATCAAATACCTAAAGTACGATATAAATATGAGTATAGGTATAATTATGGCAAAATCATTTAAATTTGACCTTAAACCAGTTATGAGCTTTCAAAACGTAGGTTTCTGATAACATTATATTATGTCATTTCAGCTTTGCCTTTTTTTTTTGCAAAATATTTTAAAAACGAACATTTAGAAACAACTTATAGTTTAGGAATTTTTAAATGAGTTATTTTTTTTGTTTTATTTTGTCACCTAATTTTTAATTATTTTGGTTTATGAAAAATCTATTTTGTAAATGTTACATGTTGAATAGAAGGAACAGTGTCCGGTAGAGTCTGCATTATATAGAAATTTTTTTATCTTTAATATTATATATTACCCTATCTATTTTTTCAATAAGGTTAAAGAAGGCATATTTCCAAATTAGTATATATTTTATATGTACATAAAATTGTATATTTTTAAACGGAACACTGTATATTTTTATATAATCGGAGATGGTGTTCTCTCACGAATTCAACGATATAAGGTTTGATGGGTCTATCTCTAATATTAAGCGAGTTATGACCAAAAGAATGTGCCGTGACAATAATGTGTTAAACAGATACTTTTCGTCGGGTTCAGAAACCAGAGTCTCATGTCTACATTTTGTTCATATGGCACAGATAGACCCATCAAACCTTATATCTTTGGATTCGTGAATGAACGCTCTATGCAAATATGTAAAAATTTACAAGGCGTTCCATTTAAAAAATTTATTTACACTTTTATGCCCCAGACTAAGACACCCTGATGTGCCACTAATTTTAAAATGTGCCTTCTTTACCCTCATTGAAAAAATATATAGGGAGGGAATGTCTAAAATTAAAAAATAAAAATGTTTTCCATATGGTGCAAACTTTCTTCCGGACACTGTAGATACATATAAATAAATTAATGTATTTACCTCTTCTTTAATACATAATTTGGAAATAATATTAGTCGGATCAATGGCACAAGCAGCTACCGTCTGGGATTTAGCTGCATGATAAGTTCTTCCGATATTTTTAATTTCGCTGGATGTTGCCTTTTGACCAATGCATTGTTTTGCATGTCGTTTTAAATATGTTTTCTCAACAATCTTCTTGCAATAGGCACATGGATAATATGTATGGTTTTCCTTACTAGAGTTTTGACTGCCTGGTCTAATTACCCCTTGTATAAACAAATCAAAATTTGTATCATATCTAAGAAGGCTTAGAGCTTGCTTTCTCTGTTTACCAGATTTTGGATATTCAAATATACGTTTCACGTCCTTTTCATCCGCATGGTGTCTCTCTAAATGTCTTGTGAAATTTTTTGATATTACATCTATATTGCAATATCTACATTTAACTAGCTTTTTCTTTATATTTCTCTCTCGCTATAAAAATACCATTGACATTATTACCTCATCTTTAAGTTAAAAAGAAAGTTTTTTATAAAAATATCATCGACTACTTTCTGTAAGTGGTCGACAACCTGTGTTGGTTTATTTAAAACTAGGTTGAAATGAAATGAAAGTAAAAATTTTAGATTTTGAATAGCATGTTTTATTTTAACATCATCCAATTATTATGTTCATAATGGAATTTTATTAAAAAATAAGTAAACAAGGAAAAAACAAATGTATATAAGTAAGGTTGGCAAAGTTTTCCGCTGGTAACATTTCAATATTTTTTTTTCTCGACTGTGGCGCATGGGACCCAGACGAAATTTTAGAAATAACATCTAGAGAAGCACTTCTCTAACTACCCCTGAAAAAGCAGTTTGCGAAAAATTTTTTCAAAATTCGGTAGCCTCCCCTACTATAGTAGGCCAGTCGCCATGTACTTTGTACCTTCGAAAAATTCCGAACTTAATGAAACTTTGGGATATTGTGTGTGGGTGTTCAGTAGTGCTACACCCAATTTATCCAACAAAAAAACCTTGTGGAATTTTGGGGAGGGACGAAAAACCCAAACATTTTTGCACTTTTTTTGGTTTTTTCGAGATATTTCGAAAACGGTTGATTTTAGCGGACAACTTCAAGTTAATAAATTGTAGCGGATTAAATTTTCTGCAATTTGCATGGTAACACGTATTTTTTGATCCCATAGGTACCGAGATACAGAGTTTCGCTGGGACACAATTGAAGTGTGTGAAGTGGGTGATTAGATTCAGTTATGGGGGGAGGGGGGTAGTTGAACGTATGCAAATGGAAGTAGATACCACAAGTCCATTAAATATGTTGAAAAATGGAAAATAAATATCGATAACCAGATTTTGTAGCAGTTTTTTTACGATTTTGAGAAATTTTGCACTTTTTCGAAACTCTGTATCTCGGTACCTATAGGGTCAAAAAATACGATTTACCATGCACATTGTAGGAAATTTAATCTTCTACAATTTACTAACTTGAAGTTGTCCGCTAAAATCAACCGTTTTCGAAATATTTCGAAAAAACCGAAAAAAGTGCAAAAATGTTGGGGATTTTCGTCCCTCCCAAAAATTCCAGAGGGTTTTTTTTGTTGGATAAATTGAGTGTAGCACTACTGAACATCCACAAACAACACCTCAAAGTTTCATTAAGTTCGGAATTTTTCTAAGGTACCCCCCAGATTTGACCCTATGACGACTGGCCTATAGGGGCTCCTGTTTAAATTTTTTTATTTCTTTCATATACTACTTTTCATAGAAATACAACAACCGGTTTTTTAGTTTATGAAAATATTTTCATTATTAACTGAAATACAACGAACTGATATGTTGTAATCTCATTACAAAATTTCAGCCAATATCTGGTAGAAGCATCTGAACATTCAGCATGATCAGGGTAGCAAAATTCAAAAAGTAGGTATCTCTTACAGAAATATTTTATCATAATTTGTCACATTCCAACCCTAAGTAAATAACATAATGGGGTGATTTTTTCAGAGGCAATTCAAAGGCAATAAAATAAATAAAAGTACCTACTCACCAAAACTGTAACAGAAGTTGGTTCTACCAAATCTAAGTTTATACTAGTACATTGATTTACTGAAGTTGATAAGATCTTTTTATCACTTTGATGTTTTGACTTATTGTTACCTTCGCCCATCTTAAATATTTCCTTTTCTTGTTCGGTATTAACATTTCTTTTAGATGCCAATGTAAGCATTAAATCATCCTTGGGATCAAAATCATGCAATGTCTCATAACTGCTATTACTACTTTCAGAAATATCACCCAAAATAAAGTCTTTGTCTAAAGGATCATCACATGAATCTTCATTTGAAAATTCGCCATTACTATTTTCATTATAATTTATGTCTCTTGTTGTCTTTAATTTATTTTCAGCAATATTTACTGATTTAATTTTTGTTGCGGTATCTCTGTGGGATGCAAGTATGGACAGTTCCTGTAAGATCAACACAACTTATTTATAAAATACTACTGTTTTTATAGGAAAAGTAACTTTATACAAAAAAAAATTAGAAATTGATTTAACTATTATATTTTTCTAACTTTATTATATTCACCTTATTATTATTAACTTCTTCATTATTCTCAAAATCAAATATGTTAGACTTGGAGGAGTTTTTGATCAAGATATCACTCAAAATAATGACTTCGCTCTCAGGAATTTCACACGAATTGACATTCTGGTATTCGTTATTTGGTTCTACCAAATCTAAGTTTATACTTGTACCCTGATTTACTAAAGTAGATAACATCTCATCACTTTGATGTATTGACTTATAGTTACTTTCGCCCATCTCAAATATTTCCTTTTCTTGTTCGGTATTAATATTTCTTTTAAATGCGAATGTAGGCATTAAATCATCCTTGGGATCAAAATCATGCAATGTTTGATCAAAATTGCTACCACTATTTCCCGAAATATCACCCGAAATAATGTCGTTGTCGAAAGGATCATCCGAGGGCTCATCACATGAATCTTCATTTGAAAATTCGTCATTACTATTTTCTTTATAATTTATAACTCTTGCTGTTTTTAATTTATTTTCAGCAATATTTACTGATTTAAATTTTTTTACGATCACTATGTTAGATTCAGGTATGGGCAGTTCCTGTAAGATCAACACAACTTATTTATGAATTCCTGTTTTTATAGGAAAAGTAACTTGATACAAAAAATATTAGAAATTGATTTAACTATTATATTTTTCTAACTTTATTACATTCACCTTATTATTTTTAAGTTCTTCATCATTCTCGAAATCAAAAATGTTAGACTTGGAAGAGTTTTCAATTGAGATATCACTCAAAATAATAACTTTGCTCACAGGAATTTCACACGAATTGACATTCTGGTATTCGTTATCAGAGATATCATCATTTTTTTGACGATTTACAGACAGTATAGATTCCACCTGTAACACCATTAATTAAAAATTTCTACCATTTATTAAAATATACCTAATTTTAATGTGAAAGGTAATTTCAGGAAAAAAATATTAAACATTATTTTACCTTGTTGCTAAAATCTTCATCACTATCATATATTTTTTCATTAGGAGAGCCCGTAATAGAATCAGAAATATGGGTACAGTTACTGCTACAATCTAAAAATGTTTTTAAATTATGAAACACGGAAAAAGAAACAATGTTCTGTGAAAATGAATCAATTTAATGATTTTTAATACGAAATTATCAAATCAACTTCCAGCATATTATGACATTAAACTAAGTATACACAATTAAATCGCACCCCCAATACAAGACCAACATAACTCAAAATTTTATGGTTTTGACTTTTGAGATATGTTTACTATAATTACTGTTGGATGAATGTTTATTCAGGGCAATGCCAACATATCACAAAATCACAAGGAAAAAAATTATAAATGAGAAAACGTTTGTGCTTGCATTTTTACAAACTTTCATATTTTTTACTGCAAAACTAACATAAATCAAAATACCGCTATGCCATTAATATGACAGACTCTGTTCAGTGCAAGACAAACGTCCATAACATAGGAAAAGTCTTATAAAATCTTTCAAATAGTTAAATAAATTGAAGAAACGCATTTTCTAATGAATTAAAATTCTCTTAAAAGTGAATTTTCTCAAAACTATCGTTTTCGAGTTATGTTAGTCTTGTATTGGGGGTGCGAAATATTTATGAACATTTATTTTCTACACTTCAATTGAAACTCGAATTACTAATAAGACTATTTACCTGAAAAAATGAAGTCTGGTTCATAATAGTCTATTTTTGCAGATTCTATATTTTCTGACGACTTTCGTATTATTTCTATAAATAAGATAAAAAATTATTCTAATTAGAGTAAATTATCATTAATACAACAAGAATTACGATAAAAATTCTATTTTTACTTATCTTGCAAATTATATTATTAGTAAAGTTAAGGGTTGAAAATATAGAAAAATGTAAAGGTTATAAGTACAAGATATTTTATGTTACCAAAAGTCTGTGAGCATACTTGCATAGTTAAAATCCGTAAAATAATAGTTATTTATTGTACTAGTGTGTAATTATGCACATTAGTCACGCAAGAAAAAGTTAGCCAAGAGACCGTTAGGTCGAGTGGCTAATTTTCTTAAGTGACTAATGTGCAATTACACATGTGTGCAATACAAAATTTTATCCAACACATTCTTTTAATAGTACAGGCAAATTAGCCATTTAGGGCAACAAAAAATAATAAAAGGATCATCTCCGGGATTTAAGTAGGTAATAACCTGTAGAACGAAATGATACATTCTTTGCATTTCCAAGTTCCGGGAAAATTCGGAAAAATCGTGAAAAACTTTTTAATTTTCAGTTTTTTTCTTCTAGCCGCTAAAATAATAAACATAGAGAAAATAGCTTTCAACGAAAGTTATAGCCCACCTTTTTCTCTGGAAAAGAGGTCTTTACAATTTTTTGTCTTTTTCAAGCCGTTTATAAGATAAATCCAGTTTTCCACTTATAGTTTTGAGCCGCTCTGAAATGCGCACGGAAAATTAGATCTCTGCGGGAGTTTCGTACGGCCGGACTCATTCATCGATAATTGTTACTATTCAGAGCCGTTAAAAAAATGAAAATAACCTAAAATGTAGAGAAAAGACTCAGCTTTAATGTGGAACTAACCACAAAATTCATAAAAAAATTTATCACAGAGAAAAAAGTGTTAGAAGGTGGCTTAGTAAACTTTGTACATTTGATCCACAGATTTATTCATATCTTTGCCTGGAGTCGTTAGAATGATGATTCCTTTGGCTAATATATTCTTATATAATGATATATTAATCCAATTAACATTTTACTGCAATTACTTTTGTTGAAAAAATATACCTTGCGATCAAAGTAGAGGGTATACTTCTCATCGATCAGTAACCTGTAACCTCAGTATGAATAATGTAGACAAATTCAAAAAGTACTGCACGCATTTAAGAAATTTCAAAGTCATTCGAAAGAATATGTTTTATTGTACTTATGGAACAAAAATTAAGACTGTGCTATTATTATTAATTAAGATATAACGAATCGAACTCAAAAATTTGGAAGTTACTGATAGATGAGAAGTATACCTTCTACTTTGATTGCAAGGTATATTTTTCCTACAAAAGTAATTGCAGTAAAGTGTTAATTGGATTAATATATCATTATATAAGAATATATTAGCCAAAGGAATTATCATTCTAACGACTCCAGGCAAAGATATGAATAAATCTGTGGATCAACTGTACAAAGTTTACTAAGCCACCTTCTAACACTTTTTTCTCTATGATATTTTTTTTATGAATTTTGTAGTTAGTCCCACATTAAAGCTGAGACTTTTCTCTATATTTTACGTTATTTTCAATTTTTTAACGGCTCTGAATAGTAACAATTATCGATGAATGAGTCCGACCGTACGAAACTCCCGCAGAAATATCATTTTCCGTGCGCATTTCAGAGCGGCTCAAAACTATAAGTGGAAAACTGGATTTATCTTCTAAACGGCTTGAAAAAGGCAAACATTTGTAAAGATATTTTTTGTAGAGAAAAAGACGAGCTATAACTTTTGTTGAAAACTATTTTCTCTATGTTTATTATTTTAGCGGCTAGAGGAAAAAAACTGAAAATTAAAAAGTTTTTCACGATTTTTCCGGAACTTGGAAATGCAAAGAATGCATTATTTCGTTCTACAGGTTATTGCCTACTTAAATCCCGGAGATGATCCTTTTATTAATTTTTGCGAGGTTTTTTACAAAAATTTGCTTTCATTGCCAGTACTATAATGGAATTTTATTTGAATAATATATTTTTAAATTTGAAAATTCATTTGACAAATTAATTTTTATATTTTGTTAAAATCATTGTAATTGGGAAGGTCATGGAATGGTTGCTATGGTGTTGATTGTTATTTATTGTTTACTATTTTATACACATAAACAACAAATAAAAGTAGAAAATAATCATTAGTTGTGAAAAATGGATAAAAATTTGTATGTCTCGAAAGAAATTAGAAAAGAAGCAAATGAAGTTTATTTGTATTTTCCCCTTTTTGAGTGTCAATCCTTAATTCTTAGCATAAATGATTAGAATGAATGTTTTAATTTATAATGAATTTTTTGCATTCTCTCACTAGTGATTTTTTGAACATTCTCTTACTAGTGTGTAATACATCACATTCTATACATAAAATCACCATAGTAATAGCCATATTCTATGCCTGTGTTGAATAAATATTATTACATATAGAAAATTATTTTCAAAATCTAACTTTGATTTGAACTAGACGATTTAACACATATTTAAAACACCTTTCAAAACGGTCATTATTATATCTACTTTTCTGGTACACCTCAACTCTGACCCTTTATGTCTACCATGTAATCAATTCAGTATGATAATAAAATTTAAAAATAATTAAAACATTTGAAAGGATTTAGAAACAACTGATTCTTTAAAATGAAGCCCAACTAAAGTTTTAATTATGCAAATCATGTCTGCAATTCCCGCCAAATTATAAAGTATTAGAAGAATCGATTTTACAAAATTTCAAAATATTTTCAATTTATACTTACCGTTGTTTGAAACTAGATGAACCATCAATTTACCCCTTGACATTGTACTATTCATTTTGGCTTTTTTCTAAACAAAACTATACACTATCCGCGAGAACTGATAACTTCACTTTAATCGACTAGGACTCTAACCTAACACAAATATCCAAGTAATAGTCTAAAGCACATGCGATGTTGCCATTTTCGGAGATAACAAGTTACCTAATATTGCTAATTCTAACCAATATATGCGGAGGTAATATAGTACCTGTAATATTTAATTGAAATCGGCTACATCAGTGCCAACGGTGGGTCGCCGAACTAAATCGACAAAAATCGCTATATTTAAGGTCAAAGGCGCCTCCATCAAAAATCTGTTTACAACAATACTGAGACCACATAGAGGCAAAACTGACAACTTTTGGAGGGAAACGCTGTTACCTCCGATTTTGGAGGTGGCAACGTTATATATGAGGTTATAAGGTACCAGTTATACCTATTTTGGAAGTCACTTCGTACCCTTTATATATATATATATATATATACTGATAAAAGGTACGAACTAGCCTCCATTAAAATAAGAAGGCGTCCTGGCCTCCACCTCTTTCTATAAATATATTTTATAATTAATTACATATATACAAAAAGGGGAACTTACATAACTCAAATTTCATGAGAGGGGTAAATATTTTTTGAAAAAATATTTACATATATGTGATAGTAACCAGAAGTCACAAGTCACTTCCACTTATATATAACTGATTAATAAATAAGGTATTCTTATAGCCTCCAGCAAGGTTGCCAGACTTCAGGAGATCGTTTCGCTACTTTTATGCATAATTTTTATTTTATTTATATTTCATTTCGTTATTTTATTCAATATATTGTCTTTTATTAAATACTGGACTAAGTACTGTAAGTCATTAGCAAAAAAATATCATTTCATTATGATGATTGGAAAAAGATGGAAAACCTAGTCTAATTAGGGTTAATATTAACAAAAATTATATAATTTTAAAAATTTTTAAATTCTGACGGCATTTGCGACCATTTTTAATAAAATAATTTTTCATGGGACATCTATATTTTTAGAATGTTGAACGCGATTTTGCAAGCACTTTATGATATTTGCAACTGAATAGATTATGTTAGCTTATGAGATTATCTAATTATAAATTATCCATTATCAAATTGGTCACTTAATATAACATAGAGAGCGTTTTAAATTTTTCAATTTTCAATTTTTCCATTACAATAAAAGAACTAAAGATAAAAAATATTTATTTTAATATAAAGATATAGAACAACTAAAGACAAAAAATATTTATTTTAATATAAATCTTATTTTATGTTAAGTTTGATCAAATGTTGAATTTTCGACCTTATAACCAAAATACTACGTTGACAGTTTGTATTATTAACAAAAGATTTTAGATCTGTTCCTGAAGGGTATGTTCCTTTTTCTATGTCCTTTTTAAAGTACTGTTTAAGAATTTTTATCTCGTTATCTGTCCATGATTTTTTTATTGCTTTTCCTTTTCTCATTTTGTTGCATGTTTTAGAAATAACTTCATCTTTGTTAGTATCTGTAAAATAAATATATGTAGTAATTTAAGATTATACATAAAATGTATTAATTTAGTCAGTAAAATAGGTAGTGGCGAGAGATATGTGAAACCTCTCGTATGGTCCAATGCTACTATCCGACCGACATCGTAGATGTCTCTGTGGCGGATAGCGACTTGCGAAGCAAGTACCGAGAGCGTCGACCTCTAGCCCAGGTGGACTAAAATACTGTTATTAAATATGATTTGAAGGAAACAACTACTCAGCGGGCAAATACCCCGACCTGCATTGGATTATACCTTCAAATCATGATAGATCGGTAGCCAATATCATTTGTCAATTCCTAACCAGACATGGTTACGAATTGACAGGCCTCCAGTCTCGGTACTTGCTTCACAAGTCACTATCCGCCACAGAGACATCTATGATCTCGGTCGGATAATAGTATTGGACCATACGAGAGGTTTCACATACCTCTCACCACTACGTAATTTGCCTTAGTCAGTATAAGACTAGCAGGTTGGCCACTATCATTTGTCTGTTCCATGACCTATATAGCATACTGAAGAGAACATAATAACTTCGAAACAGGTCTATGTGTACCACTGTGTACATTTGATCCACAGATTTATTCATATCTTTGCCTGGAGTCGTTAGAATGATGATTCCTTTGGCTAATATATTCTTATATAATGATATATTAATCCAATTAACATTTTACTGCAATTACTTTTGTTGGAAAAATATACCTTGCGATCAAAGTAGAGGGTATACTTCTCATCAACCAGTAACCTGTAACCTCAGTATGAATAATTGATTGATTGATTTGCCAGCGTAAGGTGGGCATTGCTGCCAATTCCGGTGCATGGAGATTTGTTCCACCACGCAGCCCGATCGCCCATCGATCATCCCACCGTGTGCCGGAACAAACCCCCGGTGCTTTTTTATACCGCCGGACCAGCTGCATACGCTGGATTGGACATTGGACATGCTTGTTGTCAGCCGCGAGAGCCGCATGACGCATGGGGTAGGAGTATAGGATGATTGTTTTCCCTTTGTCTTCATCGGATGGAAAGTGTAGGCGTTTGTGAGATGCTTCTTTTAGGTTTTCGTGCTTCTTTTTACTTTCAGGTTTTTGTGACATGCTTCTTCTTAGTTTCTGTCTGTGATCATCTTCTCTCCTATTCTACTTCTGAGTTTTCTGTTTCTTCTGTTTCTGTCTGGCAGTGTGTATATCCTTGATATTTCTTTATTGTATTCCATTTTTTGTTGTGCCAGCTTTTCCCAGTGTGTATAATCCTTTCCTAGCTTATTCATAATCCTCTCGATTGTTGTTATCCATGTGTAGCATGGCCTCCCTATTTTCAGTTTGTTGCTGTTCATTCGCAGCGCTTTCTTTATTAGGTGTGTCGAGTCCCGTCTTTGGACGTATCCCCAGTATTTCATTGCGTATGATTCTATTCTTTTGATTATTGTTCTTCCCTCTAGTAATGTTGACGTTTTCTGTCGTTTTTGTGGTTTTCCTGTTTTTGCTAGCAGTTGGATAATGTCCCTTTCAGCTCTTCTCAGGCTTCTTCTGTTGGCCTTTGTCGTTGCTGCGTTTTTGACTCCATATATCATCGTAGGCATTATGATGGTCGTGTATATCTTTTTGGTTAGGCACCATGGTGGTTTGTTGTCCTCAATGAAGGGTAGTAGAGCTCTTGTGATTCTGTAGGCTGTTTTGATTCTTTCCCTTACTGTTTCCCTCCTTTTTAGTTGATTCGTTAGATATGTTCCTAGGTATTTCATTCTATTCGTGGTTCTCAGGGTGTAGTCTGCTATTTTGTATTCTTCCCCACTTGTTGGACTTGTTTTTGTCAATGGGTCTCGGACCATTATTAGGCTCTTCTTGAAGTTTATTTTCATTCCAGAGGAATCCAGATGTGGTGTCATGTTTCTTAGAAATTTAACGATGTCTTGTTCTTCCTCGGTGATGATGAGTATATCGTCGGCGTATGCAAGTACGATGGGGGGCTTTATCGTTCCATCGTTTCCGTTGAAATTCTGATTCTCCTTTATTGTGCTTTCTATCACTTGGTCCAGGACTGTGGTGAATAGTCGGGGGGATAGGGGACATCCTTGTTTGACATCTATATTCTTCTTTTTTGATTCCGTCGTCTGTCCAAACCATTGTATTGCAGTGTTTTCGTGTAGGCATGCTTTTATTATTCTGTTTATTAAGTAGTGCGGTACTCCCCTGATGAGCAAAGTGTTGACTATAGCCTCATGCCTTATGGTATCAAATGCCTTTTAGAGGTCAATTGAGACTATATATAGTTTTGTTCCTTCTTTCCACTTTTCTTCCAGGATCCGTCTGGTGGTGTACATATGGTCGTCTGTTGATCTACCCTTGATAAATGCTGTTTGATAATCTGGTAGTTCGCCGATGTATTTTTCCATTTCTCTGAGGAGGAATTGTGCGTAGTATTTGTACCCTACACTGCAGAGTGTTATTCTTCTGTAATCGTCCACGTTTTGTGGTGATTTGGTTTTAGGGAGCGGTATCTGTATGGTTGTGTTCCACTCCTCAGGCAGGGGTGTGGTTTCCGTCCATGCGTTGGTGATGATTTCTAGGGTTAGCTGTTTTATGTTGTCCGGTCCATAGTATACTAGTTCGTTATTTATTTTATCTATTCCCGGGGCCGTGTTTCTTTTAGCTCTGGCCATTATTTCTAGTAGTTCGTCTTTTGACGGTGGCTTTCCCAGTGGCCAGTGGTCCATTTCTTGTATTGGTTCTATTTGACTTCTCTCCGCGTTTCCTTCTTCTAGTTTCCTGACCCAATGCTGCAGTGGTATGTATTTTCTTGGCTGCGTATTGTTGTTTCTCTGTATGTTTTAAGGTGTCTAAAAGTTTGGTTTAATCTCTGTCCTGCTGGAGTGGATTCTATGTTTTCGAAGAATTCCCTGCATTTTTTCTGTTCGTGCCTCCTCTCTGCGTCTCTTTTTTCTTTCCCCGCTTCTATTATCTTTTTGTCTATGTTTGGTGTATATTGTTTTCCTGTGGCCTTTATTTTCTTTAGTTTCTCGTAATTTCTTTTCATGTCTTTTCTTGTTGGGCTCATAGGGGATTTGTTCCTTTTCAACGTTTTCCTCGCCGCTATTTTCATTTTTAAACCCATTGTTGACCAATTTAGTTCTTTTCCTGTTAACTGTTTTTCTATCTCCTCCTGGTATTTCTTTTTTATTTCTTCGTTCTGTAGCAGTGAGATGTTCCATGTGTCATTTGCTGTTTCGTTGTATCTTTTTTTTGCTTCTTGTTTCTTTATTACTAGTGTTCCATATAATATTTTGTGATCTGTTTTGACGTTTGTTGCTTGTTTTGCCTTAATGTTTTTGACCCTGTCCCTTATTTTTCTATCCACTAGGATATGGTCTATTTGAGAATTGATGTTTCCCTTACTCCAGGTATTAAGGCAGGTTAGGTTCTTGCTCCATGTGTTTCTAACTGTTAGATCGAACAGATGTGCCAAGTTTTTTAGCGAGCTTCCATTATCGTTTGTCCATGTGTGAAGTAAGGTTTTTCCTATGATATTCTTGTCTTCATGTGTTTGGTCGTCCTTTCCTATATGCGCGTTGAAGTCTCCTAGTATTATTATGTTCATTTTTCTATTCCTATTTCTTCTAGTCTCTTGGGTGATCTGTCTGAATACTCGTCCTGCCCGTTTGTCGGAGGGCACATGTACTCCTAATATGCATATGTTTTCCTTTCCAATTTGTAAGTCTGCCAGGGTTATGTTTTCGTTTACTTTTCTTGTCTTTATCTGGATAGGGGTGTTCCGTCTTATTGCCCATGCGACTCCTCTGCTGGTTTTTTCTCTGTCCCCTCCACTTAGATGCCATTTGTAGTTTTGAGTAACTGCAGTTCCGTCTATCATGTGTCTCTTGTATGCATGCAATGTGTATGTGTTCCATCATAAGAGCCTCATCGATTTTTTCTCTTTTCTCTCTCGTTATGCAGCCTCTGACATTCCATGTCGCCAGGATGATGTCATCGTGTTGTAGTTCTTGACTGTTGGCTTCCTCTGTTCTTTGTGATATTTGGTACATGTTTATGTGCGTTGCTTCCTCTAATTCTGGGCGTGGTGTTATTGCCCCAGTTCGAGCGTATGTTTCTTCTGGTTGTTCTGCTTCATGTTTTTCTTGTGCAATAATCACGCTATCGTAGTGATTTCTTTCGTTTCCGTGCTTCCTATATACTATCTCTAGTGGTGTGTTCTCTCTTCCCTGTTGATTAGTAGGATGGAAGATTATATGCTCTCCTTCTTCTTGATGTACTATTATTGTCCTGTTTTTCATATTTGCTGTTGCTGCAATTGTTTCCTGCCCCCCCAAAAACCTTCTCTTCTCAGATCTCGAATGAACGCATTTATTTTTCCCGTATTAGAGTTGTATCTATTGTAACGGGGTGCTAGTTCATGGATGGATGCCTGCATGAATGGCATGAAATGGTCTAAGTGATTTTCGATATAATCAGCTACTTGTTTTCGTAGGGTTTTCGTCGCATTGGTATGTGCCTGTGATGTTATATTTTCTCCCTCCAGTTGGTGGCTTAATGCTCCATATAGGCAGTTTCCGTCGCCATCGATTTTTTGTACCAGTAATTGATGTGTTCTCGTTTCAACGTCCTGTATTAGTGTGTCCATTTTTTGCCCAGTTTTTCAAAACCGATATTAGCTTGCTGTAAGAGAGTCTTTTAATTATGTTATCTGTATCGCGGTAAAATAACTTTTTACAGCGAGTTGAGAATGAGAAAGTGTCCCGAGAGAAACCTCCGCACACCCTGTATATTGTTTTGGTTTTTGTAGTGCCTAATTCAAACTGCCGTTTTCCAATGGAATAAAATAAGATATTATAAAAGTAAAGTAAAAATAATACTAAAAATACAAACAGAAACAATAAATTACAAATTATGAATCAATTAATCAGTCAATTAAATATAGGTATCTTATCTTTTTCTTGTAGTTTGCTGGTGATGTCTGTTTGTTTATTTACACTTTCCAAGAAAGCATTGGGTCTCAGCCCCAACGTCTAGGTACAAACATTTATATCACTTGACACTGAATATTTATTACCCTGATCTTGAGAACCCTCGCTTCAAGAGGTCTTTCTGGGTACAGATATCTTAACACGCCGCACTTACTTGTTTATTTCTTATGTTACAGAAAGCCCTGTACTAGAAATAATCAAATATTTATTCCGTATAAACTTTGTTTTTTAACTATTTCACTTCACAAACGCAGAATTTCTTGACCTATCGATGGTCTAAATTTTATATAAATTGGCGGTGTTTTAACCTATATTTCTGAGCTATTTTTGAGAGCTTTCTTCGAAGCGTCTGTTCACTTTGAGAAACTCAACCGAACTCCCTGTAACCTCAGTATGAATAATGTAGACAAATTCAAAAAGTACTGCACGCATTTAAGAAATTTCAAAGTCATTCGAAAGAATATGTTTTATTGTACTTATGGAACAAAAATTAAGACTGTGCTATTATTATTAATTAAGATATAACGAATCGAACTCAAAAATTTGGAAGTTCCTGATAGATGAGAAGTATACCTTCTACTTTGATTGCAAGGTATATTTTTCCTACAAAAGTAATTGCAGTAAAATGTTAATTGGATTAATATATCATTATATAAGAATATATTAGCCAAAGGAATTATCATTCTAACGACTCCAGGCAAAGATATGAATAAATCTGTGGATCAACTGTACAAAGTTTACTAAGCCACCTTCTAACACTTTTTTCTCTATGATAATTTTTTTTATGAATTTTGTAGTTAGTCCCACATTAAAGCTGAGACTTTTCTCTACATTTTACGTTATTTTCATTTTTTTAACGGCTCTGAATAGTAACAATTATCGATGAATGAGTCCGACCGTACGAAACTCCCGCAGAAATCTCATTTTCCGTGCGCATTTCAGAGCGGCTCAAAACTATAAGTGGAAAACTGGATTTATCTTCTAAACGGCTTGAAAAAGACAAAAATTTGTAAAGACGAGCTATAACTTTTGTTGAAAACTATTTTCTCTATGTTTATTATTTTAGCGGCTAGAGGAAAAAAACTGAAAATTAAAAAGTTTTTTACGATTTTTCCGAATTTTCCCGGAACTTGGAAATGTAAAAAATGCATTATTTCGTTCTACAGATTATTGCCTACTTAAATCCCGGAGATGATCCTTTTATTAATTTTTGCGAGGTTTTTACAAAAATTTGCTTTCATTGCCGGTACTATAATGGAATTTTATTTGAATAATATACTTTTAAATTTGAAAATTCATTTGACAAATTAATTTTTATATTTTGTAAAAATCATCGTAATTGGGAAGGTCATGGAATGGTTGCTATGGTGTTGATTGTTATTTATTGTTTACTATTTTATACACATAAACAACAAATAAAAGTAGAAAATAATCATTAGTTGTGAAAAATGGATGAAAATTTGTATGTCCCGAAAGAAATTAGAAAAGAAGCAAATGAAGTTTATTTGTATTTTCCCCTTTTTGAGTGTCAACCCTTAATTCTTAGCATAAATGATTAGTGCTACTCTTAGAATGAATGTTTTAATTTATAATGAATTTTTTGCATTCTCTCACTAGTGATTTTTTGAATATTCTCTCACTAGTGTGTAATACATCACATTCTATACATAAAATCACCATAGTAATAGCCATATTCTATACCTGTGTTGAATAAATATTACATATACAAAATTATTTTCAAAATCTAACTTTGATTTGAACTAGACGATTTAACACATATTTAAAACACCTTCAAAACGGTCATTATTATATCTACTTTTCTGGTACACCTCACGTCTGACCCTTTATGTCTACCATGTAATCAATTCAGTATGATAATAAAATTTAAAAATAATTGAAACATTTGAAACAATTTAGAAACAACTGATTCTTTAAAATGAAGCCCAACTAAAGTTTTAATTATGCAAATCACGTCTGCAATTCCCGCCAAATTATAAAGTATTAGAAGAATCGAATTTACAAAATTTCAAAATATTTTCAATTTATACTTACCGTTGTAAGTAATAGTCTAAAGCACATGCGATGTTGCCATTTTCGGAGATAACAAGTTACCTAATATTGCTAATTCGAACCAATATATACGGAGGTAACATAGTACCTGTAATATTTAATTGAAATCGGCTACATCAGTGCCAACGGTGGGTCGCCGAACTAAATCGACAAAAATCGCTGTATTTAAGGTCAAAGTGGCCTCTATCAAAAATCTGTTTACAACACTACTGAGACCACATAGAGGCAAAACTGACCACTTTTGGAGGGAAACGCTGTTACCTCCGATTTTGGAGGTGACAACGTTATATATGAGGTTATAAGGTACCAGTTATACCTATTTTGGAAGTCACTTCGTACCCTTTATATATATATATATATATATATATATATGAAGTGTTGACATGCTTCCGGGTGTTTTCCCGTGTAGTAACTACACGGGAAAACACCCGGAAGCATGTCAACACTTCATTTAATACCCGTGAAAACCTAAGAAACAACATATATATATATATATATATATATATATATATATATATATATATATATATATATATATATATATATTGCTGTGTATCCACACTGTGGAACAATACCCAAGTATCGTGTTTGAAATCATAAATAAAATCCACAAATTTGTATGTATTTTAGAAAATAACCATAACAGTTTTACTTTAACGGATCATACAGAAGCAGGAGTATCTGTGGTTTATTTAATTGATTCAAGTTCACTTATTCTCAGCGAGTAGGATGCAGAGAATGAAACTTGATATTGAACACGAACAAAATATTTAAATAAACATAAAATGAAGTTATTTTGGTTTAAAAAGGTTATTCTAAATAGTATCTAATAAAACATGAACTTATAGAGAATCACAATCTCATTTAAAATGAGTTAGAATGAAATTGGAAAACAAAAAAGTAAATTTATAAAATCTGACATTTATGTCAAAACTTAGGGCTGAAAATCATAAATTGTGTAGAAACACTGTAAATCTACACAAAATGAATATTAGATGAAAGACTATTAACAGTAGTTGCAGTGCAGCGTAATTAATTTAGAAATAGTAAGTCCATAGAATACAAAACACTGAATGACATTTTAAGTTTTCAGATATTTTTAAATATCATTGCAGAAAGGTGTTTTGTAAATGATATTTCACATCATGCAGAAAGAAAGGACTAATAGTATGATGTTAAATGTTTGTTGGCGTATCAATTTCTTGTTTTAGTTTATTATATCAATATTAGGTCAGTATGAAAAACTGCAGTACGTTTTTAGCTACTAGCATTTTGTGTTTATCATTGCTATTCATCTAAATGTATGAATTAGTATTTATTTGAGATTGGAATTGTTAATTGTAGTTATAAGTAGATTTTAAAAAGTATATGTAAAATGTCAATATATTTCGAGTAATTACAAATATTCACTTAATCCTGAAAGGTAGAATAAGAAACTTATCAGGAAAATTAAAGAATTAAAAACAGTATTCAATTAAGATAAAGAACAAACAAAACTGAATAGTTTAAATTTTAAATTAAAATTAAATTTTGAAATATTAGATCAAAATAGGAAAAAACAATTGAAATATTGGAAATTAACCCATTGAAACGACTAAAAATAACAAATCAGTTGATCAGACACCGCTGAACAGCGAGTTGCGAAAAATATTCATCCTCGAATAATTAATAAATTGAAAATAGAAGAATAGTGGTGAATAATTTGAAGGTTAGAAAATTACAATCCAGATATATTGATATCAAGAATAAATTGTAAAAGTTGATTAAATATAAGAAGTGAGTAAACTTAAAAAGTATTACGAAGTAGATTATCCGGAAAGCAGATTTAGAAGAGGGAAGTATTTGTTAATCCAGTTAGCAAATGTATATGGTGAAGGGACTCAAACGTCAATCAAGTGATAGAAATATTTCAAGGAAATCTTGAAAACAAATTGGAGGTTATAAACAAACGTCAATTCAGTAAAGAAGAAGAAGAAGAAGCCTTGAGAGGTTTAAAAAGTCAGTCAAGTGACATAATATTTCAAGGATTATAATAACCAGTTAGAGGTTATAATTTAACATTACTCGAGTCGAAAGAAAGACAAGGTAAAGCTTTACAATATCAGAAATCCATGGTACATATTTATTTTAAATAAAGGCCATATTTATCATTTTAGTTAAGTTAGATTTTGTTATTTAAATTTGTTAATTACATTCCAAGTTCAAATTTGTTAATAAATTAATACTTTGTTCGTTCAATACTGAGTTTGATTTATTTAGATTGTTATCTTGATCGATGAGCATTTATTGAACCGACTTCGTTGAACCTTGAGTGAGAGTCATTCTATAGATTGTAGATAGTCATGCTAATGGTGTTCTATAGTCTATAATATTAACAGCTTTTAAGAAACTGTTTGGCGCCCAGTAAACTCATTTCAATTTACTTTTCAAAAGAAATTTCGAACGTATAAAAAATAAAATAGATAGCAGAATATAGAACATTTATGGCTTGTTAACGTGGAGCGATCAGGAAAGCGATTAAATAAATACAACTTGAGAATAGTTTATCATTTCAAGCATACATTTGAAAGATAATAGATCAAATAACTTATTTTAATAGTTTTGACAACAAGGCATTGTCAAATTAAAAACAAATATAATTTATATGAGGTTAAAGTCAGGTAAGACAACAATGAATCAAGAAGAAACTACACCAGGTACATCCACAGTTCCACAAACACAAGTTGGTGACACAAACACACAACCAGACACAAACATGTTCCAGAAACTCATGGAAATGATGGGTGGAATGAAGGAACAAATGGTACAAAATAACCAAACTTTGGAAGCAAACATGAAGCAAAATAACCAAATTTTGGAAGCAAACATGAATCAAAATAACCAAACTTTAAAAGAAGACATTAGTCAAAATAACCAGCGACTAGAAGAAAAAATTGGCAACATAAATACTCAAATTGGCAACATAAATGTACAAATGGGTCAAAGTATGCAAAAGCTGGAAGAAAGCAATACAGAAGTAAGAAACAAAATTGAAAATTTAGAGAGTAAATGGGAGAGAATGGGAGAATCAATCAATGAAGAAATAAGTGTTAAAGTAAATGAGGCAGCAAAGGAAATAAGAGAGGAAGTAGTATCTATGTTTGAAGATGGAATGACTGCAGTAGATAGTAGAATGAAGAAACAGGAGGATAAATATGATAGCAAAATAAAAGAACAGGATAGCAAGATAGAACAGAACACGAAGTTGTTGAAGGATACCACACGTACACAATTGACACAATTAACCACACATACTTACACGTGCAACAAAACACCATTTTATTTTTACGGAGATAACCGCATACACCCTAAAATTTTCATTTCACGTTTGAAACAACACATGGAAACACAACACGTAAAGCAAACCTAAAAGCAAACATACAAGACATGTTAAAGGGAGAAGCGGAAATCTGGTACTCAGGTTTGAGACTATAGAGGAATTTGAAGCTCTAGTCTTAAAACAATATTGGAGTGATTACACTCAGTTGAAAATAAGACAAGACCTATTTAATGGTAACTATGTAGAAAATAAAGGTATTTCTAGGGAAAATTATGTACTTAGAAAAGTATACAATATTAAACATCTAGAACCAAAATTCACAGAAAGTGAAATGGTCAGATATTTAGCTAGGCATTTTTCAGGGGATATCCAGAATGTTATTATTACGCAAAGAATTGCAAAGTTAGACGATTTGATTGATTATTTAAGAGAATTAGATGATTATCATCAGAGTTTTGATAGGAAGGCTAGTCAAAATAGGGAAAATAATAGTAGATATTATAACAAGTGGGGTTATGATCAGAATAGGAATGAGAATGATAGAAGAGAAAGACAAGGTTATGGTCAACGTCAATATGACAATGACAGAAAGGAGCAAGGGGGTTATGGTCAATATGATAGGAAGGAAAAACAGGGTTATGAGAAACGTCATTATGACAATGATTGGAGAAAGAGAGGGGGTTATGATAAAAATAATGAGTCATATGCACAAGTTGCCAATACTAACATTCAAAGGGGAAATAGAGTAAATGAAAATACACACTCTAATATAAATAAAATAGAAACAACAGCACAAATAAATGATAATAGAAATCAGGATTTTTAGGCAAAATTGTTTTAAATTTAAATACTAACTATGAACATATGCGGGAATATATAGGAATTGATAATGATATTGGAACAAAAAATGTAAAAATGTGTGATTTACCTATAATAAAAATCGAAATAGATAATATAAAGTTAAATTCGTTACTCGATACTGCATCGGAGATAAGCTTAATTAGTGAAACAATTTTTAACAATCATTTGAATAATGGTAGAAATAATGGTATAAGAGTTACTAAGATTAAATTAATTAATGCTAGCGGGAAAAAGTTTGCCGAGTGCAATAGGGTATTAAATACTACTTTCAGGATTGGAAATAAAAACTTTAATGGTAATTTTGTTATTGTAGCACAAATGAACTTTGATGTTATATTGGGAGAAGACATTCTATCAGAGTTAAAGGCAAAAATTGATTTAGGAGAGAAAATCCTAATAATAGAAGGTGAAAGAATACCTATCTTTAATATGAATAATGAATTGAATGGCAATGGTGCCGAAATAATTAATGTATTAAATGGCATAGAGACCAATAATAAAGCATTTTGCAATGAACATAAAGTGGAAACGACCACGTATGTTCAAAATATTAATTTTAATAAGCCTGAAATTTTACTGATAGCTTGTCCCCACAAATATGATATAATTGTTAAAAATTTGTTGAAGAAATACATTTCTTTAATTAATTATGAACCCAGAGTAGCAAAAGGTTATGTTCACAATCTTGAAGTAGATGAAAATAAACCTTTTAAATGTAAAACTTATCCTATTCCTTATAAGCACAGAGATAAAGTAAAAAATGAAATTTCAAATATGATTAACTCTAATATTATTGAGACAGCTAAAATTACATAAATCCTTTAGTTGTTGTTAAGAAAAAGGATGAAACGATTAGATTATGCTTAGATGCTAGAAATTTGAATCAAATTACAAAGTCACAATTTGATGCACCGCAAACAATCGATGCTATGTTGTCCAGAGTTGGTAAAAACACTGTCTTTTCTAAACTTGATTAGAAGAATTCATTTTGGTTGATACCATTACATAAAGATTCACGTAAATTCACAGGATTCAGTGTTGATGGACATATATTTCAATTCAAGGTGGTACCATTTGGTTTGCAATCTGCATCTTCAGCACTTGTACGTGCAATGCAAAATATACTTGACAAGTATGACAGTTTTTGTTTACATTATATCGATGACATTTTAATATTCTCGGAAACAGAGGATAAACATAGTAGACACCTAGATATTATATTGAATGCATTAGATGAAGCTGGACTCAAGCTAAATATAAAAAAGTGTGAATTTTATAGTACATATGTTCAATATTTAGGCTACAAGATTAAGCAAAAAGGTATTAGCATAGGACAAGAAAGAGTCAAAGAAATAAAAGATTATCCGCGACCAACAAATTTAAAAACTTTAAGGGGCTTTTTAGGTATTTTGAATTATTATAAGAAATTTATACCTAGATTATCGGAGTTAGAAGTTCCTTTAATAGAATTACTTAGGAAAGATGTTAAGTGGGAATGGGATGATAGGAGAGAAGCAGCGTTTGAAAATGTGAAGACAAACTTCCATGATAATTTATTGCTTCATAGTCCGGATTTTACATTACCATTTACGTTGCGGACAGACGCATCTGATAACATTATTGCCGCTGAACTTACACAAATTCAAGGGGGAATCGAAACGCCCATATGTTTCATATCGCGGATATTGAAAGCTTACGAAATTAGATATTCTACAAGCGAAAAAGAAATGTTGTCCATCGTATATTCGATATCCAGGATGTCATATTTCCTAACCTCAAATCATTTTATAATAGAGACAGATCACTCAGCTTTATGTTTTTTAATGAAAAATCGATTTGCTAATAATAGAATCTACCGATGGTCACTTTTAATTCAAGAGTATTCGTTTACAATTAAACACAGACCAGGAAAGGAAAACATCACAGCAGACGCACTTACACGAAACCGAAAAGTTCACACAAATGACATAAACACTTTCACAGTAGCTTTAAATACATTATCACAACACAACAATTTATACTCATATACACAAGTTTTGAACAGTCAAACACATTTACACGACTTAAGAAACAAAATACGTGAACATCCATACAGGGGATACACACTAAAAAACAATCTTATCATTAAAACTATCTTAAATGAAGAAAAATATGTTATAGATGAAAGTTTAGCATCAGAAATTATTTGGGATTTACACTATAGATATGGACACATAGGTATTCGGAAAACCTGGATGATTTTTCGAGAGACGTATTATTGCGAAAAAGATTTACCGTTAGCAAAGGAACTTATAAATATGTGTCATGAATGTTGTTTAGGAAAAACTAAAAATTATGTAAATAAAAACACAGTTTACAGCATTATCACTGATAAACCTTTAAAACTGGTAGCTATAGATTTTGTAAGTAATTTAATTCCAGATTATGATGGTTTTAAACATATTTTAGTCATAGTAGACATTTTCTCAAAATTTATTAAACTGTATTCCACAAAACGGTGTAATACTTTGACAGTAATACAAAATTTAAATCATTTTTCTAAGACGATAGGTAAACCAGAAAGGATATTGGCTGACAACGCTACATATTTTAATAATGAAAGATTAAAAAAATATTTTACAAAACATGAAATTCAGTTAGTATTTACAACAATCAGACGACCACAGGCAAATCCTGCTGAACGGTACATACAAGAGGTAATTAGGTTTTTAAGAATGGTTGTGCAAAATGATCATAGCCAATGGCCTTCAGCCGTGGTAGATGTAGAGAATTATATAAACAATGTACCAAGTACAGTGACACAAGAATCGCCAATTTTTATCTTGTCAGGTCAGTTACCAAATAGGCCTTGGAAAAATGATGAAAATTATAACTTAGAAAACGTACACAAAATTGTCAAACAAAGATTAGAACGCAACGCTAAAAGGTACCAACTTAGAGAGAACAAAAAGATTAAAAAGAAAATAAAATTTAAAACAGGAGATCAAGTAGTAATTAAAAGACTAAAGGTGTCAGACTACAAAAACAACATATGTGCAAAGTTACAATATCCTTATCAAGGTCCATATACGATAGAAAAAGTATTAAATGAAAACACATATGAGTTAGTAGATACTTATAACGGATTAATAAGAGGGAAATTTCACGTAGAATTAATTTATCCATATGATCCAGGATAGATTACTCTTAAGTTATCCAAATGATCCTGAGTAGATCAGTTTTAAATTGTAAATAAACTTTGACAGTGTGAATGTCACATCATGTTGTTAAAACTAACAAAATTTTCACATGTCAAAATTCTATTAGTTTGGGGGTTTTATGCTGTGTATCCACACTGTGGAACAATACCCAAGTATCGTGTTTGAAATCATAAATAAAATCCACAAATTTGTATGTATTTTAGAAAATAACCATAACAGTTTTACTTTAACGGATCATACAGAAGCAGGAGTATCTGTGGTTTATTTAATTGATTCAAGTTCACTTATTCTCAGCGAGTAGGATGCAGAGAATGAAACTTGATATTGAACACGAACAAAATATTTAAATAAACATAAAATGAAGTTATTTTAGTTTAAAAAGGTTATTCTAAATAGTATCTAATAAAACATGAACTTATAGAGAATCACAATCTCATTTAAAATGAGTTAGAATGAAATTGGAAAACAAAAAAGTAAATTTATAAAATCTGACATTTATGTCAAAACTTAGGGCTGAAAATCATAAATTGTGTAGAAACACTGTAAATCTACACAAAATGAATATTAGATGAAAGACTATTAACAGTAGTTGCAGTGCAGCGTAATTAATTTAGAAATAGTAAGTCCATAGAATACAAAACACTGAATGACATTTTAAGTTTTCAGATATTTTTAAATATCATTGCAGAAAGGTGTTTTGTAAATGATATTTCACATCATGCAGAAAGAAAGGACTAATAGTATGATGTTAAATGTTTGTTGGCGTATCAATTTCTTGTTTTAGTTTATTATATCAATATTAGGTCAGTATGAAAAACTGCAGTACGTTGTTAGCTACTAGCATTTTGTGTTTATCATTGCTATTCATCTAAATGTATGAATTAGTATTTATTTGAGATTGGAATTGTTAATTGTAGTTATAAGTAGATTTTAAAAAGTATATGTAAAATGTCAATATATTTCGAGTAATTACAAATATTCACTTAATCCTGAAAGGTAGAATAAGAAACTTATCAGGAAAATTAAAGAATTAAAAACAGTATTCAATTAAGATAAAGAACAAACAAAACTGAATAGTTTAAATTTTAAATTAAAATTAAATTTTGAAATATTAGATCAAAATAGGAAAAAACAATTGAAATATTGGAAATTAACCCATTGAAACGACTAAAAATAACAAATCAGTTGATCAGACACCGCTGAACAGCGAGCTGCGAAAAATATTCATCCTCGAATAATTAATAAATTGAAAATAGAAGAATAGTGGTGAATAATTTGAAGGTTAGAAAATTACAATCCAGATATATTGATATCAAGAATAAATTGTAAAAGTTGATTAAATATAAGAAGTGAGTAAACTTAAAAAGTATTACGAAGTAGATTATCCGGAAAGCAGATTTAGAAGAGGGAAGTATTTGTTAATCCAGTTAGCAAATTTATATGGTGAAGGAACTCAAACGTCAATCAAGTGATAGAAATATTTCAAGGAAATCTTGAAAACAAATTGGAGGTTATAAACAAACGTCAATTCAGTAAAGAAGAAGAAGAAGAAGCCTTGAGAGGTTTAAAAAGTCAGTCAAGTGACATAATATTTCAAGGATTATAATAACCAGTTAGAGGTTACAATTTAACATTACTCGAGTCGAAAGAAAGACAAGGTAAAGCTTTACAATATCAGAAATTCATGGTACATATTTATTTTAAATAAAGGCCATATTTATCATTTTAGTTAAGTTAGATTTTGTTATTTAAATTTGTTAATTACATTCCAAGTTCAAATTTGTTAATAAATTAATACTTTGTTTGTTCAATACTGAGTTTGATTTATTTAGATTGTTATCTTGATCGATGAGCATTTATTGAACCGACTTCGTTGAACCTTGAGTGAGAGTCATTCTGTAGATTGTAGATAGTCATGCTAATGGTGTTCTATAGTCTATAATATTAACAGCTTTTAAGAAACTGTTTGGCGCCCAGTAAACTCATTTCAATTTACTTTTCAAAAGTAATTTCGAACGTATAAAAAATAAAATAGATAGCAGAATATAGAACAATATATATATATATATATATATATATATATATATATATATATATATATATATATATATATATATATGTCGTACGTAATAACGTATTTTCCCGCGTCTTAACCCCCTCCTTGTACTTTGTAAATTCCTGGGTCGGAAATGTCCACGCAGGTAGCCTTGCAGTTGCCTCCGTGGCGACGTTGGTTGTTGCCCTGAATCCTCAGGTTCTTCCAGCCGAAGCCACAAATGTGCGACTGGCTTCCTGTCAGTGGTTCCGTTTGTGTGTCTAATATCTTTGTTGTCCTAAGTTGTGCCTATCCTTTCGACTTAGCTATACCGTGCCGATGAGGACTAATAAGTCCGAAACACGTGTCCACGGTTGCATCATTTTCTGCGGGCTTTCCCATTAAACCATTTTTTGTACGTAATAACGTATTTTCCCGCGTCTTAACCCCTTCCTTGTACTATATATATATATATATATATAGGAAAATGGGTGTAATAGCGGGAAGAAACACAAGGAAACGTTTTCTTTCATGGGCAAGCCCGCATAGATGTCGATGCAACCGTGGAAACGTGTTTCGGTCTTATTAGTCCTCATCAGCACAGTATAGCTAAGTTGAAAGGATAGGCACAACTTAGGACAACGAAGGAGAAACAGCACAAACAGAAACCACTGACAGAAAGCCAGTCGCACATTTATGGCTTCAGCTGGAAGACGCTGACTTCCAGGGCAACAACCAACGTCGCCACGGAGGCAACTGGAAGGCTACCTGCGTGGATATTTCTGGCCCAAGAACGATGAAAACTAGGAAAATGGGTGTAATAGCGGGAAGAAACACAAGGAAACGTTTTCTTTCAAGGGAAAGCCCGCATAGATGTCGATGCAACCGTGGACATGTGTTTCGGACTTATTAGTCCTCATCAGCACCGTATAGCTAAGTTGAAAGGATAGGCACAACTTAGGACTACGAAGGAGAAACAGCACAAACAGAAACCACTGACAGGAAGCCAGTCGCACATTTGTGGCTTCAGCTGGAAGACCCTGACTTCCAAGGCAACAACCAACGTCGCCACGGAGGCAACTGGAAGGCTACCTGCGTGGATATTTCTGGCCCAAGAACGATGAAAAACTAGGAAAATGGGTGTAATAGCGGGAACAAACACAAGGAAACGTTTTCTTTCATGGGCAAGCCCGCATAGATGTCGATGCAACCGTGGACACGTGTTTCGGACTTATTAGTCCTCATCAGCACAGTATAGCTAAGTTGAAAGGATAGGTAGCCTTCCAGTTGCCTCCGTGGCGACGTTGGTTATTGCCCTGGAAGTCAGGGTCTTCCAGCTGAAGCCACAAATGTGCGACTGGCTTCCTGTCAGTGATTTCTGTTTGTGCTGTTTCTCCTTCGTTGTCCTAAGTTGCGCCTATCCTTTCAACTTAGCTATACTGTGCTGATGAGGACTAATAAGTCCGAAACACGTGTCCACGGTTGCATCGACATCTATGCGGGCTTGCCCATGAAAGAAAACCTTTCCTTGTGTTTCTTCCCGCTATTACACCCATTTTCCTAGTTTTTCATCGTTCTTGGGCCAGAAATATCCACGCAGGTAGCCTTCCAGTTGCCTCCGTGGCGACGTTGGTTGTTGCCCTGGAAGTCAGGGTCTTCCAGCTGAAGCCACAAATGTGCGACTGGCTTCCTGTCAGTGGTTTCTGTTTGTGCTGTTTCTCCTTCGTTGTCCTAAATTGTGCCTATCCTTTCAAATTAGCTATACTGTGCTGATGAGGACTAATAAGTCCGAAACACGTGTCCACGGTTGCATCGACATCTATGCGGGCTTGCCTATGAAAGAAAACGTTTCCTTGTGTTTCTTCCCGCTATTACACCCATTTTCCTAGTTTTTCATCGTTCTTGGGCCAGAAATATCCACGCAGGTAGCCTTCCAGTTGCCTCCGTGGCGACGTTGGTTGTTGCCCTGGAAGTCAGGGTCTTCCAGCTGAAGCCACAAATGTGCGACTGGCTTCCTGTCAGTGGTTTCTGTTTGTGCTGTTTCTCCTTCGTTGTCCTAAGTTGTGCC
Source organism: Stenurella melanura (assembly GCA_963583905.1). NCBI lineage: Eukaryota > Metazoa > Arthropoda > Insecta > Coleoptera > Cerambycidae > Stenurella > Stenurella melanura. Next base: position 59,601 of record CAUZXK010000117.1, on the reverse strand, counting down.
TATCCTTTCAACTTAGCTATACTGTGCTGATGAGGACTAATAAGTCCGAAACACGTGTCCACGGTTGCATCGACATCTATGCGGGCTTTCCCATGAAAGAAAACGTTTCCTCATATATATATATATATATATATATGTTGTTTCTTAGGTTTTCACGGGTATTAAATGAAGTGTTGACGTGCTTCCGGGTGTTTTCCCGTGTAGTTGGTAGGCTCCTGTTGGAACCATGGTTGTCTGTTCAGTGTGTCGTGTTTGAAATCATAAATAAAATTCACAAATTTGTATGTATTTTAGGAATTAATCATAACAGTTTTACTTTAACGGATCATACAGAAGCAGGAGTATCTGTGGTTTATTTAATTGATTCAAGTTCACTTATTCTCATCGAGTAGGATGCAGAGAATGAAACTTGATATTGAATACGAACAAAATATTTAAATAAACATAAAATGAAGTTATTTTAGTTTAACAAGGTTATTCTAAATAGTATATAATAAAACATGAACTGATAGAGAATCACAATCTCATTTAAAATGATTTAGAATGAAATTGGAAAACAAAAAAGTAAATTTTATAAAATCTGACATGCATGTCAAACTTTAGGGCTGAAAATCATATTTTGTGTAGAAACACTGTAAATCTACACAAAATGAATATTGAATGAAAGACTATCAACAGTAGTTGCAGTGCAGCGTAATTATTTTAGAAATAGTAAGTCCATATATTACAAAACACTGAATGACATTTTAAGTTTTCAGATATTTTCAAATATCATTGCAGAAAGGTGTTTTGTAAATGATATTTCACATCATGCAGAAAGAAAGGACTAATAGTATGATGTTAAATGTTTGTTGGCGTATCAATTTCTTGTTTTAGTTTATAATATAAGTATTCTGTCAGTATGGAAACTGCAGTACGTTTTTAACTACTAGCATTTTGTGTTTATCATTGCTATTCATCTAAATGTATGAAATAGTATTTATTTGAGATTGGAATTGTTAATTGTAGTTATAAGTAGATTTTAAGAAAGTGTATGTAATATGTCAATATATTTCGAGTAATTATAATTATTCACTTAATCCTGAAAAGTAGAATAAGAAACTTATCAGGAAAAATAAAGAATTAAAAACAGTATTCACTTAAGGTAAAGAACAAACAAAACTGAATAGTTTAAATTTTAAATTAAAATTAAATTTTGAAATATTAGATCAAAATAGAAAAAAACAATTGAAATATTGGAAATTAACCCATTGAAACGACTAAAAATAACAAATGAGTTGATCACACACCGCTGAACAGCGAGCTGCGAAATATATTCATCCAAGAATAAATAATAAATTGAAAATAAAAGAAAAGTGGTGAATAATTTGAAGGTTAGGATATTACAATCCAGATATATTGATATCAAGAATAAATTGTAAAAGTTGATTAAATATAAGAAGTGAGTATACTTTGAAAGTATTACGAAGTAGATTATCCGGAAAGCAGATTTAGAAGAGGGAAGTATTTGTTAATCCAGTTAGCAAATTTATATGGTGAAGAAATTTCAAGCGTCAAGCAAGTGATAGAAATACTTCAAGAAAATCTTGAAAATAAATTGGAGGTTAGAAACAAACGTCAATCCAGTAAAGAAGAAGAAGAAGAAGCCTTGAGAGGTTGAAAAGTCAGTCAAGTGACATAATATTTCAAGGATCATAATAACCAGTTAGAGGTTATAATATAACATTACTCGAGTCGAAAGAAAGACAAGGTAAAGCTTTACAGTATTCCAAATCCATGGTACATATTTATTTTAAATAAAGGCCATATTTATCATTTTAGTTAAGTTAGATTTTGTTATTTAAATTTGTTAATTACATTCCAAGTTCAAATTTGTTAATAAATTAATACTTTGTTCGTTCAATACTGAGTTTGATTTATTTAGATTGTTATCTTGATCGATGAGCATTTATTGAACCGACTTCGTTGGACCTTGAGTAAGAGTCATTCTATAGATTGTAGATAATCATGCTAATGGTGTTCTATAGTCTATAATATTAACAGCTTTTAAGAAACTGTTTGGCGCTCAGTAAACTTATTTCAATTTACTTTTAAGAAGTAAAATTCGAACGTATAAAAATATAAAAATAGATATCAGAATATAGAACATTTATGGCTTGTTAACGTGGAGCGATCAGGAAAGCGATTGAATAAATACAACTTGAGAATAGTTTATCATTTCAAGCATACATTTGAAAGATAATAGAACAAATAACTTATTTTGATAGTTTTGACAACAAGGCATTGTCAAATTAAAAACAAATATAATTTATATGAGGTTAAAGTCAGGTAAGACAACAACCATGAATCCAGAGAAAACTACACAGGGTACATCCACAGTTGCACAAACACAAGTTGATGACACAAACACACAACCTGATACAAACATGCTCCAGAAGTTGATGGAAATGATCACTGGAATGAATCATAGTATTGGAGAAAACATTGGCAACATTAAGGTACAAATGGTACAGAATAACCAAACTTTGGAAGCAAACATGAATCAAAATAACCAGAGACTTGAAGAAAACATGAATCAAAATAACCAGAGACTTGAAGAAAACATTGACAAAAATAACCAACGACTAGAAGAAAAAATTGGTAACATAAATACACAGATGGTACATAATAATCAAACTTTAGAAGAAAACATTAACAAAAAAATAGAAGAAAGCAATAAAGAAGTAAGAAATAAGATTGAAAATTTGGAGAGTAAATGGGAGAGAATGGGAGAGACAGTCAACGAAGAAATTGGTATTAAAGTAAACGAGGCAGCAAAAGAAATAAGAGAGGAAGTTGCAACTATGTTTGAAGATGGAATGACTGCAGTAGATAGCAGAATGAAGAAACAGGAGGATAAATACGATAGCAAAATAAAAGAACAGGATAGCAAGATAGAACAGAACACGAAGTTGTTGAAGGATACCACACGTACACAATTAACACAATTACCCACACATACATACACATGCAACAAAACGCCATTTTATTTTTACGGAGATAACCGTATACACCCTAAAATTTTCATTTCACGTTTGAAACAACACATGGAAACACAACACGTAAATGCAAACCTAAAAGCAAACATACAAGACATGTTAAAGGGAGAAGCGGAGATCTGGTATTCAGTTATAATGGACAGGTTTGAGACTATAGAAGAATTTGAAGCTCTAGTCTTAAAACAATATTGGAGTGATTACACTCAGTTGAAAATAAGACAAGACTTATTTAATGGTAACTATGTAGAAAATAAAGGTATTTCTAGGGAAAATTATGTACTTAGAAAAGTATACAATATTAGACATCTAGAACCAAAATTCACAGAAAGTGAAATGGTCAGATATTTAGCTAGGCATTTTTCAGGGGATATCCAGAATGTTATTATTACGCAAAGAATTGCAAAGTTAGATGATTTGATTGATTATTTAAGAGAATTAGATGATTATCATCAGAGTTTTGATAGGAAGGCTAGTCAGAATAGGGAAAATAATAGTAGATATTATAACAAGTGGGGTTATGATCAGAATAAGAATGAAAGTGATAGAAGAGAAAGACAAGGTTATGGTCAACGTCAATATGACAATGACAGAAAGGAGCAAGGGGGTTATGGTCAATATGACAGGAAGGAAAAACAGGGTTATGAGAAACGTCATTATGACAATGATTGGAGAAAGAGAGGGGGTTATGATAAAAATAATAAGTCATATGCACAAGTTGCCAATACTAACATTCAAAGGGGAAATAGAGTAAATGAAAATACACACTCTAATATCAATAAAATAGAAACAACAGCACAAATAAATGATAATAGAAATCAGGATTTTTAGACAAAATTGTTTTAAATTTAAATACTAACTATGAACATATGCGCGAATATATAGGAATTGATAATGATATTGGAACAAAAAATGTAAAAATTTGTGATTTACCTATAATAAAAATCGAAATAGATAATATAAAGTTAAATTCGTTACTCGATACTGCATCGGAGATAAGCTTAATTAGTGAAACAATTTTTAACAATCAATTGAATAATGGTAGAAATAATGGTATAAGAGTTACTAAGATTAAATTAATTAATGCAAGCGGGAAAAAGTTCGCCGAGTGCAACAAGGTATTAAATACTACTTTCAGGATTGGAAATAAAAACTTTAATGGTAATTTTGTTATTGTAGCACAAATGAACTTTGATGTTATATTGGGAGAAGACATTCTATCAGAGTTACAGGCAAAAATTGATTTAGGAGAGAAAATCCTAATAATAGAAGGTGAAAGAATACCTATCTTTAATATGAATAATGAATTGAATGGCAATGGTGCCGAAATAATTAATGTATCAAATGGTATAGAGACCAATAATAAAGCATTTTGCAATGAACATAAAGTGGAAACGACCACGTATGTCCAAAATATTAATTTTAATAAGCCTGAAATTTTACTGATAGCTTGTCCCCCCAAATATGATATAATTGTTAAAAATTTGTTGAAAAAATACATTTCTTTAATTAATTATGAACCCAGAGTAGCAAAAGGTTATGTTCACAATCTTGAAGTAGATGAAAATAAACCTTTTAAATGTAAAACTTATCCTATTCCTTATAAGCACAGAGATAAAGTAAAAAATGAAATTTCAAATATGATTAACTCTAATATTATTGAGACAGCTAAAACTAATTACATAAATCCATTAGTTGTTGTTAAGAAAAAGGATGAAACGATTAGATTATGCTTAGATGCTAGAAATTTGAATCAAATTACAAAGTCACAATTTGATGCACCGCAAACAATCGATGCTATGTTGTCCAGAATTGGTAAAAATACTGTCTTTTCTAAACTTGATTTGAAGAATTCATTTTGGTTGATACCATTACATAAAGATTCACGTAAATTCACAGGATTCAGTGTTGATGGACATATATTTCAATTCAAGGTGGTACCATTTGGTTTGCAATCTGCATCTTCAGCACTTGTACGTGCAATGCAAAATATACTTGACAAGTATGACAGTTTTTGTTTACATTGTATCGATGACATTTTAATATTTTCGGAAACAGAGGATAAACATAGTAGACACCTAGATATCATATTGAATGCATTAGATGAAGCTGGACTCAAGCTAAATATAAAAAAGTGTGAATTTTATAGTACATATGTTCAATATTTAGGCTACAAGATTAAGCAAGAAGGTATTAGCATAGGACAAGAAAGAGTCAAAGAAATAAAAGATTATCCGCGACCAACAAATTTAAAAATTTTAAGGGGCTTTTTAGGTATTTTGAATTATTATAAGAAATTTATACCTAGATTATCGGAGTTAGAAGTTCCTTTAATAGAATTACTTAGGAAAGATGTTAAGTGGGAATGGGATGATAGGAGAGAAGCAGCGTTTGAAAATGTGAAGACAAACTTCCATGATAATTTATTGCTTCATAGTCCGGATTTTACATTACCATTTACGTTGCGGACAGACGCATCTGATAACATTATTGCCGCTGAACTTACACAAATTCAAGGGGGAATCGAAACGCCCATATGTTTCATATCGCGGATATTGAAAGCTTACGAAATTAGATATTCTACAAGCGAAAAAGAAATGTTGTCCATTGTATATTCGATATCCAGGATGTCATATTTCCTAACCTCAAATCATTTTATAATAGAGACAGATCACTCAGCTTTATGTTTTTTAATGAAAAATCGATTTGCTAATAATAGAATCTACCGATGGTCACTTTTAATTCAAGAGTATTCGTTTACAATTAAACACAGACCAGGAAAAGAAAACATCACAGCAGACGCACTTACACGAAACCGAAAAGTTCACACAAATGACATAAACACTTTCACAGTAGCTTTAAATACATTATCACAACATAACAATTTATACTCATATACACGAGTTTTGAACAGTCAAACACATTTACACGACTTAAGAAACAAAATACGTGAACATCCATACAGGGGATACACACTAAAAAACAATCTTATCATTAAAACTATCTTAAATGAAGAAAAATATGTTATAGATGAAAGTTTAGCATCAGAAATTATTTGGGATTTACACTATAGATATGGACACATAGGTATTCGGAAAACCTGGATGATTTTTCGAGAGACGTATTATTGCGAAAAAGATTTACCGTTAGCAAAGGAACTTATAAATATGTGACATGAATGTTGTTTAGGAAAAACTAAAAATTATGTAAATAAAAACACAGTTTACAGCATTATTACTGATAAACCTTTAAAACTGGTAGCTATAGATTTTGTGAGTAATTTAATTCCAGATTATGATGGTTTTAAACATATCTTAGTCATAGTTGACATTTTCTCAAAATTTATTAAACTGTATCCCACAAAACGGTGTAATACTTTGACAGTAATAAAAAATTTAAATCATTTTTCTAAGACGATAGGTAAACCAGAAAGGATATTGGCTGACAACGCTACATATTTTAATAATGAAAGATTAAAAAAATATTTTACAAAACATGAAATTCAGTTAGTATTTACAACAATCAGACGACCACAGGCAAATCCTGCTGAACGGTACATACAAGAGGTAATTAGGTTTTTAAGAATGGTTGTGCAAAATGATCATAGCCAATGGCCTTCAGCCGTGGTAGATGTAGAGAATTATATAAACAATGTACCAAGTACAGTGACACAAGAATCGCCAATTTTTATCTTGTCAGGGCAGTTACCAAATAGGCCTTGGAAAAATGATGAAAATTATAATTTAGAAAACGTACACAAAATTGTCAAACAAAGATTAGAACGCAACGCTAAAAGGTACCAACTTAGAGAGAACAAAAAGATTAAAAAGAAAATAAAATTTAAAACAGGAGATCAAGTAGTAATTAAAAGACTAAAGGTATCAGACTACAAAAACAACATATGTGCAAAGTTACAATATCCTTATCAAGGTCCATATACGATAGAAAATGTATTAAATGAAAACACATATGAGTTAGTAGATACTTATAACGGATTAATAAGAGGGAAATTTCACGTAGAATTAATTTATCCATATGATCCAGGATAGATTACTCTTAAGTTATCCAAATTATCCTGAGTAGATCACTTTTAAATTGTAAATAAACTTTGACAGTGTGAATGTCACATCATGTTGTTAAAACTAACAAAATTTTCACATGTCAAAATTCTATTAGTTTAGGGGGTTTTATGCTGTATATCCACACTGTGGAACACTACCTAAGTGTCGTGTTTGAAATCATAAATAAAATTCACAAATTTGTATGTATTTTAGGAATTAATCATAACAGTTTTACTTTAACGGATCATACAGAAGCAGGAGTATCTGTGGTTTATTTAATTGATTCAAGTTCACTTATTCTCATCGAGTAGGATGCAGAGAATGAAACTTGATATTGAATACGAACAAAATATTTAAATAAACATAAAATGAAGTTATTTTAGTTTAACAAGGTTATTCTAAATAGTATATAATAAAACATGAACTGATAGAGAATCACAATCTCATTTAAAATGATTTAGAATGAAATTGGAAAACAAAATTAAATTTTATAAAATCTGACATGCATGTCAAACTTTAGGGCTGAAAATCATATTTTGTGTAGAAACACTGTAAATCTACACAAAATGAATATTGAATGAAAGACTATCAACAGTAGTTGCAGTGCAGCGTAATTATTTTAGAAATAGTAAGTCCATATATTACAAAACACTGAATGACATTTTAAGTTTTCAGATATTTTCAAATATCATTGCAGAAAGGTGTTTTGTAAATGATATTTCACATCATGCAGAAAGAAAGGACTAATAGTATGATGTTAAATGTTTGTTGGCGTATCAATTTCTTGTTTTAGTTTATAATATAAGTATTCTGTCAGTATGGAAACTGCAGTACGTTTTTAACTACTAGCATTTTGTGTTTATCATTGCTATTCATCTAAATGTATGAAATAGTATTTATTTGAGATTGGAATTGTTAATTGTAGTTATAAGTAGATTTTAAGAAAGTGTATGTAATATGTCAATATATTTCGAGTAATTATAATTATTCACTTAATCCTGAAAAGTAGAATAAGAAACTTATCAGGAAAAATAAAGAATTAAAAACAGTATTCACTTAAGGTAAAGAACAAACAAAACTGAATAGTTTAAATTTTAAATTAAAATTAAATTTTGAAATATTAGATCAAAATAGAAAAAAACAATTGAAATATTGGAAATTAACCCATTGAAACGACTAAAAATAACAAATGAGTTGATCACACACCGCTGAACAGCGAGCTGCGAAATATATTCATCCAAGAATAAATAATAAATTGAAAATAAAAGAAAAGTGGTGAATAATTTGAAGGTTAGGATATTACAATCCAGATATATTGATATCAAGAATAAATTGTAAAAGTTGATTAAATATAAGAAGTGAGTATACTTTGAAAGTATTACGAAGTAGATTATCCGGAAAGCAGATTTAGAAGAGGGAAGTATTTGTTAATCCAGTTAGCAAATTTATATGGTGAAGAAATTTCAAGCGTCAAGCAAGTGATAGAAATACTTCAAGAAAATCTTGAAAATAAATTGGAGGTTAGAAACAAACGTCAATCCAGTAAAGAAGAAGAAGAAGAAGCCTTGAGAGGTTGAAAAGTCAGTCAAGTGACATAATATTTCAAGGATCATAATAACCAGTTAGAGGTTATAATATAACATTACTCGAGTCGAAAGAAAGACAAGGTAAAGCTTTACAGTATTCCAAATCCATGGTACATATTTATTTTAAATAAAGGCCATATTTATCATTTTAGTTAAGTTAGATTTTGTTATTTAAATTTGTTAATTACATTCCAAGTTCAAATTTGTTAATAAATTAATACTTTGTTCGTTCAATACTGAGTTTGATTTATTTAGATTGTTATCTTGATCGATGAGCATTTATTGAACCGACTTCGTTGGACCTTGAGTAAGAGTCATTCTATAGATTGTAGATAATCATGCTAATGGTGTTCTATAGTCTATAATATTAACAGCTTTTAAGAAACTGTTTGGCGCTCAGTAAACTTATTTCAATTTACTTTTAAGAAGTAAAATTCGAACGTATAAAAATATAAAAATAGATATCAGAATATAGAACAATATATATATATATATATATATATATATATATATATATATATATATATATATATATATATATATAAGGAAACGTTTTCTTTCATCGGAAAGCCCGCATAGATGTCGATGCAACCGTGGACACGTGTTTCGGACTTATTAGTCCTCATCAGCACAGTATATATATATATGAAAAATACTAGGTTCACGGGTTGAACCGCGTCTGAGATTATTGGAGTCTCGACGTTTCGGCTCCCACTTTGGAGCCATTTTCAAGAGAAAGGGGAAGAAGAATCGATAATGTATGGGATATGGGAGGGTCTAGTCTAGGAAGTGTAAGGAATGGTTCGAGTCCGGGGCCTCAATCTGCCTACTCCCCAGGTCGAACCGTGGTTCGTCTCTAAGATCTCAATCTCAGTTCTTAAAAATGAAGAAAATACAAGATATTAATCAAGAACTGCAAGATAAGATGGATTGTTTAGAAAAGAAATGGGAGAATATCAGAGAATTAACCAACGAAGAGATTACAATAAAAGTACAAGAAGTAACACAAAATATAAGAACCGAAATTAGACTAGAAATAGAGAACATAGAGGAATAATAGAAATGGGAAATACGCTTAAGAAACAAGGAGAAACTTATAACGTGCAGTTAAAAGAACAGGATAGGAGGATTGCAGAGAACACGAGGTTGTTGAAGGACAGTACGAGAGTGATTCCCCAAATACAGACATACGCATGTGGTAAAACACAATTTTATTTTTATGGAGATAATAGGACGCATCCAAAAGTATTTATGACACGATTGAGACAGCATATGGCTACGTTACATCCCAATGCAGACTTGAAGATGAACATACAGAATATGATAAAAGGCGAAGCGGACTATTGGCTACAAGTAGTGATTGACAAATTCGAGACGATAGACGAATTTGAGGCTTTATTACTTAAGCAGTTCTGGAGTGAGTATTTACAACTAAAAATTAGACAAAACCTTTTTAATGGTTAATGGTTAATGAAAATGGTGGAATTAGCAGGGAGCAATATATCATGAGGAAAATATACAATGTTAGGCATTTAGAACCTAAGTTTTCAGAGGGGGAAATAGTACGTTTCTTAGCACGACACTTTACTAGTGACATTCAAAACGTGATTATCACGCAAAGAATATGTACTCTTGATGATCTTATTGACTATTTAAGGGAAATTGATGACCTCAGGCAAAATTTTAATTATAACGAGAGTAAATCAAATTATAATAACCGGTATAGCAATGGGGGAAACCAATCTAGAAATTACTATAATGATACTAATCAAAATCAAAATAGATTCAATAATCAAAATTATGGGAATCGAAACAATGGAAATAATACAGGTAATCAAAGGCAGTATTATAATAGAGATTACCAGGGGAATAATAATAAAGAATATCATAATCAATCTAATGAGAACCAAGAACGAAACAAATATAGAGGGGGAGAGAATTATAGAAATCAAAATAACTATGGATCAGGGGAAAATAGTTTAAATCAAAATAATACGGAGAAGAAACAAGTTAGATGGGGGGATAGGAGATATTCCTATGATAATGGAAAGGCAGACGATCGAACGTATGCTCATGAAACTAATACTAATATCAATCGGGAAAAACAGGTAAATGATAATGCACAAACAAATTATGATAAAATAGAAACGACTGCCCAGATAAATACTAGGACGGGAGGTCAGGATTTTTAATAAAAAAGGTTTTAACAATAGATACCAAATACGAACACATGCGGGAATTTATAGGATATGAAAATGGTAACGAATCACAAAACATTAAAGTTAATAAACTTCCTTTAGTAAAAATAAAAATTAATAACATTAAATTATACGGTTTAATTGACACCGGTTCTGAGATAAGTTTACTAGATGAAAAAATTTATAACACGCATTTCAATAACAATAATAATAGATGTATTCGGGTGTCTAGCATCAGGTTAATAAATGCCAATGGCAAAAAGTTTGCCGAAGCCAATAAAGTACTCAATACTACCTTTGAAATTGAGAGTCAAATATTTAAGGGAGATTTCGTCATAGTGGCAAATATGAATTATAACATTATACTCGGAGAAGACTTACTTAGTGAGATCAGGGCGAAAATTAATCTAGCAGATAGAATTTTAATATTGGAAGGTCAAAATGTATCTATATTTAATATTGATAATATAAATGGCATGGTAGCTGAAAATAAAAATGATGTAATTGACGAGGAAGTCAAAAGTATAAATGATAAGTGTGATAAACACACAGTGGAACACTCCACATATGTTATGAATATAAATTTTCGAAAACCTGATGAAGTTATAATAAGTTGCCCGAATAAGTATGATAGATTAGTTCAGAATCTGTTACAAAAAAATATCTCATTAATAAACTTTGAACCAAGAGTTGCAAAAGGGTACATGCATAAGCTAGAAGTAGACGAGAATAAGCCATTTAAATGCAAAACTTACCCTATACCATATAAGTATAAGGAACAGGTGCAAAAGGAATTAAATAACATGATCGACGCGAATATAATAGAATCTGCCAAAACGAATTATATAAATCCTATAGTGATTGTCAAAAAGAAGGATGACACAATACGTTTATGCCTAGATGCTAGAAATTTAAACCAGATAACCAAATCACAATTTGACGCGCCCCAATTAATTGACTCTTTATTATCCAAAATTGGCAAAAACACTATTTTCTCTAAGCTAGATTTAAAAAACTCTTTCTGGCTTATTCCTCTTGATCCAGATTCATATAAATTCACAGGGTTTAGCGTTGATGGGCACATTTTTCAATTTAAAGTTGTACCATTCGGACTGCAATCGGCATCTTCAGCACTAGTTAGAGCCATGCAAAGTATTTTAGATAGGTATGATAGTTTTTGCATTCATTATATCGATGATATACTTATTTATTCTGAAACAGAAGATAAGCTTTTATTACATCTAGATACGATCTTAACAGCATTAAATGAAGGGGGACTAAAATTGAACATTAAAAAATGCGAGTTTTTTAGAACGTACGTTAAATATTTAGGCTACAAGATAAAACAAGAGGGGATAAGCATTGGTCGTGAAAGAATTAAAGAAATTATGGACTATCCTAGACCGAAAAATCTAAAAATGTTGAGAGGTTTATTGGGTATGTTAAATTATTATAAAAAATTCATTCCAAGACTATCCGAATTAGAGATACCTTTGATAGAATTGTTAAGAAAAGATGTAAAATGGGACTGGGATGTGAGAAGAGATGATGCTTTTCAAAGTATCAAGGAAAATTTTCACGATAATTTGCTTTTGTATAGTCCGGATTTTAATATACCTTTTACAGTGAGAACTGACGCTTCAGATAATATCATCGCGGCAGAATTAACTCAGATGCAAGGGGGGGTAGAAACTCCAATTAGTTTTATCTCAAGGATTTTGAAACCATACGAGAGACGATACTCTATATCAGAACGTGAAATGAGTAGTATTATGTTTGCATTATCCAAGTAGTCATATTATTTAATAGCCAATCATTTCATAATCGAAACAGACCATTCAGCTCTTTGTTACCTGATGAGAAATAGGTTTGCTAATAATCGTATATATCGATGGTCTTTACTTATACAAGAATTTTCTTTTACCATAAAACACAAGCCGGGAAAACTCAACATTGTCGCTGACGCACTAACACGAAATCGACAAGTTGACTCAGATCCTATCAATACTTTCACTGTAGCACTAAACACTCTATCACAAAATGATGACTTATACTCATATTCACAAGTTACACAAAGCCAAACACTTCTACATGATCTTCGAAACAAAATACTTTTACACCCACATAGAGGATACGCAATAAAAAACAATATTATAATAAAAAAGATTTTAGAAGAAGAAAAATTCGTAATTGACCAAAGTTTAGCTGCCGAAATTTTAATAGACTTGCATAATAGGTACGGTCACGTGGGAATAAGAAAAACGTGGATGATATTTCGAGAAACGTACTACTGTGAAAGAGATTTGTCACTCACTAAAGATTTACTTGTAAAATGTAGCGATTGTTCTTTGGGTAAAATAAAAACCTACCGAAATAAAAACACAGTACAAAGTATAGTTACAGATAAACCTTTAAAATTGTTAGCGATGGACTTCGTGAGTAATTTGATCCCAAGCGAAGATGGATACAAACATATTCTGGTAATAGTTGATGTATTCTCAAAATTTATAAAATTGTACCCAACCAAACGTTGTAATACCATAACAGTACAGAAAAGGCTAAGTCAATACTGTAAAACAGCAGGGAAACCAGAATGCATGCTGGTCGACAATGCAACTTACTTCAATAATGAATGTTTAAAAGCATACTTAAGTAAACGAGATATTAAACTTAAATTTACTACAATTAGACATCCTCAAGCCAATCCTGCTGAAAGGTACATTCAGGAGGTCATAAGATTTATGCGTATTATAGTACAAGATAATCATAGGGAATGGATATTTTATATTTTAGACGTAGAAAACTATATTAATAACGTGCCCAATACGGTAACACAAATTTCACCTATATTAGCAATGATAGGACAATCTCCGGACAGACCTTGGACTAATAATCAGGGATTAAACTTAGAAAATGTGCATAGATTAGTTAAGTTACGAATTGAACGTAACGCAAGAAAGTATACAAATAGAGAGAACAAGAAGATTAAAAAGAAGATAACATTTAACCTAGGGGATAAAGTAATAGTAAAAAGATTAAGAGTATCTGATTACAAAAATAATATATGTGCAAAACTGCAAAAACCTTATGAAGGTAATTATGTAATAGAAAAAGTGCTAAATGATAATACTTATGAACTTAAAGATAGTTATAGTAATTTAATAAGAGGGAAGTTTCAGGTTGAGATGTTATATCCCTACGAAGCACAGACAGAAATTGAATAAATAAAATGACATGATTGTGGTTTGTCACAGCGATATGTGAGCTAATAAAAAAATTTTCATACTTAAAATTTTATATTACCCTGAGGGGGAATTGCAATGACAAACCTTTTTACAGAGTTGTACACAGTGTACAAGTAGATACGATTGTGTATGAATAACTTAAACATCAAATTTTAAACTTTAAAAAGTTAGATGTGAGCATGGGTACATAGTAACTAAACATGGACGATGGAAATTTTAGCACTTAAACAACATGATTCCAAATAAAAGACAATTTTAATTTAACATTGATCAGTACATTGACAATGTAATTGTAATTAATTTTGATAAAAACATAATTTAAGAAAACCTCCATGTGCATGAACTTATAAAATGGCTAGGTCCAAAATAAGAAGATGTAATGCATATCGTGGTGCATAATTACTCAATACAGACAGAGAAAAGGTGTTTTAGATTTAGTTTTTTGTTATATTGAAGGAGTACAATCCTGTTGTTGTTGTATTTTATTATTTATTATAAGCAATTTGTATTTGTTGAATTTATTGACTTTGTTGCGGATCCTTGTCGGTGAACCAACAAAGAAAAACAAAAAAAAATTGTTTTGGGTTGTAAAATGGTTTTTTTACATATTGAAAGAAGAGTAGAAGTCTCTACTTAATCTGGTATGTGATTTACTTGTGTTAATATTGTATTAAGATAAGAATTTGTAAAAACTTATGGTAATTGGAAAATATTTTAAAATCAAAGAAGCCTATGTATGGGATAAAAAAAATATGGAGAAGAGATTTTTGAAAGATGATGACAGGAGCAGTTTTTGATAATTAATGGAGGAGAAAAGTCAAAATTTTGAAGGGAAGAGATTGATTTTTAAGAAGCGTGAGATATAATTGAAAAATTCTCTCAAATTAGACAAAATCAGCATCTGATGTGCTTAGTACTGATCCTCCTTTGGTTAGTTTCTGTGAAGATATTATTAGTGGATCCGATGATACCAGTAGATGATTGAAAATCTCTTACGTCGTTTGTTGACGAGAAGAATTTTTTGAATGACCTTTCCCATATTTTCGAAACCAACAAGACCTCCGCTCCGAATTTAACTACGTACAGAAAAAAAATCCTAGGTAAACCTATTTGAATTAAATTAAAAGGCCATATATTTTCCAATTTAAAAATTGATTTAGTTTTTAAGTTTTGTTGTATGTTTATGTTTAAAATTTTTATTTAAAAAGAAAAGTATCCATACCAGATTTACCTTATAAAATAAAATTTAAATATTCTTTTAAAAGGGTTTTTGTTTGGAATCTGTGCTGGAAAGATAAGATAGCAAATGTTCAACAAAAGACCATAGAACCGACTTTTTGACCCTGTGGAGTCTTCCTGTTTTTTACAGACTCATGCTCAAGCAAACTAAATCTTGTACTGTTATTTTCCTCACATTCAAATTCGGTAATTTCTTATCATATGGCGCCCAACAAAATTAATTAACCATACAGAACCATAGAGAGGAATAACAATACAAAATATATATATATATATATATATATATATATATATATATATATATATATATATATTGTTCTATATTCTGCTATCTATTTTATTTTTTATACGTTCGAAATTACTTTTTGAAAGTAAATTGAAATGATTTTATTGAGCGCCAAACAGTTTCTTAAAAGCTGTTAATATTATAGACTATAGAACACCATTAGCATGACCATCTACAATCTATAGAATGACTCTTACTCAGGGTCCAACGAAGTCGGTTCAATAAATGCTCATCGATCAAGATAACAATCTAAATAAATCAAACTCAGTATTGAACGAACAAAGTATTAATTTATTAACAAATTTGAACTTGGAATGTAATTAACAAATTTAAATAACAAAATCTAACTTAACTAAAATGATAAATATGGCCTTTATTTAAAAATAAATATGTACCATGGATTTCTGATATTGTAAAGCTTTACCTTAGGGTCTTTGTTTCGAGTCGAGTAATATTAAATTATAACCTCTAACTGGTTATTATGATCCTTGAAATAAAATCTCACTTGACTGACTTTTTAAACCTCTCAAGGCTTCTTCTTCTTCTTTTCTGGATTGACGTTTGTTTATAACCTCCAATTTATTTTCAAGATTTCCTTGAAATATTTCTATCACTTGATTGACGTTTGAAATTTCTTCACCATATAAATTTGCTAACTGAATTAACAAATACTTCTAAATCTGCTTTCCGGATAATCTACTTCTTAATACTTTCAAAGTATACTCACTTCTTATATTTAATCAACTTTTACAATTTATTCTTGATATCAATATATCTGGATTGTAATATCCTAACCTTCAAATTATTCACCACTTTTCTTTTCTTTTCAATTTATTTATTTATTCTTGGATGAATATTTTTCGCAGCTCGCTGTTCAGCGGTGTATGATCAACTGATTTGTTATTTTTAGTCGTTTCAATGGGTTAATTTCCAATATTTCAATTGTTTTTTTCTATTTTGATCTAATATTTCAAAATTTAATTTTAATTTAAAATTTAAACTATTCAGTTTCGTTTGTTCTTTACCTTAATTGAATACTGTTTTTAATTCTTTAATTTTCCTGATGAATTTCTTATTCTACTTTTCAGGATTAAGTGAATAATTGTAATTACTCGAAATATATTGACATATTACAAATACCTTTTAAAATCTACTTATAACTACAATTAACAATTCCAATCTCAAATAATTACTAATTCATACATTTAGATGAATAGCAATGATAAACACAAAATGCTAGTAGTTAAAAACGTACTGCAGTTTTACATACTGACAGAATACTGATATTATAAACTAAAACAAAAAATTGATACGCCAACAAACATTTAACATCATACTATTAGTCCTTTCTTTCTGCATGATGTGAAATATCATTTACAAAACACCTTTCTGCAATGATATTTGAAAATATCTGAAAACTTAAAATGTCATTCAGTGTTTTGTATTCTATGGACTTACTATTTCTAAATTAATTACGCTGCACTGCAACTACTGTTAATAGTCTTTCATCTAATATTCATTTTGTGTAGATTTACAGTGTTTCTACACAATTTATGATTTTCAGCCCTAAGTTTTGACATGAATGTCAGATTTTATAAAATTTACTTTTTTGTTTTCCAATTTCATTCTAAATCATTTTAAATGAGATTGTGATTCTCTATAAGTTCATGTTTTATTATATACTATTTAGAATAACCTTGTTAAACTAAAATAACTTCATTTTATGTTTATTTAAATATTTTGTTCGTATTCAATATCAAGTTTCATTCTCTGCATCCTACTCGCTGAGAATAAGTGAACTTGAATCAATTAAATAAACCACAGATATTCCTGCTTCTGTATGATCCGTTAAAGTAAAACTGTTATGGTTATTTTCCAAAATACATACAAATTTGTGAATTTTATTTATGATTTCAAACATGATACTTGGGTAGTGTTCCACAGTGTGGAGACACAGCAATATATATATATATATATATATATATATATATATATATATATATATATATATATATATATATATATATATATATATATATATATATATATATATTAAACAGCGTGCTTCCAGAGGGCAGAATATATTAAAATAAAATATTTCTGTCAATCACCTCTGTGAATCCTTATTTTTATAAGGATAATAAACCAAACTGCAAATAATTGCGAGCCTGGCCGCGTTAAGTATAGAAATCACATTCTACAACAAAACGCTTTGTTTTGATTTAAACAAGCACCAGCCGAAAGAATTATTCCTAATTAAAGGAAACTCTCGTACCAGCCGTCTCAGACTAACTTGCATACTGCAGTTTCGCACTTCCTGGTGCTCATCAGTGCAAGGCGAGCCCGAGACGACTAGTACAAGAGCCTGGTTAACCAAGTGGCCAGATCGACGTTGTAAAACGACGAAATGGGGGAGGCTCCATCTAGCGACAGCTGCCTGTTGAAATCAAAACAATAATATCCCGACATGGGGCACGTAATAGTAAACAGCGTGCTTCCAGAGGGCAGAATATATTAAAATAAAATATTTCTGTCAATCACCTCTGTGAATCCTTATTTTTATAAGGATAATAAACCAAACTGCAAATAATTGCGAGCCTGGCCGCGTTAAGTATAGAAATCACATTCTACAACAAAACGCTTTGTTTTGATTTAAACAAGCACCAGCCGAAAGAATTATTCCTAATTAAAGGAAACTCTCGTACCAGCCGTCTCAGACTAACTTGCATACTGCAGTTTCGCACTTCCTGGTGCTCATCAGTGCAAGCCTCCCCCATTTCGTCGTTTTACAACGTCGATCTGGCCACTTGGTTAACCAGGCTCTTGTACTAGTCGTCTCGGGCTCGCCTTGCACTGATGAGCACCAGGAAGTGCGAAACTGCAGTATGCAAGTTAGTCTGAGACGGCTGGTACGAGAGTTTCCTTTAATTAGGAATAATTCTTTCGGCTGGTGCTTGTTTAAATCAAAACAAAGCGTTTTGTTGTAGAATGTGATTTCTATACTTAACGCGGCCAGGCTCGCAATTATTTGCAGTTTGGTTTATTATCCTTATAAAAATAAGGATTCACAGAGGTGATTGACAGAAATATTTTATTTTAATATATTCTGCCCTCTGGAAGCACGCTGTTTACTATTACGTGCCCCATGTCGGGATATTATTGTTTTGATTTCAACAGGCAGCTGTCGCTAGATGGAGCCTCCCCCATTTCGTCGTTTTACAACGTCGATCTGGCCACTTGGTTAACCAGGCTCTTGTACTAGTCGTCTCGGGCTCGCCTTGCACTGATGAGCACCAGGAAGTGCGAAACTGCAGTATGCAAGTTAGTCTGAGACGGCTGGTACGAGAGTTTCCTTTAATTAGGAATAATTCTTTCGGCTGGTGCTTGTTTAAATCAAAACAAAGCGTTTTGTTGTAGAATGTGATTTCTATACTTAACGCGGCCAGGCTCGCAATTATTTGCAGTTTGGTTTATTATCCTTATAAAAATAAGGATTCACAGAGGTGATTGACAGAAATATTTTATTTTAATATATATATATATATATATATATATATACGTATGCAGAGTACGTTGTCATATCCAAAGTAGGTACTAGCTACACGCTGTCACCTCATATATAACGCTGCTACATCCGATTTCGGAGGTGACAGCGTTTTGCCTTGTTTTCAACTTTATAAGCTTATAGATGCCATCAGAAACCTATACTCAAATTTTTGTGTGGAGGTCAAAAAGTTACGTCTACACCCGCAAATTAAATTTTTAGTTCCACTATATATCAGTGGCGCTGCTATCGACTTCATTTGTATAATAGTTAGTGCGTTGATACATCCGTCTATATATAGTAATTTTAGTATGATGTATTATACGCTATTACATCCAAATATTGGCAACATCGCGAACGCCAGAATGGCCATTTATTAAGTGTTTTTAAAAAATGTATCGGGTTTACAGGATTACAGTATGCTGAGTTGGGCGCTGCTTAGAATATTTAAAAATGTGTGGGTCATCAGTTATCACGTAAAATTCTCTTCCGCTTCCAAATGCTGACGCGTTCTAACCTTTTTGAGGCAGATAGTTGCTGTTTTTTTATCGGTAGACTGTATAAATCTGAATAAGTACCTAGCCTGGCGAATACAAATATCTTCTGTTTATTTTGTTAGTCGAGAAAATTTTAAAAAAACAGGTTTTTGAAAACACATAAAAAATATTCGGATAAAGCTGTAAACATAAAGTTATTTGTCGATTTGTTTAAATCCAATTTCAGAATAATTAAATTTAACCTCAAAACTAACAAACCTCAAAGGAACTAACTTACTCCTTTAAACCCAAAATATTATAATCGTATTCTTAAGAAGATTACGAAAAAATGAAAATCAGGAAAGTCGGTATAATTTCTGCGATCGAACACGAATGTAGAGGTTCTTAAAGTAAAAATGTAGGTTTATGACATATGAGAATTATAATCGCCATGTAGTTAGCCCTATCATTACAGAGAAAAACTGATAACTTTTTTCCATTGTCTACTGTATAATGGTGGGAATACTTTCTATTTTCAAAATATTTTTATATTGAAATAGGTTAAGAATATAATGAAACGGGGAAATTTTAGAATTGAAGAAAACAATGTTTTCCATCATCTATTCTATTGTGGTGGTAAAATAATAAAAAACAAATTTTCCAAACAAATTTCTTTCTTGAAATATATTTAGATATTATTTTTAAAAAAATGTTCACAATTTTTTTATTTTCTAAAATTTATTTTTTGAAATGTTTAGAATGTCATGAAACGTGGAAATTTTAAACTTGAGTAATACAATTTTTTACCCATCATCCATTTTGTACAAAATATTCAAAACATTTTTTTAAAATAGGTTAGAATGTCACAAAACGTAAACATTTTAAATTTGGGCAAACATTTTTTTCCATCACCCATTTTATAAAAAAATTTGAAAATTTCTAAATTTTTTTCTATATAAAATTTTCAACAATTTTTTTTTTTTCAAAAAAATTATTATTTTTTTTAATAGGTTTAGAATGCCATGAAATGTGGAAATTTTAAATTTGAACAAAGAAAAAAAAATTCCATATATTTTAGCTATAAAATTTTTTTTTTAAATGTTGGTAAAAAAATTTTTTAATTTTTTTTTTTTCTGAAATAGGTTTAGAATGTCATGAAACGTGGAAATTTAAAATTTTAGCAAAAAAAATTGTTTTCATTATTTATTCCCTTTAGATGGTCCAGTGAAAGTATAACCATTTCTTCGCTGACAGTAGCGTCAGCTACCTACCAAATTTGACTGTTCTCAGTCAAGTAGTTTTGTAGTTAATGCACCAACAGACAGACAGACTGACGGGATTGAAAAACCTATATTTTCGTAATGTACTTGATCTGAAACGTTAAAATCCGGAAAAATCTCGGAGGGTGATTTTTTTTCGAATACAATACTTCCGTTCGGTATGCGAGGGAAGTAAAAAATGTATTAAAATAATTATTTATTCATGAAAATAACGATTCGTGTACACAATTTTTTTTACCAAAAATGTTCTGCTATGAGCAGTTTATTGTCGTTTTTTTTTTTAATTTTTAGAAGCGGTGCTCCTTAATTAAAAAAATAAAGACTTAAGAATGCAACGTTCAGTGGCGTTCACTATTGAAACGTATTTCTATTTCTTACGTATTATTCATTCAGTTATTGCCACTGAGGAAGAGATATTGGTTGTTTATTTTATTATTCCCTGAAATATAAATTGTTAACACAAAAAATCGTAAAAGTGAATTGAAAACATTAGTTTTTTCTACAAGCTGCATATGTTACTCATGTTGATACAAAATTATCTATGAAAATAAAAAGATGTAACTTATTGTTGTGCAATAAATATCGGCTAGTAAGGACTTAATGGATTTCCCACAATAATACATTTATTTGACTTAAACTTACCGGAAAGATATTTAATCTTTATTGTAATTCCATAATATTGACGTTACTTTTATGAAACCTAACCTCTTGATCATGAAAATAAAAAGTTATTATTACATACTCGCGCTTCATAATGAGATGTCATTGAAAGCTCGAAAAACGTCCAAAATATCAGATAACCAACAAATGCTATGCATGCTATGTTAGAGAGATCTTTGATTCAATTTACTGTAGTATGTTTTATCTAAGTTTTATTTAAATGTTATGTTGAACTTGAACTAAAAACAAATATAAAAAGGCATTGGCTCAAATAACGTTTTATTTTCGCGATCATGTTAAACGAAAGAACCCACCACCTCCTTGCTTTTAAATATTGCTTCTTTAAAT
The DNA here is from genome assembly GCA_963583905.1 of Stenurella melanura. Classification (NCBI taxonomy): domain Eukaryota; kingdom Metazoa; phylum Arthropoda; class Insecta; order Coleoptera; family Cerambycidae; genus Stenurella; species Stenurella melanura. The sequence continues at coordinate 37,643 of CAUZXK010000117.1, read as the reverse complement.
ATTTTCTGAATACCAATACCAATACATTGAAAACTATATTCTTTAAAGCTATCTCGACGAAGAGGACATTGTTTTTGGCATTTTTTCAAATATCAACAATTGATTGTAATAAAGTTAAGAAAACAATTATGTAGATAGTTTAAATTTAGTTAATTTATTAAGAAAGTTTTAATATTTAAGTTGAAATTATATCCAGGGAGTTGTATTATTCGATGGACAAAATATTTTTAAATGTTTTTCGAAAAATAAGAAAAATAAGAAAAAAGATCCTATAACAGATTTAGAAGCGCTTCACTTCGGAGATCTAGTGATAAAATTAATTTTTATTCTCTTCAGTATTACGGTTTAAAGATAATTAAATTAAATTCGATATAAAAAACACTTTTTGGACTTCCCACCAAATATTTTTATTACCAATCGAAATAATCTACAGGATGATATTTTTTTGGGAAACAGGACCCCTTTGGCCTGCGAACTTTTTTTACGTCGATACTAACTGTCCTTTCACAAAAAGACTTTTCTTTTTATCATTTAACTTTTTGGCCTGTTGCATTTTTTTGACATCTCGTGCTCCTTGGGCGATATTTGGCAAAATACAGCTTGGCTAAATTCTTACTATGGTCAATATAGTTATTTTTAGCTGAAATTGTATTATTTAAAATTCTAATAGTAAAACTCATTATTTTGAAAAAACTAAGGTTTTGGAGAATCTTGGAAATTATTACTTAAAGTAATAAGAATATCCCATAGGTACTCCTATAAGCGTTTTATTTGCCGAATTCGAATAAATTATCTTTAAAAATGTGAAGGATAAATAAGAATATCAGAGAGAAACTCTCAGAGTTATGTTATGTCCATTTCTTTCTTATCTATGATCATAGAATAATCTGTAAAATTTTTCCTGTCGAATATTTTAACTTCATGTAATGGTACTGACGACGTTTTCACAAGCTTGCTAAGTACTGTCACAGTCAACAACATTTTTAAATCATATTAACAATTTACAGAGCAATACATTTAAAACAGGTAAATAAGCTATTAATAAAATTAGTTTTATTGGCACAGATACAAAACAATATATTAAATCGACACACAGATCAGCATTAATTCACAACACATCGAAACTTCTTTCATAACAACGAATTAAATATAATTAAGCATATATATGGCTTTTACCACTTTTTATTAAATATAATAACTTGAAAGCTAAGAAGCATGGGAGAAAACTTTAGAATTAGTATTTTATCATTACCATTTGCCATTTAATGCTAAAATATAAAAACACGAAATAATATATAAAGTGCATATAATCTATATTCATTTCAATAAATGTGAAATGTGTTCTAAATATTGAAAATAACTAACATCGTGAAGGTGAATCATTCAAAGTAAACTCTAGATATTCGGTATCATTTCCGCGCTATTTTTATGGAATTTAACTGGGAGACCGTAATAAAATTTTACCTAGGGACTTGTATAGTCTGTTTAATAATAAGAAATACTAGGAACACTGAGTCCTTTTTTAAACTGAAAGCAAAGTACGTATTACGCACGTTTCTTAAAGAAATCTTGAGCCGCACTTTGGTTTCAATGAAAGTGAAATTTTCACTAAGTGAAAAATGTTTGTTAATGACATAAGATTTTATTTTCAAAATAAATGTAAATATATTATTGTATGCACATAAATAATCTGTTAAATATTCAATATCTCATTGAACATGTTAAATGCCCAAATGATAAAGAATTATAGAAAAATTACAAATGCATTATGATCCTTAATTTGATGTAAGGCAGAATACTTGTAATTAGGAGCCACATTTTATTAAGTTTTTTGATGAAGCACAAAAAAATACGACTTGCAAAATATCGAAACTAATTAATATACAGTTTATCTTTCAGGTTTCAACGAACTTCACATATATTAGGTGATATGTCAATTTTATTTTCAAAAACTATTAAGACACTTCTAAAAAGCTTATTTGGAAACCAAAATATGACTCATATGCGTCCAAATAGTTTAAAATAATTTATTTCGGTTTCACATCTTTGATTGAAAACAAAAATCCGCTGCCCGAGGAATCATTACTTCTTCATCCAAATTTTCTATCCAAGTTTATTTAAATGAAAACATATCGATATTATATTTACACTCTAGTGAGTGGAAATAATTGCTCACAGAATTGAAAAAATATAATTGAACTCGTCTACTCCGAGGTAATAATGAAGGTAGTCCAAAACTTTTTGAGAACAGGTTATGCGGAGTGACAAACGTTATAAAAAAAATTGAGGCCTGGCTTCTAACACATACACCCAATTCTAAGTTTCTGAGCTCTTTACTTATTTTTACCTCAATCCTTCAACAGAATCATCTCAAAATGTAATCTAGTTCCAAATGTTATTGTTATACATGTACCATGTTTTGATTATGTTTTTCACTCTCACTCCATTATTAAAGATATTAACAAAATAAAATTAATATGTTGACTTAATATTTGGTATGCGTATATTGATAATTAATCGAATAAATATGAGATCACGTTTTTGAGAACAACTGCAAAATTTTAGAATAAAAAATTATGAAAAAATTTCCTCATACAAAAAATGCCGCACTTTAATGGTACCTAAAGTATTATTTACATAGTAGGCATATTTTTCAAGATATAATGGGTTTAAAACTGACAGTCAGAATTTCACATTTTTCAATATAACTTAGCAGAACTTCAAAACTGTTCAATGTACATCATTCAAATCAGTGAATGATTTAAAATAGAGATATAATACATAATTTTTCCAATTTTTTCCGCTCCTCCGTTTCTGAGATATTCGCGGTTAAAGTGAGGGATCAGCACATTTGAATCATATATTAGTAACATATATGTACACCAATAAATATAATTTTCGTTCTCATGTTTTATGTTTGCAAGCTATGTGCTAATTATTAGGAGAATTGAGTACGTGGATGTAATTTGAATACATCTTGAGAAAGGAATGTGTCGATTCTATGGCTCCTTTCGAATGAAAATAAAAAAAAATATAATTATTTATTCATGAAAATAATGATTCGAGTACATAAACTTTTTGCCAAAAATGTACTGCTATGAGTAGTTTATTTTCGAGTTTTTTCAATTTTTTTTGAAGCGGTGCTCCATAACTAAAAAAATTAAGACTTACGACACAATGTTTAGCGAATGTTCACTTTTGAAATTTGTATTTCTATTTCTTACATATTATTCGTTCAGATACTGCCACTGTGTACAAGTGAATTGAAATCATTAACTTTTACTATAAGTTGCATAATATGTTACTTATCTACGGAAATACAGAAGAAGTTTTATGTAAATATATAGGGTGTATCCCTTAAAACTCCTGCTGCTATTTTATTGATAACTAAAAGAGATATTTGAATTATGTACATAGCTATGACCAGAATATGTAAGTAACTTCAGTTTTTAATAATAACGATCTCTCTACAAATTAAAGCATACACATGCATGGCATAATCTGAACAATTTTCGAAAAATCAGCGGTTTTCGAGATATTTCAACTTAAATATTAAAATTTTCTTAATAAGACTCGCCATAACATTTTTTAAATAAACTGATTTAAAATTTTGTGAATAACTGTTTTATTAACTTTATTTGATCAACTGCTAAAAATAATATTTTCTCAAATTTTACATGAAAATATTTAGGTGCCTCAACAAATAATAATGCACCTATCTTAAACTTATTTTAAAAAAGTTATGGCATTTTTCTTACTTAAAAAAATTATATGAAATGTAAATATCTGTAAAATCAGTGTCTTCTCGTAAATTGTTCATATTACAAAAGTTGCTTAGAGTAGGTATATTTTTCCCCACATGCACCTCTTTTCAAGGTTCCTGATGGTTCCTTCAGGTTCCTTATTTTGATGCAAAAAATACTCTAACGTTTGATTCACTAATGAAGATTTCGATCTCAAATATTAGGGCAATAGACGTGTAAAACAGGTTTGTAAAACATTCGAGCTACTTTTTCTTATTAAAAATAAGTAGGTAGTAGACTGACAAAAAGTAATACATAAAGACTGAAAGAATTTTAAAAATATGCGTTTTTTAAGGTGGATGCGAAATTTGTTAAACATTTTAACATTTTCCGATTTCGCTCAATTATTTCGACATAAGATTATTAACCAAACACTCAAAAGACTTAATCCAAATTCTTATTATGCGTGATGTTTATGAGTATATTAAATATATGCTAGGAATATACCACATTTATAGACTGTTTATAGCACCTTCTGTGCTAGAGATAGTTTTCAGACAATATAGTTTTCAATGTATTGGTATTGAGAAAATATTTAAACAGAGAAAATTTAACAGAAACATTATTTTTTTGTTTATCATGATCGTGAAAATAAAAAGTGTTAAGCATTACGAATAGATCAAATTTATATAAAAAATACTACAGTAAGTTGCATTAAAGATGTTTACAGAGTATATTTGTTGGTTTTCTGACATTTAGGATGTTTTTCGAGTTTTAAATTACATTTATTTATGAAGCGCAAGTATGTTTTATATACATTTTTATCGAAACAGATCTCCGGTTTCTTTTCGTATTTCACCAAAAAGATGTAATACACTATATAGATACCAGGCTTTATAAAAATTACGTCAATGTTATGGAAATACAATAAATATTAAATATTTTTCGGTTAGGATTCTGTCAAATAAATGTAAATTATATAATTTTATGTACTGAACGTAATATTTTGGGAAACCCATGAAGTCCTTACTAGCCGACATTTATTGCACAGATGGATTTATTATCGAAAATCCCTTAAGCTCCTACCAGCTGAAATGTTTCTAAATAATTTAGTAGCCATAACATAGAACAATGCATTATATATTTGTAAATACAGGGAGTTGTATTATTCGATTGAAGAAATATTTTTAATTCTTTGGCGAAAAATAAACAAAAAGATTCCATTTTATAGGATTAGAAATGCATCATTTCGGAGATCTACAGTGATAAAATTAATTTTTATACTCTTCAGTTTTACAGAGTTTTAAAGATAAAATATTTAAATTCCGTATAAAAAAATCGGTAAAGGTATTTACACAGAACTTCCCTCTTTATGTATACCCGGCGGCCACTCTAAAAAATTATTAACTGCGAAACCACATATGAGAATAATAATCGGAAGATATTATTACAAAGAAAACTTGGTAACTTTTGGTCAAAAAAATATACAGAGTGGTCATCCGATAGCAAAAATTCAATGTTAAATAAAAGGTGCCAAATATGGAAGGCTTGCGTAAATACCTTTACAACATGGTTCAATTATTTTTTAGGATGACCATCCTGTTATAACAGGTGTCTTCCTTGTCAAGAGCGTTAACTATATGTCAAATATTATTGCCATCTGTCATATTTTCAGTTCCATATCCACGTAGTGGAGTGGAAGTATAGTGGGAAGATACAAATGAATGTTTCAAATAAAAATTGTAGATAATTAAGTTATCTATTGACCCGTTTAAATCTCAATTGGGCACAATTTTACCTCCTTATCCACGTAGTGAAGTGAAATTAAAGTAATCGTAAAAAATAATTCAATTTTTTTTCCTTGCAAAAATCAGTTTTTGTTCAGAAAGTAGTTATTTTGTAAATATTATTGTTTTTTTTAAATCGCCTCGTCTACTAATTAAATAAAACCACTTTGAATTTCGTGTTGATAAGTTGAGTAGTTTAATTATTATAAATAATTATTTCGCGTGCCACTCTTCTCCGCGTTTATTGGAGAAATAGCAATAAACAATTTAAGTAGTTCAATAGATAACTTTATTGTCTACAATTGTTATCCGAAACATTTTATTGTATCTTTTCAAGCAAAAAGGTTATCGCGAAGAGACCTGTCTTTTGCCAAAATTTTATTGGCTGCAGAAAAATAAACAGAAGATATTATTATTCGTTAATGTTGGTACATTTTTCGTGGAGTAAAATTAATCAAAACCTTAATTAATTAGCTAATCAAAACTTTTTTTGTTTTCAACTAGGCTATGTAATGAAATAAAAGAAAGTTTTCCAGAATAGGGTAGCCGCTTTGTCCTATGAATCCCTAAATAATGAGCCAATTTATGTACCTGACGCCAATTTTAAAGTTTATATACCGTTCATTGCGTTAAAAAACGATAAATAAATATGCACGCTTCCTCAGGTTCATTTGCAATCATTATTGTTCAAGTTTCAATTAGAACCTGGCTTAATTGTTGTACAGTTAATATGTATAATAAAAGAATATGTATAATTAGTCACATAAAATATATTGATTTGAAAAATATTAAAATTAAAGTTAATTTAAAAAATCTTTAAGAGGACTAACTACTGTAATTTTAGATTTCTAGTGTTGAACAGAGTACCAAGATATTTATTTAAAGAGATTACATTTTTTTTATATACACATTGCATTTTAATATTTCTAACAGTAATAATGTGTATGAAAACAAATATTGAGGTAAATATTCCTAAAAAAAAGTTTTGCAGCAAGAACAATTATTGACAACGCAAGTAAAAAGCCTGCTAATACAGCGAAACCCAATTCAAACTATCAAGAGGGAAAGAATGTGGACAGAATTAAGGTAAACAATAAAAATAAAGAGAAGGCAATAGCTAAAAGATATGTTTTAGGATTGGTTAAACAATAGTGATTTTGGCAATTTGTCAGTACTAGAGCTGCAACAATTAAAAGATGAGAATGAAGTAAACTGTTGGTGACAAGTCGTTTACAGTTTTACAACCCGTAAAGGTTGAAAGTAATATAAACATCAACTGTTATTCAATAGGTACTAGTCCCGACGCAGACGTAGATTTTTGAAAAACTACACAATTTGATCGGCTGCCTTCGGAGCAAATGTACTAATTTATATTTGTTTTAAAGATATATTTTTTGAAAATTACATATCTATTAGTTGTTTATTATTTATTCGAATATATTATTTATTAATTCACATTATGTAATTAACAAGTTCTTAAAGTAAAAGTATTTTTTGAAAATTTTGATGTTTAGATTATCCTTAATATGAAAAAGAATGATAAAATTTATTTTTGACATGTGTATACATATTTATTTATAAAATATTAAGTTGTATAAATAAGTTTTTAAATTTATTTAAATCAGAGGTTTTAACCATCTGTTTCGTAAATACGTTTTGATAGTGGAGATAAGTCTTTACAAATAATACTGAGGGAGATGGAATGTATCTTTCTCTTGGCTTGTTTAGCAGTATTTGTGGATGACAGTCGAATTTAGAGTTAAACTTTACTATAAATTAGTAGGTACAACATTAAAGTTTTTTTATGTCTAAGATCATATTATAAATATCAAAATTTTAGACAAATACCTTTATCATTATCATTGATAAGCCAAAAATATTTTTTGTATTGATTGATTGATTGATTTGCCAGCGTAAGATGGGCATTGCTGCCGATTCCGGGCATCCATGGAAGTTCGTTCCAACACGCAGCTTGGTCGTCCGTCGAACACGCCCAATGGACGGCCATACCACGTGTCAGAACCAAATCTCGAATGTTTTATATACCGCCGAACCGGCTGCATACGCCTGGTTGGACATTGGATATGCTTGTTGTCAGCAGCGAGTGCCGCATGGGGTGGGAATACAGGATGGGAGCTGTAGGTGTTTGTGAGATGCTTTTTTTAAGTTTCCATGCATCTATTAAGTTTCCATCTGTCATCATCGACTGGGATGTGCAGGTGTTTGCGAAATGCTTCTTTTCATTTTCCATGCTTTTTTTAAGTTTCCTGTATGTAAAAATAAAAAATAACATGGTATAAAGGTAAAAAGTGGTAAAATCGTAAAAAAGTAGGTAACTGAACGACTGTATCTCAATCAATCTTTATCACCATTTTAACGGAATTACGTCAGCTTTCCTTTTTGTGAACGAATGCCTATACCTAAATCCACTCAGAGAAAAGTTATACACAAACATTAAAAGAAAAAGAAAGAATCGAAAATTTTCGATTTTTAAATCGTTTTTTTTACTTATTTTGTTTAAAAAAATTGTTGACTTAGGAAATTTGATTGTCTACAAAGAACCGAATTATGTGTATATACTAAAAATGTATAGCTTTTGAGTGATAGTTAAAAAAACTACAAAGTAGACAAATTACTCCGTTCTCAAAAATTTAAGCCTAAGTTTAATAGCACTTTATGGATTTATCATTTTTTGTGTACAATTGAACATATGAAGCAATAAAATATCTTCAACGAATTAGTTCCTTATTTAGTTATATAGTCAAGAGCCTAGAGTGAAGAAAACGTAATTGACAATAAATGAATTATGTGTAACCAGACCCTGTGTTTCTGTTATCATTTTATTTATTTAAAGAATACGATTCCTAAATTGTAGTTCCATTTGTCACAAATATGTCATTGAGTGTATGTACTACATCAGCTCATGAGCTGGTACGTGTTGGTAATATATTTGAAAATGGTGGTAATGTATTTGAAAAATAAAATACATTTATTTCGTATTTAAGCATTTTGCTTTAAAATCAGTTGTTAAACAATAAATAAGGCAATTGTAATTTAATTTGATGTCTTACCAAAAGTCAAGTAAAAATGAGAGAAGAGTTGTACCTTTGTTTTTTTTTATTTTAATCAGAAAAAGACTAATACGATTCAAATGTATTGATCCCTCACTTTTACTGCGAATTTCTCAGAAATGGAGGAGCGAAAAAAGTTATGTGTGTATTATGTCTATTCTAACTCATTCGTCGATTTGAATAATGTACTTTGAACAATTTTGAAGTTCTGCTAAGGTATATTGAAAAATGCCCTACTTTTTAAGGAAACTTTGACCATGCCAGTTTTAAATACATATCTTGAAAAATATGCCTACTATGTAAGTAATATTTTAGATACCGATAAAGCACGCCATTTTTTGTACCATGAAATTTTTGTATAATTTTTTTACTTCCCTCGCATACCGAAGGGAAGTATTGTATTCGAGAAAAAATCACCCTCCGAAATTTTTACGGATTCTGACGTTTCAGATCACGGAGATTACGAAAATATAGGTTTTTCAATTCCGTCAGTCTGTCTGTCTGTCTGTCTGTCTGTTGGTGCATTTACTAAAAAACTGCTTGACGGAGAGCAGTCAAATTTGGCAGGGAGTTGACGCTACTGTCAGCGCAGAAATGGTAGAAATTTCACTGGAAAATATACAGGGTGGACCGTCTAAACGGAATAAATAGTGAAAAAAAATTTTTTTCGCTCAAATTTAAAATTTCCACGTTTCATGACGCGCTAATCCTATTTCGGGAAAAAAAATTTTTGAAAATTTTTTTCACCATTTTTGAAAAAAATTTTACCAAGATAAAAAAAAATTTTTTTTTGTTAAAATTTAAAATTTCCACGTTTCATGACACGCTAAACCTATTCCTGAAAAAAAAAAATTTTTAAATTTTTTTCACCATTTTTGAAAAATTTTTTTTACCAAGATGAAAACATTTTTTTTTTGCTCAAATTTAAAATTTCTACGTTTCATGGTATTCTAAAACTATTAGAAAAAAAACATAAATTTTTTTTACCAACATTTTTGAAAAATTTGTTTCTACTAAAATGATTTTTTTTTTCTTCAAATTTAAAATTTCCACGTTTCATGGCATTCTAAGCCTGATTCAGAAAAAAAAAATTTGAAAATTTGTTGAAATTTTTTTTTACCAACATTTTTGAAATTTTTTTTACCACTAAAATAGATGGATTTTTTTTTATTTCTTCAAATTTAAAATTTCCACGTTTCATAGCGTTCTAAATCTATTTGAAAGAAAAATTAGAAATTTTGTTTACTATTTTTAAAAAATGTCACCACTAAGATAGAATTTTTTTCTTTGTTCAGATTTAAACTATCCACGTTTCCATGGCATTCTAAAACTATTCAAACAAATTTAAAAATGTTTTTGAAAAATTTTTAAAAAAATTTGAAAACATTTTTAATCTATTTATCACTACTATAGAATAGACGAAAAATTTGGTTTGCTCAAATTTAAAATTTCCACGTTTCATGACATTCCAAACCAATTTCGGAAAAAAAATTTTTGCAACATTTTGTTACCAGTTTGGAAAAAAAATTAACACTAGAATAGATGGAAACTTTTTTTACTCAAATTTAAAAGTTTCACGTTTCATGACATTCTAAACCTATTTAAAAAAAATATATTTTTAAATCTTAAACTTCTTTTACCACTAGTATAGAATAGATGGAAACTTTCCTTTTTGCTCAAATTTAAAATTTTTATGTTTGACATTTTAAACCTATTTCAGTAGAAAAAATTTTAATTTTTTTTTAACATTTTTGAAAAATTAAAATAAAAATGAAATTTTTTAACCACCACTATACTTCCACTCCATTACACGAATGTTGGATTGATGTGACGGATGGCAATAATATCTGACATATACACCTATTATACTTTTATTGAAAAATGTACAGGGTGGTCGTCCCAAGAAATAATTCAGTCATGGTGGACATTTGTAAAGGTATTTGCGCAAGCCTGCCGTATGTGGCACCTGTTTTTTATTATTGAGCTTTTGCTGTTGGATGAGCAATCTGTATATTTTTTGACCAAAACTTATCAAGTTTTCTTTGTAATAATAGCAATAACTATATTCCGATTATTATTCTCAATGTCATTTCGTAATTATTAATTTTTTAGAGTGACCGCCATGCACAAATAACGAGGGAAGTTCTGTGTAAAGACCTTTACCGATTTTTTTATTTTGCAATTATTCTCAAAAACGTAACCTCATATTTATTCACTTATTTATCAATGTATTTAATTTTTTTTGATAAAATAATTAATTATATAAAACTAAAGCATTTTCAAAAAAATCGGTAAAGGTGTTTGCACAAAACTTCCCTCCTTATTTGTGCATCTCGGTCACTCTAAAAAATTAATAATTCCGAAATGACATTGAAAATAATAATCGGAATATAGTTATCACTATTATTACAAAGAAAACCTGATAAATTTTGGTAAAAAAATATACAGATTGCTCATCCAACAATAAAAGTTCAATACTAAATGACAGGTGCCAAATATTGAAAGATTGCGTAAATACCTTTACAAATGTCCACCATGACTGAATTATTTCTTGGGATGACTACCCTGTACATTTTTCAATAAAAGTTTAACAGGTGCACATTCCAAATATTATTGCCATCTGTCACATTTTCAATTCCTCATTGACGTGGAGTGCACGTATAGTGGTGATTAAAAAATTTTTTAAAATTTTTCAAGTGTTGGTAATATTTTCAAATTTTTTTGCTTCTGAAATATGTTTAGAATGTCATGAAACGTGGAAATTTTAAATTTGTGCAAAAAGAATTTTTTTTCCATCTATTTTGGTGGTAAAATATTTTTCCAAGATGGTAAAAAAAATGTTGCAATTTTTTTCCAAAATAGGTTTGGAATGTCATGAAACGTGGAAATTTTAATTTTGAGCAAAAACAAATTTTTCATCTATTCTATAGTAGTGAGTAGATTAAAACATTTTTCAAAAATATTTTTAAATTTGTTTTTGTTGAAATAGGTTTAGAATGCCATGGAAACGTGGAAATTTTAAATTTGAACAAAGAAAAAAATTTGCCATTTATTTTTGTAGTAAAATTTTTTCAAAAATTGTAAAAGAATTTTCAAAATTTTTTTTTCTTAAATAGGTTTAGAACGCTATGAAACGTGAAAATTTTAAATTTCGAAAAAAAGAAAAACAAATTTCCCTCTATTTTAGTGGTAAAAAAATTTTCAAAAATGTTGGTAAAAAAATTTTTTTAAAAATTTAAAAGAATGTTGGAAATTTTAAATTTGAAAGAAAATTTTTTTTCATTTTAGTAGTAAAAATGTTTTCAAGTGTTGGTGAAAAAAATTTTCAAAATATTATTTTCTGAAATAGGTTTAGTGTGTCATGAAACGTGGAAATTTTAAATTTCAGCAAAACCAATTTTGTTTCATTATTTACTCCCTTTAGTCGGTCCACCCTGTATATTTTGAAGTGAAATTTTAACCATTTCTTCGCTGACAGTAGAGCGTCATCTACCTACCACTACTCTCCGTCAAGTAGTTTTTTAGTTAATGCACCAACAGACAGACAGACAGACTGACGGAATTGAAAAACCTATATTTTCGTAATCTACGTGTTCTGAAACGTCAAAATCCGAAAAAGTCTCGGAGGGTGATTTTTTCTCGAATACAATACTTCCCTTCGGTATGCGAGGGAGGTAAAAAAGAATTGGTATATATCAAATATTAATTTAGTTATCAAGCGAAATAGATAATATTATTGCAAGCTTGTAAGCTTGCAATAATAAGTATTACCTATTGCTATAATTTAATTAATATCAACGGTGACATCCTCTCTCAAAATGTGCACATTATTATCGTATTCATTTATTCATTGGTACGTGGACAAAAGTATTGTTCTTACAAAATATCATGAACTTAAAACCCATGGGGAGACGTCATAGTCAAAACATTACTTTCTTAAAATTTACAATAGAGCATATTGATTCAACGATATATATGTACATTTTATCACTGTGGATAATGACAGGACGTTCCTATTTCCAGATATATGGCAACGTTGTTAGATGTAATAACGAACTATCAGTATCTTCTCATATATATATTTAGGATGTGGGAACGTATCTTCAGTATCCTACAAAAATGAGCAAACAAAAAATAAGAAATCATTTCCCCTCTCTTGAAATCTGGATTCTGGAGATTCCCCTCAGCATATATAGATCAGATTAATAGCGGTAAATAAATGGAATGACTCGGATATGGGGACGCCTCTTCTATATGACGGAGGTGACAACTTAACTAGTATCAATATATATATATATATATATATATATATATATATATATATATATATATATATATATATATATATAAAAACAAAATATTTCTGTCTATCACCTCTATGAATCCATATTTTCATAAGGATAGTAAACCAAACTGCAACGAATTGCTAGTCTGGCCGCGTTAAGGATAAAAATCACATTTTATCACAAAACGCTTGGTTTTGATTGAAACAAATACCAGCCGAAAGATTTATACCTAATTAAAGGCAACTCTCGCACCAGTCATCTCGGGCCACTTGCAGACTGCAGTTTCGCGCTGGTGGCGCTCGTCAGTGCAAGGCTTCCCGAGACGACTGACACGAGATATTGTTTTGATTGAGACAGATATTGACCGCTAGATGGAGCTTCCCCCATTTCGTCGTTTTGCAACGGCGAAATGTTCACTTGGGTACAATAAACTCTCGTGTCAGTCGTCTCGGGAAGCCTTGCACTGACGAGCGCCACCAGCGCGAAACTGCAGTCTGCAAGTGGCCCGAGATGACTGGTGCGAGAGTTGCCTTTAATTAGGTATGAATCTTTCGGCTGGTATTTGTTTCAATCAAAACCAAGCGTTTTGTGATAAAATGTGATTTTTATCCTTAACGCGGCCAGACTAGCACTTCGTTGCAGTTTGGTTTACTATCCTTATGAAAATAAGGATTCATAGAGGTGATAGACAGAAATATTTTGTTTTAATATATTCTGCCCTCTAGAAGCATGCTCTTGAACTATTACATGCACTAGTGATGGGTCGAACCAGCTATTTTTGTGTAGCAGCTAATTCTGCTACTGCTAATTTCATTTAGCAGTTAAAAATAGCTGCTATTTTATTAGCAGATTTTTTTAGCGCTAATTGCTTTGGTTAAATGGAGCGTATTAGCAGTTAGCAGATAGCAAATGAAACTTTACCTGCCAGGCTGAAGCCATATAGCAGAAATAAAAAATGAATGCATTTACTGTATGGAGTGGTTGAATGTGATTAATTTTAAATGAAATATAAATTAGTGTATTGCTACTTTGACGGTGAATACCTATACCTACATTCCACGTCGTAAGTTAGATAAATGATGTGGTTCATATTACAATAATATATTTGATTTGAAGACATGTCATGTAGGCTGATTTGAATTGACTGGCCGATTCTTACGTAAATTATAGGTATATTTTAAAAATTAATATATTTCGCTTTTTGGAACAAAAAAAACGTGTTATAGGTTTATTAAAATAAAATAGTTTTACACGAGTTACATAGGTATTCCCAACCTTCCACTTCGTTGGGTATTCCATTCTTAAATGCTGTACTGTGAACAAGCTACGCTGCTCGCTCTAGTTGAACGAATGTGCATTCTGCCACTGCTATTGGACCGACGCGCGACGCTCTGTATTGCTATGTGGGCGGGTTGGCATATTTAGCAAGTAATTTCAACCTGCTATAAAAATAGCAGCTATTTATCAGAGCTCGTAGCAGTTGCTACTGCTTCCAACCGAATAGCAGCTAAAAAGTAGTAGACTGCTATTTAGCAGCCCATCACTAACATGCACCCCATGTCGGGATATTGTTTTGATTGAGACAGATATTGACCGCTAGATGGAGCTTCCCCCATTTCGTCGTTTTGCAACGGCGAAATGTTCACTTGGGTACAATAAACTCTCGTGTCAGTCGTCTCGGGAAGCCTTGCACTGACGAGCGCCACCAGCGCGAAACTGCAGTCTGCAAGTGGCCCGAGATGACTGGTGCGAGAGTTGCCTTTAATTAGGTATAAATCTTTCGGCTGGTATTTGTTTCAATCAAAACCAAGCGTTTTGTGATAAAATGTGATTTTTATCCTTAACGCGGCCAGACTAGCAATTCGTTGCAGTTTGGTTTACTATCCTTATGAAAATAAGAATTCATAGAGGTGATAGACAGAAATATTTTGTTTTAATATATTCTGCCCTCTAGAAGCATGCTCTTGAACTATTACATGCACCCCATGTCGGGATATTGTTTTGATTGAGACAGATATTGACCGCTAGATGGAGCTTCCCCCATTTCGTCGTTTTGCAATGGTGAAATGTTCACTTGGGTACAATAAACTCTCGTGTCAGTCGTCTCGGGAAGCCTTGCACTGACGAGCGCCACCAGCGCGAAACTGCAGTCTGCAAGTGGCCCGAGATGACTGGTGCGAGAGTTGCCTTTAATTAGGTATAAATCTTTCGGCTGGTATTTGTTTCAATCAAAACCAAGCGTTTTGTGATAAAATGTGATTTTTATCCTTAACGCGGCCAGACTAGCAATTCGTTGCAGTTTGGTTTACTATCCTTATGAAAATAAGGATTCATAGAGGTGATAGACAGAAATATTTTGTTTTAATATATTCTGCCCTCTAGAAGCATGCTCTTGAACTAATATATATATATATATATATATATATATATATATATATATATATATATATATATATATATATATATATATATATATATATATATATATATATATATATATATATATATATATCTATATATATATATATATATATATTAGTTCAAGAGCATGCTTCTAGAGGGCAGAATATATACACAGGGTGCGCCAAAGTTCTGATTTTGGTCGATTACGGCTGTATTTGAAATGGTGGAAATATATTGTCTATAGATTATTTTCTTGATTTTCAATTCTGAATAACCAGAAAATATGTACAATTATACAGGGTACTCCGTTTTCGTTGTCCGAGCAACAACTTCGTTATTTTAAATGGAACACCCTATATTTTTTTCCTTTATCGAGTTACCCATCTAATTATATTCATAATTCTATTAAGGTGGTAGGTACTTAAAATGAACCGTTTACGATATAAAAAAGATTTTTTGACAAAAAGTGAGGTTTGCGGATAAGTTTTTGAGTACCTCTGATTTCATAGACAAGAGAGTTTTCAAAATTCTGCTTATACTGTTATGTTGAGCATATTAAGGGCTAGTAGGGCAGAAACATTATTAATATTAATCTTATACAGAGTGCTGAAAAAATTGAGTTTAATGTTTCGCTAATAAAAAAGGCCGTAATTCAATTTTTTCAAATGGGACGTACTATTTTCAGTTCTGTCATCTAATGAAGTGTTAAATTATCTTTCCATTGATATATCATAGTAGGTATTTATCTTTAGGAGTTGCATAGATATTAAGGTTAATTGTCTGGATCAGTCATTTTTCTTGCTGGAACTTCATGAGGTTTGTACTGCACTTCACCAGTTTCGATAAATCTGTCTCTAAGATTACTAAATGCAGGTTCTAAAGGGTGTCTCCTTTCAGGATATCTGGTTTTATAGACTCGGGATGCTAAGAGGCTGTTCCTTGAGCACTCCCCCAGAATAAAAATCATGTCAACCATTTCTTCCCGCGAATAATTCATATTTAATATAATTATATGCAAATGCAACTTCCTGGAACTGTAAAAGCTACTAGTATTTTATTAAAGACAATCAAAACAAAAGCACTTACCGATATAGCAGTAACACAAAACTTTAGAACATCCACAGACACGTGTTTTGACATCTATGTCTCTTCGGTGCGGCTTTTTCTAAAGTTCACAATCAACTGAAATATGTAAGCAAATACTCGTGTTATAACTATCAAAGGATTACCAGAACAGGATATTAAAAATTAAAATTAGATTATAGGAAATTCCCCGTAAAGGGATAATTATCAATATAATTATATGCAAATGCAACTTCCTGGAACTGTAAAAGCTACTAGTATTTTATTAGCTAATAAAATACTAGTAGCTTTTACAGTTCCAGGAAGTTGCATTTGCATATAATTATATTGATAATAAAATATAAAAATAATTAATAAAATACTAGTAGCTTTTACAGTTCCAGGAAGTTGCATTTGCATATAATTATATTGATAATTATCCCTTTACGGGGAATTTCCTATAATCTAATTTTAATTTTAATATCCTGTTCTGGTAATCCTTTGATAGTTATAACACGAGTATTTGCTTACATATTTCAGTTGATTGTGAACTTTAGAAAAAGCCGCACCGAAGAGACATAGATGTCAAAACACGTGTCTGTGGATGTTCTAAAGTTTTGTGTTACTGCTATATCGGTAAGTGCTTTTGTTTTGATTGTCTTTAATAAAATACTAGTAGCTTTTACAGTTCCAGGAAGTTGCATTTGCATATAATTATATTAAATATGAATTATTCGCGGGAAGAAATGGTTGACATGATTTTTATTCTGGGGGAGTGCTCAAGAAACAGCCTCTTAGCATCCCGAGTCTATAAAACCAGATATCCTGAAAGGAGACACCCTTTAGAACCTGCATTTAGTAATCTTAGAGACAGATTTATCGAAACTGGTGAAGTGCAGTACAAACCTCATGAAGTTCCAGCAAGAAAAATGACTGATCCAGACAATTAACCTTAATATCTATGCAACTCCTAAAGATAAATACCTACTATGATATATCAATGGAAAGATAATTTAACACTTCATTAGATGACAGAACTGAAAATAGTACGTCCCATTTGAAAAAATTGAATTACGGCCTTTTTTATTAGCGAAACATTAAACTCAATTTTTTCAGCACTCTGTATAAGATTAATATTAATAATGTTTCTGCCCTACTAGCCCTTAATATGCTCAACATAACAGTATAAGCAGAATTTTGAAAACTCTCTTGTCTATGAAATCAGAGGTACTCAAAAACTTATCCGCAAACCTCACTTTTTGTCAAAAAATCTTTTTTATATCGTAAACGGTTCATTTTAAGTACCTACCACCTTAATAGAATTATGAATATAATTAGATGGGTAACTCGATAAAGGAAAAAAATATAGGGTGTTCCATTTAAAATAACGAAGTTGTTGCTCGGACAACGAAAACGGAGTACCCTGTATAATTGTACATATTTTCTGGTTATTCAGAATTGAAAATCAAGAAAATAATCTATAGACAATATATTTCCACCATTTCAAATACAGCCGTAATCGACCAAAATCAGAACTTTGGCGCACCCTGTATATATATATATATTTTTTTTTTTTTTCCCGTTACCGGATGCTGGACAGTCTTCCCGTGGCCTCCGATGACAATCACACTGGAAGAGCGCCAGCTATTACCCGTGGCCACTCCCTACTTCCTGCAGGGTTAGCGACCATCGGTTCCAAAATCGATTGCCCTAAGTAAACGAAGGGACCCTAAGATGACCGCTTTTTGCATTTGAACTGCCAACCACTCGGCTGATTTACGGCAGGCCGGAATGGTCTTTAGTTCTGAGAGCAACGTGGGCTTCATTCCTCCGAGTACACCGATAATGAGGACGACCATCTTGACAGAGTATCCTGAGTATAGCACTCGGAGCTCATACCGGAGATTTCGATACTTTGTCCGCTTTTCCTCCTCCTTCAAGGTGATATTTCTCTCCGCAGGCGCGGAGAACTCGATGACATATATCACCTTGCTTTCGTGGTCGAGGAGTACTATGTCAGGCTTATTGGCTTGGATTTGCCTGACTGTCGGGAACGAGTAATTCCAATATATTCGGCATTTCTCGTTCTCGACTACGGACTCAATATCTCCGGGGATATAAGGCAGCACTGGCGTTTGGTCTATCTCATACGAGTGCCGTAAATGATAATACAGCACCCTTAATGCCGCGTTGTGTCTATGGATGTAGGCCGAACTCGCATTCACGGGACACGCGGATAGCAAATGCGTGAGCGATTCCGGCGCCTGACGGCAGATCCTGCAATTAGTGTCAGGGACCTCTACACCCATAACGCGACTTCGATAGACCAAGGTGTTTATTACACCATCTTGACAGGCCACAATAAATCCCTCGGTCTCTGACTTAAGCCCAGCTGACCTTAAGAAGGCGAAGGTCAGTTTTGTCGATAAACCCAGTGCTTCTATGTTATTGTAGAATGCACCGTGCAGGGGTTTATCAACATGCTGCCGGAACAGATTCCTCTGTTCGGCAGCTTTAATCTGGGCTATCAGACGATTTGGTGGAAGCTCAGTTACTGATTCTGCGTCAGCACCTCGCCGACCTCCTCGTCTGAAGTCAAATACCAGACCGAGTTCATCTGCGGCCCGTTTAGCTGCCTTGAATAATCCTGCGCCCACCCCGCGATCTCGTGATCTCTCACAAACAGCAGGAGTGGGTCGGAGCTCCTAAGGATGTCACATGCCATACTCAATGACACTCTGCCATGCATGCACTCCAGGCTCAAGAGTCCTCGGCCTCCTCGTTGTCGTGGGAGGTACACCCGAGGAACGGACGATCTCGGATGGATGCTACCATGAATGTGCATCATCTTGCGAGTTTCTCTGTCTAATTGGTGCAGCTCATCTCTGTTCCACTTGACTGCTCCGAAGGAGTAGAGCAGAATCGGAACGGCAAGCATATTCGTTGCAGACACCTTGTTCTTCCCCGACAGGTCGGACGACCAAATTTGTCGAAGCCGGTGTCTGTACTTGCCACGGAGAGACTCTTTAATCTGTTTTACATCCTGGATATGGTGTTGCTGTACACCCAGATATGTATAGGTCCCTCCGGCATCCAGATGTCTTAGGATGCTTCCGTCTGCGAGCTGCACGTCTTCACAGAATTCCCCACATCGTCCTCTCTTGAGGTGGACGACTGCGCATTTGTCCAACCCAAACTCCATTCCAATTGCCCGCGTGTACTCTTGAACCACCCTCAGAGCGTTCTTGAGTTCGCGCTCTCCGGAGGCATACAGTTTGAGGTCATCCATATAGAATAGATGAGTGACCTTGTGCCTCCGGTTGTTCGGTGGCCCACATTGATACCCACGGGTTTGGCGGAGACCAGCAGATAACGGTAGCAGAGAGATGCAGAACAGGAGAGGACTCAGGGAGTCACCCTGGAACACTCCTCTCCTGAATGTGACCAGCTCTGTCGAGACCCGCTGAGCACATGAAGTAATGGTGAAGCGGGTTTTCCAGAGGGGCATCAGCTGTTCAATGCATCTCACTAGTGGTGGTGGGACCGCAAGGCATTGGAGCAAGAATAATAATAGCTCATGGGATGTTGTATCAAATGCCTTACGGTAATCCACCCAGGCCATTGATAGGTTCCGCAAGTGTTGCACAGAGTCCTGTGTGACACAGCGGTCTATCAAGAGGTTTTCTTTACAACCTGCCACACCTTTCTTACCACCTCGCTGCTCGTGTATCTGTTGGAAGACCGGATCAACTAACCTCTTTGTCCTGTCGTACAAGATGCGAGTAAACAGCTTGTAGCAGGTATTAAGGCAAGTGATCGGCCCATAATTCTTTGGGTTAGAGAGATCTCCCTTTTTGGGGATTAGCACAGTTCGTCCTTCCACCAACCAGCTCGGAATCGGCTGCCCCTCGTTCAGCCATGAGTTGAATACTCTGGCCAGACGACGATGGGTGGATGGAAACTTTTTCCACCACCAGTTGTTTATGCCATCTGGACCAGGGGCAGCGAAGTTCTTAGTAACAACAAGAGCTTGTTGGACTTCTTCCGTGCTAATCGGCGGGCACACTTCTACTGGATCATTAATGTGTCTGCGACACAGATCTTCGAAGTGTGCTATTACCGGAGTGCTGGGGTCGAATGGACTCGCTGTCTCGTAGATTTCCTTCCAGAAGGCTTCAACGGCTTCAATCGTCGGTGGATTTTCGACAACACGCTGTGGCTCTTGGAACAGGCGAGAGGGATTTGTCTG
Source organism: Stenurella melanura (assembly GCA_963583905.1). Lineage (NCBI taxonomy): Eukaryota > Metazoa > Arthropoda > Insecta > Coleoptera > Cerambycidae > Stenurella > Stenurella melanura. The sequence continues at coordinate 17,042 of CAUZXK010000117.1, read as the reverse complement.
AAACAGTTTGTTCTGCTCCATACTCCTTGCTCGTCTGACCAAAGTTTTCTTTGTTGCCATTAGCACTCGAACCCTGTCCAGACAGTGCTGCTTTATGGTCTGAAGCACCGTCATATATATATATATATATATATATATATATATATATATATATATATATATATATATATATATATATTCAATGGAAAAGTTTTTTCTTGAACCTCTACTTGTTATATTTTAAATAGAAAATATTTCTTGGGAATTAGGGTTTAACGTTTAACGTTTCGGCTAGGGTCCCTTAGCCTTCATCAGAAAATTTATTTATTAATATTTCTATGAGTCGTACATTAGCATCTAAAATAAGGTTTAATGTTAAGTTAGGTTAGGTTAGAGTGCCGTGCTACACTTTTTTGTATATTTGTGTGCATTTTACCTATTACTTAGATATTGGGAACTTTGTCCGATATATACCCTATCACAATCTTTACATGGTATTTGGTAAATAGTGTGTTGTTTTAGTTTTTGGCACTTTAGCTTTTAATTTAGAAAAATTTGATTTAAGGAGATTATTACTTTTGTGACAAATGCTGATATTGAATTTTTTTAGAGCATTTTTTAATTGTTCTGAGAGTCCCTTTTGGTAGGGGATTGAAATGTATATTTTATCTTCTTTTTTAGAATTTGGTTGTTGGCATTGTAAAATTTATGAATTCTATCTTTAAAGATATTATGGATGAGTGTTTTTGGGTAATTGTTGTTAATAAGGGCATTTTTTGCTTTTTTTATGATGGCATTTGGTCTAAACTTACTATCTGAGAGTTTTATTGCTCTATCTGCTAGGCCTATGACAACACTTTTTTTTTGTGATAGGAAAAGAACCCTAATTCCTAAGAAATATTTTCTATTTACAATATAACAAGTAGAGGTTCAAGAAAAAACTTTTCCTTTGAAAATATATAGCATGGGTGAAAATATGCAAATCTACAGGTATTTAAAGCAGAATTATAGTAAGAGAATTATACGAAAAACTAAATTGTTCACAAAATTAAATAAGAAACTAGCCAGTCTCAAAAACAGAAAAATTTTCCTACTGAGGTGTAAAGAAGAAGAAGTGCTTCCTACCTTCCTAAATTTTAATTTAACCCATTTAAAATTCAATAATGTAAACCTACAACATGACTTCTCGGCAAAAATTAAAAAATTCCAATTTTCAACTTTAAAACTACTAATTTCAGATACTTGCAAAAATGTAAACATTATAGAAATCGATATTAACACTATCAAATCAGAATTAATTAACCTTTTGCCAAATAATATAGCAAATTAATTTTTCACAATTGAAAAACGTAATTTCGAAAGATTGTTCATAAAAACTAAAAACAGAAATTTAAAAAAACTTAATAACTTGATCAGCAAGCGGGGATATGCTTCGTGGGGTGCCCGGGGCGACTGGGTAGATAATCTAACTAACATTGACATTCCAGATGATGTACAAGAAATTTTATCACTAGGCCCAAATTTTGCAATCGATACGAACCAAAATAAATCACATGTACATGAAATTATTAGCAGTATAGAATCAAACATTGATGTATTAGAAAACAACAAAAAAGATGAGGTAAGATCAACCATATGCAATATTTTAACCAATTTTCAAAACAAGCAAAAAAACAGTACATTCTCCAACAACCAAAAAATTTTAAATAAAAAAATCAAAAACACAAAACAATTCATTAAAAACAATAGCAACATAAAGATTTTAACACCAGACAAATCAAACAAAACTATTATCATGAAGAGCAGTGAATATGATTCAAAAATGGCTGAACTTTTAAGCGACCAAAATACATATAGAGAACTAAAAAATAATCCCACTAACATATACCAAACCAAAAACAATAACCTCATAAAAAGATGGGAAGAAAACAATATAATTCCCAAAAAACTGGCTAAGGCCGGCCGCACACCAAAGATGCACGCCGCATGCACATCGCATATGAATCGAGACGTATTTAATGAACATATGTATTTAAGTATGAGCACGCACACCGACAAAGCAATTGCGGCAAAACACATTTGCTACGAGTCAGCAGACACGCCGCATATTATTTCAAAGATAGATCACGTTCTTTATTTGCGGCCTTGCAACACGCGACAACAAATTAAAATGATGGTGCAACTAAATCTAACAACAATTTGAATGTAGTTTGAGACATTCGATAATAAGAATAAAACTTTTCTTCAGTAAGAATAAAACTTTTCTTCATCGTGCTCCAACTCTTCTGAAAGTTTGAAATTACCACTACTCGCGCAACGATCATTGTAAGGGTGAACCCAGTAACGGCATCTCTTTTTCCTTAATAATTGCCACATTAAAAAATCATCTTCGTCAGAGGACGACCACGACGACATCACTGCAAATGAAAATCGCAACAAATGTGGTGCGGATTCAGTGTGCATATAAGGGCCGCGAATACTTTTCCACTTTTTAGATCACACAAATGCGGCGAGTACAAATGCGTCCCGCTGTGGTGTGCATCTTTGGTGTGCGGCTTGCTTAATAAATTGAAAGTACACAACGCACAACCCCCAAAAATTTACGGACAACCAAAACTGCATAAGCAAAATATCCCTTTACGACCTATTGTGTCTTGTATAGCTGCACCTTTCAATAATTTGTCAAATTTCTTAAAAGACACCCTAACAAAAGTAATAGGTAAAAATAAATATTACATTAAAGATTCCTGGCATTTTAAATACCTAATTAAAAATGTAAAAATCCCAGACAACTACATACTCATATCATTAGATGTTATATCATTATACACTAACATACCAATCACTTTAGTAAAAGAAGTAATCACAAAAAAATGGGACCTTATAAGCCCACACATAATTCTACCAAAAAAAGAATTCATAATTGCAATAGAAGAAACGCTAACATCTACTTTTTTTCAATATAACGATACATTCTATAGACAAATAGATGGTTGCGCAATGGGATCACCCATATCAAGTGTAGTAGCACAACTGGTAATGGAACACCTCGAAGAAGAAACCCTTAAAAAAGTAGATTTTAGCATACCATTATTTTACAGATATGTAGACGACTGTATTGCACTGATTCCCAGTGACAAAACAGATTTTGTTCTCAAACTTTTTAAGACATTTAACTCTAAATTACAATTCACAATAGAGATTGAAAACAACATGAGCATTAATTTTCTGGATTTGACGCTACATAGAAAAAATACCACAATACAAACCGAATGGTACACAAAACCTACTTGGTCCGGTAGATACCTCAATTACAATTCAAATCATCCATTATCACAAAAAAAAAGTGTTGTCATAGGCCTAGCAGATAGAGCAATAAAACTCTCAGATAGTAAGTTTAGACCAAATGCCATAAAAAAAGCAAAAAATGCCCTTATTAACAACAATTACACAAAAACACTCATCCATAATATCTTTAAAGATAGAATTCATAAATTTTACAATGCCAACAACCAAATTCTAAAAAAAGAAGATAAAATATACATTTCAATCCCCTACCAAAAGGGACTCTCAGAACAATTAAAAAATGCTCTAAAAAAATTCAATATCAGCATTTGTCACAAAAGTAATAATCTCCTTAAATCAAATTTTTCTAAATTAAAAGCTAAAGTGCCAAAAACTAAAACAACACACACTGTTTACCAAATACCACGTAAAGATTGTGATAGGGTATATATCGGACAAAGTTCCCAATATCTAGGTAATAGGTTAATGCACACAAATATACAAAAAACTGTAGTACGGCACGCAATAAACACAAAAAAACAGAAAAACACGAATTTGACTATGACAATACACGAATTTTAACCACTGAACCCAACAAAAAAAAAAGAGAAATTATGGAAATGATACAAATACATAAAAATAAAAAAGCTGTAAACGACAAAACTGAAATAAATAACCTTAGCAAGATATACTACAATGTGTTGTAGCATGTTTTGGGGCTCCTGACAGATAAATTCTGTACAAGGAGCCCCTATGCATGTTATGGCGCATTGTAAGTATATTGCTATTTTCAAATAAACATAAAATTTGTGTAATGCATATGATTCTTCGTCGCAAAACAGGGTTTTAATTCACACAATAAACAAAAAACAAGACCAATATTCTTATTATATAAAAATGCAAAATTTATAAATATTAACAATAACATTACTACCGCCATCTACATTCGAGAGGTACGTTCCTCAAGGAAGTACCGGTATAGTCGGATTTCTGTCTGGTCATTGCGGCCATTCCGCGAAGTTAATTATTTTCCGCCAAGCCACGCTGCAGAACAATCAGATAAAAAAATTCCTCATAAAAATGTATTATTATATTATTATTGAGTTTAAAATGAATCTGTTCAAAAAAAGAAAGAAACACAGAAAAATATTATGCAATGAAGTCATGCTGTTCTAGGTAAGCTTACAATAAAATATTGTAACCAAAAAAAAAATCACTAACCTTAAACCTTATTTTAGATGCTAATGTACGACTCATAGAAATATTAATAAATGAATTTTCTGATGAAGGCTAAGGGACCCTAGCCGAAACGTTGAACCGATGTACCTTATTTTAGTCTAAAAAGAACCCTAATTCCCAAGAAATATTTTCTGTTTACTATATATATATATATGTATATATATATATATATATATATATATATATATATATATATATATATATATATATATATATATATACCTATAAATGGCACGCAATGGAGCCCGGAGACGGATGGGCCGCTTCTGAGCCCGGCACTTGTAAGGAGTTTAGGCGTGTATACTTTTCTTTTAGCGCTTTAAAATCATTGAAAACCTATAGAGGGGAAAGCAGAGGGGTAAAGATTTGCATACAGTATTGTCGGTAGAAACATTTATTACCTTGTGAAACCCAAGAATGTATCTTTAAAACGTTAAGAAGCCTACTTGTATAAAAATATATAACGCCGAGTCGCTGTGAAGCCCAGCGATGTTGTCACGTCCACTCATAGCAACTCGCTTCGACGGTATACTGCTATCTATTTTTAGATTCAAGGTTAAGTTCTAAATAATATGTAAATATTCTACAATAGTGGTTTCTTGATTTTCGGGCTTCTCATAGTATTGTTTGTGCCACATATATATTATAATGAGATCTGAAACTGGATTGCTCTTTGAACAGATCCGGTGAAGGGTTGGGGGTAAATAGGGGTAATTAGGGTGAAATAAGTAAAGCAAGCTGGTAAGAGTACAGAAAATTGAAATTCGGTGTAGGTACTAGAAGCCAAGGCCTCAAATTTTTTTATAATATTTTCCATCCTCCCAACAACCCGCCACTCCATTATTAAAAGGGCTGATAAAATAAAATTGAGATATTCACTTTAAATTTGGTATACGTATAAATTATAATGACATTTGGAACTAGATTATATTTTGTGGTTATTCAGTTGAAGGGTTGAGGGTTAATTAGGGGTAAATAGGGGAAAATAAGTAAAGCAAGCTGGTGAAAGTCCAGAAACTTTATATTAGGTATATGTACTAGAAGTCAAGGCCTCAAATTTAATAATATCTTTCAATCCCCCACTCCTACTCCACTATTAAAGGGGTTGATAGAATAAAATTGAGATATTCATTTGAAATTTGGTACACGTATGTATTATAATGACGTCTGGAACTAGATTATATTTTGAGATGATTCCCTTGAAGGGTTGGGGGTTAAATAGGGGAAAATAAGTAAAGCAATCTGGTAAGAGTACAGAAACTTGAAATTAGGTGTATGTACTAGAAGCCAAGGCTTCAAATTTTTTTGTAATATTTTTCAACCCCCCACCACTCCTACTCCATTATTAAAGGGGCTGATAAAATAAAATTGATATATTTACTTGAAATTTGGTACACGTATGTATTATAGCGACATCTGGGGTTGGGGTTTAGTAGGGCTATATAGGGGAAAATAAGTAAAGCTAGCTAGTAAGAGTACAGAAATTTGGGATTTGGTGCATATACTAGTGTTGATAAAATGAAACTGAGATTTTCACTTGAAATTTGGTACACGTATGTATCATAACGACATTTGAAACTAGATTATATTTTGACATTATTTCGTTGAAGGAGTGGGGGTGGGGGTAGGTAGAGGTAAGTGAGGAAAAAATAACTAAAGCAAACCGATAAGAATACAGAAACTTAGATTTGCTGTATATACTAGAAACCAAGGCCTCAGATTTCTTTCTAATATTGTTCCCCCCACCCCCCTCCACCACCACCCCCCCCCTCCACTCCATTATTAAAGGAATTGATGGCATAAAATTGAGATATTCACTTTAAAGTTAGTACATGTATGTATTGTAATGACTTCTGAGCTTTAATTATTTTCCCCTATTTACTTCTATTTAACCCCCAACCCTTCAACGGAATCATCTCAAAATATAATCTAGTTCCAGATGTCGTTATAATATATACGTCTACCAAATTTCAAGTGAATATCTCAATTTTATTTTGTCAATCCCTTTAACAATGGAGTGGGGGTGGTGGGGGATTGAAACATATTATAAATAATCTGAGAACTTGGCTTCTAGTACATGCACCGAGTTTCAAGTTTCTGTATACTTACCGGGTTGCCTTACTTACTTTCCCATATTTACCCCTATTTAACCCCCAACCCTTCAGCGAAATCATCTCAAAATATAATCTAGTTCCAGATGTTATAATACATACGTGTACCAAATTTCAAATCAATATCTCAATTTTATTTTATTATAATACATACGTGTACCAAATTTCAAATCAATATCTCAATTTTATTTTATCAACCACTTTAATAATGGAGTAGGGGTAGTGGGGGATTGAAAAATATTGTAAAAAAGTCTAAGGTTTTGGCTTCTAGTACACACATCGACTTTCAAGTTTCTGTACTCTTACCAACTTGCTTTACTTATATTCCCCTATTTACCCCTAAATAACCCCCAACCCTTCAATGGAATCATCTCAAAATAGAATTTAGTTCCAGATGTCGTTATGATACATACGTGTACCAAATTTCAAGTGAATATCTCAATTTTATTCTATCACCCCCTTTAATAATGGAGTAGAGGTGGTGGGCGGTTGAAAAAATTATAAAAAAATTTGAAGCTTTGGCTTCTAGTACATACACCGAATTTCAGAATACTGTACTCTTACCAACTGGCTTCACTTATTTTGCTCTATTTACCCCTATTTAACCCCCAGCCCTTCAACGAAATCATCTCAAAATATAATCTAGTTTCAGATGTCATTATAATACATACGTGTACCAAATTTCGAGTGAACATCTCAATTTTATTTTACCAACTCTTTCAATATTGGAGTAGGGCATGGTGGGAGGTTGAAAAATATTATATAAAATCTGAGGCCTTGGCTTCTAGTACGTACACCGAATTTCAAGTTTCTGTACTCTTACCAGCTGTGTTTACATGTTTCCCCCGATTTACCCCCCCCCCCTTCACCATATATCTTCAAAAGACAATCCAGTTCCAGATATCGTTATAATATATACGTGTACAAAATTTCAGGTCAATATCTTAAACCGTTCCGGAGAAAACGCGCGGACAAAAAAGTTACAGACATACAGAAAAGACCTTTTTCGCTCAAATTTAAAATCTCGATGTTTCATGACATTCTAAACCTATTTCAAGAAAAATAAAATAAAATATTTTTACGATTACTATACTTCCAATCCACTACGTGAATGTGGAAGTAAAATACATTATTAGGTAATTATTGGTAATTTTTTATTTTTTCTATGCCAGTATTAAAGAGTTTTTTAGATAAAAGTAAAATGAAAATTAAAAAGAGAGGTATTAGGGGAAACTGGACTTCGGAACAGAAAACAATTATAAGGACTGCTTTTCCCCTTTAACATTATTTGTGCTTTTCTCTTAATTTAGCAGTTTTCAGAGAAATGTTCATTAAGCAAAAATATGTGCATGTCAATAATCCTAACCCCATTGATAAATAAAGTTTCTACGTAACATAACAGGTTAAAAAGTAAATCTTAATACAGTATGTACAACGTATACAGGGTGTCCATGGATGTGTTTGGCAAGATACGAAAAAGTGTAAGCCTTTATAGAAAATTTTGCTTGCAAGAAAATAAACTTGACATTTATTTAAGTTTTTTTGCTGGCCCTTAAAAAATACAAAAACGTAAAATTTTGTCTGCATATCTATTTGTCACTTTTCTCAAAAGTTATAAGCATTTGCTTTAATTTAAACCGTGACTCGAAATCCAAAATTTAAGTTAAAAATTTTAAGTTTAAAAGTAACGAGTATTAAGAGCACATTATATTTTACTCTCACAGTCAAAACATTTTAAATAGAAACCCAATGTAACAATAGCCTTTTATTTATTTATATTTTTATTGAAGTGTTATTGTACTTTCCAAGTTTTTAAACATTTTCTTGTTTGTTTTAAAGTTTTTTTCTTTAAATTAGGATTTGATATTTAGTTTAAATATGTTTGTATGTTTGCCACATCAAATTGGGTTTTTCAAGATTTACGTATGAATTTTAGAATTTTAGATTTTCTAATAATTTGATCTTAAAATAAATAATTTAAATATTATTTTGTATTATTTATAGATACGTCACTACATAAGTAGGCTATTGATATTTTATTCTATGGGGAATTCAGACCAATATTTTTGTCTTTTAAATTTTCATTGCACTTCATTTTCGAAAAAAAACTAAATAACCTTTGCTCTGCACATCTGTAAAATTTATTGCGAAATACTGAAAGTATATTAATATCGCAAACAATTAAATGCCGAGCAAAAAAGTATACTATGCTCGTTGTAAAGCCCGACCTCATATTCATGAAAATATATTTTTCGCACGTTGTCGAGCTTAGCAGTGTTGTCAAGTATAGGGCCAGGTAACGGTACGTTTAAATGAACTGCTTTTAGTGTATAAATATTATACACAAAAGCGCCCTCTACAGTGAGATACTTCAAACTTTTTGTATAAGTGAATGCATAAATAGTACCTTGTGAAACCCTTCGAGAAATTTTGGCGGGGGTGTGTGGAGTACAAAGGGTATTGAATGGTTGTTATATACACGGGCCTCGTTGTGAAGCCCACAGCCGGGCTTTATAACGTCTCCTCGGGCTTCAAAACGTTTTAAAGATATATTGTACGGGCCTGTATAAGAGCGTTTATATGTCTATATATATATATATATATATATATATATATATATATATATATATATATATATATATATATATATATATATATATATATATATATATATATTGTTATGATATGTAAAGTGATGTGCTATTTTTTTATGAAAAATTTAAAATTTTGATTTTGAAGTTTTAAAATTAAAAATATTTTTAGTTCTAAAGATGTTCTCACGTCGGGCGCCAGGAGTCACAAAGACTACCAGTTTATCTTTTATAAAAACACACACACACATACAAATTAAACATGAGATTGTTCTCTTTCAGGGATGATAGTGGTTTCCTTGCTCAGTGCGCTCTCTATTCAGCAAACTAGGATTTCAAATGAAACACACCTTGAAATTTTAATATACAATAACCTTTATTAGTTTAGATAATCAACCTTGTAAAAATTTTAGGATATAACATAAAAACATATATAACAACAAAGAAATCTTAAAACTAAATTAATACGCAATAAATTTTCCTTTATTATTTTCAAATTTTGGTACCTATGAATTTTGTGGAGTAAAAAGATATTTTTACCTTGTAATTTGAAGTTCTATTATTAATTGATACTTTCTTCTTGCGCGCTACTTTTCAACCACCGATCCAGTGCTCCCCTTCTACGAAAATGGCTGTCTTGCAAATAATTTCAGGAAATTATGTACTTTCCTGTATTTTCTGGTTTTCTTACACTTTATTTTAGGTTTCGGTAGTTTAATGTTTTAAAAGAAAGTATGTGCTTTACCTTCCTTTGTAATTTTAAATAATATTCGTCGCACAAATTTCCTTGTTACAAACTTAGCGTCAATGTACAATATTTGTATTTATTATTAACTTGGCTGGAACAATTTTTAATCATATAACTTTTACTTATCTAGTCCTGAAGACATTTGAAAACTGGAACTATCCACTTGGGTATGATTTCTCACTTGGAAACCTCAAGTTTTGCAATTTTAAAAATATTTGTCAATAATTAATTCCAATTTTATTCTCAAATTTTACGTCCCTCTTTTCCAATTTTCATAAACAGATACCAAAACAAAAACTATTTTCCAACTCTCTCCCACTGACAAGCTGTCATTGTTGTATTGCTAGATTTTATTTTTGAATTATTGAAACATTTTTTATTCATATTTTTCTCCTATTACTAGATACATGTTAAAATTAATTTTCTCTTCTTATTTTAGACCAATTTCTAATTTCATATATAATCAATACTTCTGCCACGCTTATGTTTACATAAAATTCATCTTGAATCCAACTAAAACTATTAACATTGTCTTGCAGATTGATTATCTAATAATAATGAACAATTTAATGTCTCAAACACTTAATACCTAATACATTTTCCAATATACTAACAATTAAAACATTTTCAGTAATAACGGGTACAGTCATGATGTTTGTTTGCATGCTGTCCTAACTGCCTTATTTAAACTGTCTTTATCACAAAATTGGTACATTACACATCTGCGGTGAAACTTATCGTTACCGTTTATGTTCATTTTATTTAGATATTTCTCAGTGTGTCTCATTTCAAACGAAGGCTTGCGTCCTGACTCAAGTTTATATTTTAATTTTAAAATTATTTAACTAATGTCTGAAACCTAACGTGCAAGTATTGTTCGATTCTTGATGCATCTGTGAAATTGTAATCTGGTCAGCCTGCACACTGCTTCCGGGACGTGACTAAATTTATATATATATATATATATATATATATATATATATATATATACATTTGTTTAACCGTTTATACAGACCAATTTTGGATATTTCACTTACGTACACAGACCAAAAGTGACGAAGTCAGACCAGTTTCTTGGCTTGAAATCGTTTTACCATATTTTTCATAAATAGGTGACTGGAGGGTGCAGAGGACGAAATTTGAAGTGGGCCTGGTTAGACAGTAAAATATATAATTATATATAAATTTAGTTCAGGATTTCTAAGCTTTGGCGCTCGCGTCTCATTTCTGTATATTGTATAATCGTTCATATGACCATTATGTTTTACTGATCTTCCCAGACCATAGATGTGGCAACCTCCAAATATTATGTTTGTAAATAGATATTTAAAACTTAGAAGTGAAATCAAATGCGGTGTAGAATCTTAGAGTTTATTTATAAATTTTTATTTTTTTGAAAGTAGGTATTAACAAAAATAATATATAGCATACATGTAAAGCTTCTCACTAGTTTTCACTAAAATAAAAAAGAGGTTCCTGTATTTATTATGAATCTTAAAAGTAAATCTAATACAGATGTATATCGTTTGACTGTGAAAACCATAAAAGCTATAAAAAATCTAATAATATATCCCCTTACAAAATTGATAAACGAATGTCTCTTGGAGGGCACATTCCCAAACATATTAAAAGTGGCAATAGTTACACCCATTTTTAAGAATGGCGATATGGATGGCCTTACCAATAACTATCGGCCAATATCAATTCTTCCGGTATTCTCAAAAATATTGAAAAAATGCTTGTACACTCGATTAATTACATATTTTTAATCAAATAATCTCTTTCTTGAATGTCCACATGGCTACCGAAAGAACCGCAACACTACTAGCGCAATATTGGCCTTAATAATGTCCTCGACGCATATGAAAATCATGAATTCAATGATGCAATTTTCTTAGACCTTGGTAAGGGTTTTGACTGTGTTTCACATGACATTTTAATTGAAAAATGACAAAAATATAAAATTTACGTTAATAGTATAAAAATATTGGAATCTTATTTATATTATAGTAGTCAGAGCGTTAAATTTAACAACATAACATCAAGTAAAGAAATATTAAAGACCGGTGCACCTCAGGACTCCATATTAGGACCCTTACTGTTTTTGATTTACATTAATGATGTCCTTGGCAAAAAAAATGTCTCACGTATATTCTGTACGCAGATGACACTACAATCTCCATTAAATCAGATAATTTAAATAATGTTGAAGTGAATAAAGCGAAATTCAGTCAAAAGTTGAACAATGGTTTGCATCTAATAATCTAATTTGTAATAAAACAATATCACAAGATATGATGTTCACGTTACGCAATTTCGACATTTCTACTGATGTAATATCTACTGTACAATTTTTAGGTGTTTATTTGGATCTACATTTGAGGTGGAATATACACATTGACAACATTTGTCGAAAATTGAGTAGTAGAGTTTTCGTTATTCGTAACCTTTCGGGTACCGTGTCTACAGATACGTTGAGACCAGCTTATTTTGCATCGTCATTCAATAATGTGTTATGCTATAATAGTGTGGGGAGATGCTGCAGATTTTAATCAAGTGTTTGCTATACAGAGAAAATTAATTAGAATTATAGCATGCTTAGGAGATACTGAAGATTGCAAACATGCTTTTATTAAATTTGGTATAGTAACATTACCTTCTCTGTATGGTTTGGAATGTTTAACATATATTAAATCAAATTCAAATGGCTACCCTACCTATGTGAACCAACACGGTTATAATACCAGAACTAAAAATAATATAATTACTCCATATTATAGATTAAAGAAGTCACAGAATGGACCAAATTATTTAGCAATTCAAATGTTTAATAAACTACCATCCAACATAAAAAACATTGATAACCTAAAAAAAATTCGAATGATAATTAAAAATTTCTCAAGGCATTCTATCACTACATGTTTTTTTTACTACGATTTTTTAGATATTGAATGTACTTAGTATCAGTATTCGTTTGTAAAAATCTGTTATAGGTATACTGTGTTTTTACGTTCGTTTACATATGTTTAATTTTTTGTTCATATTTTTTTATAATTTGTACAATGTAAGTTTACCTGACCTGTTGACTTGCGTAAGTACTCCTATACATCAACACTAATAATTTATTATTATTATTATTATTATTATTATTATTATTATTATTATTATTATTTCTAAGGGGTCTAGAGAGATTTAATTTGAAAATGAGATATTACTTAAAACAGCCAAATGAAATATTATCAGTTTAGTATACAGTATGTCTCATTTTTCGTGACCCCCCATATCACAGCTCCTTTACCCACACAGCACGACATCCCTAGGATATCCTCATTTGATCCCGTACATCCCAATCGAGGACAACATTCCTCAGGATATCCTTAGGATATCCCAATAAAATATATACAACCTGAGAATATCCCAGATGGGGATATCCTAGACAAATCCTGGCAGGATGTCCTAGTAATATCCTGCAAAGATATTAAAAGCCTAACAAAATATTCCTTGTGGGAATATCCTGGGCAAGTCCTAGAGTCGTCCTATTATAGGTATTATTATTTAGGAGATTTCAACAACAAAAATAATGAAAAGTATATATATTATTTTAAGGCTATTTGTTTATACTGTCTTTTATTGGTTTGTAAAATTTGCTTCAAAAACTTATTTGTTTGTTCTATTTGATAATCCCCTCCAGTACAAATAATTCATTAAAAATGTATATCTTATTTAAATAGTAGTTATTTATAATTTGGTTTTAATACATTTACTGTGTTTTGAATTGGCCGCCATTTTCTGGCAAGTCGAAAGTTCTAAGAAATCCGCCGGGCGTCGAATGGCGTCGATGTCTTTTCCTCGTTCATTTTAAAGTTCTTTCGACAAATAAGATTACGTTAAATATTTCATAAATATAATGCTGCTGTTATATCTTTGTATTTATTATATTATCTAAAAGGGGAAAATGTGATTGGTTATTGTCCGCAGATGTTATTGTTAGATTACGTATCTAACAATAACATCTGCGGACAATCCTTTATATTTTTCTGAATAATTTTTTTTTAAATTCATTACAAACTTTTCAGCACGCTATGATTTTTTAAAGTTGTATATATCATCCCTTATAACTTCTAACCGCCCTAAACTCTGTTGATTTTAATAATACCAAAAAACGGCAAGAGATCATTTTTGTGTAATATTTCATGCTTTTACAATTTTTATTTGAAACTTTTTTACTATCTTTTACACATTTTGAGAAATTTTGAAAAAACACTTTGTTATATTCTTTTTCACCCCTTCTCGGGGTTGAAAAAAAAAATTCTTTCATTAATCGTGTTCAAATACTTCAAAGTAACATATCAAAATTTTGATATGTCGACCTATTTCATTAGACTATATATAACCTCTACTAGTTTGGTAGATTTACTTTTAAAGCGATATAAGCCAATTGATAGATACAAATATGTATATGGAGTTGTACATATATGTATCACATTTTTATTAGTCATTTTACCTTTGCCATTATATAAACTTGTATTCCTTTGTCTTCGCTTATTGGCGCAGTTTAAAAGTAATGATCTTATAAAATAATATGTATTTTTTGCTGTCATTCAATAAACCCTAAAAGAACTATAGATGTCCTATATAAAGTCCTATCAATGCTCTCAGGTTGTTCATAGTAAAACCCAGGCATAACCCATATAAGAGCTGATGATGTCCTGTACACACCGGTACTGATGTCCTGAGGACGTCATCAGCAAAGCCCGAACTGTCCCATTTGGATATCCTACACGGACATCCTAAGGTGATAATGGGATTTTCCCAGGATATCCCATATGTCCTGAAAAGTTGTCCCCAGTATGTTCTGAGGATGTCCTTGTGCTGTATGGGTATTAGCAATGTGATTTTTTTTAAATTTGGATGGAAGATACTTACCCATCAGGAGATTGTGTAACGGTAAAATATTTAAAAAATCACCAGCGGCGTCCGTCGTTATGAAGAAAAATGTACCTAATATTTCAAAGAAAGATGGCAATGTTTTAACTGTAAAACAATCTCAAAACCTTATTCGTTGTTATTAAAAAATCATTAACATTAACGAATTTCAATAAAAAAATAAAATGTTCTTCTTTAAAGTACCAATTATTAGGCGTAACTTTATCTTCGGACGTAATTAAGCAGAAGAGAGTCGTTCCATTTAGAATTAATTATGTCATATGTTGAACACACTGTGATTTAATTATCTATGTAAATTTTATTATATATTGAAATCGTTCATGAATGAAATTTGTCTAAAATTGATTTTTTTAAATTTACAAGTTAATGATTCTTTGACTTTGACTGTTAAGTAAACTGACTGACGTCACGTGATTAATTCTAGATGGAAAATCTGTTTTCCTCCAGCTTAATTAACTCCTAACTAAGTCCGAAAATAAAGTCATGACTAATAGTTGGTACCCTAAAAACAGTTTTATTTTTCTATTACGTGATCACCAAGTACACTATCTTATTGAAATACGGTTATGGTGAGTTCTCGATAACAATGAATAAAATTATGAGGTTGCTTTACAGATAAAATTTTGCCTAATATCTTTTTTTGGAAAATTTTCTTCATAAGGACGGACGCCACTGGTGAATTTTTAAATATATTACCGTGACACAATCTCCTGATGGGTAAGCACCTTCCACCCAAATTTTAAAAAAATCGCATTATTAATAAGAATGCTGTGATATGGCAGTCATGAATAGTGAGATATACTGTATAGCACAGAAAGAACTTTTATTTTTTTTATTTTTGTAGGAACTTATTTATTTTAGTTAGTGAAGATTTTTGTTTAAAAATAAATTTGCATTATTAAAACAAAAGTAAAAGAACAAACAATATTTCACTTATTGCGACCCATACAGCACAAGGACATCCTCAGAACATACTGGGGACAACTTTTCAGGACATATGGGATATCCTGGGAAGATCCCATCATCACCTTAGGATGTCCATAGGATATTCAAATGAGACAGTTCGGGCTTTGCTGATGACGTCCTCAGGACATCAGTACGGGTGTGTACAGGACATCATCAGCTCTTATATGGGTTATGCCTGGGCTTTACTATGAACAACCTGAGGACATTGATTGCACTTTATATAGGACATCCCCAGTTCTTTTAGGGTTTATTGGATATTTCTAAAGACAACAAAAAATAACTTATTTTATAAGATCATTACTTTTAAACTGAGCCAATAAGCTAAGACAAAGGAATAAAAGTTTATATAATGGCAGAGGTAAAATGACTAATAAAAATGTGATACATAGGTATATGTTCAACTCCATACACGTATTTGTATCTATCAATTGGCTCATATCGCTTTAAAAGTAAATCTTCCAAACTAATAGAGGTTATATTATATAGTCCAATGAAATAGGTCGACAAATTAAAATTTTAAAGTAAATACTTGAATTTTTGATATGTTACTTTGAAGTATTTGAACACGATTAATGAAAGAATTTTTTTTAAACTCTGAGAAGGGGTGAAAAAAAATATAACGAAGCGTTTTTTCAAAATTACTCAAAATGTGTAAAAGATAGTAAAAAAGTTTCAAATAAAAATTGTAAAAGCATGAAATATTACATAAAAATGATCTCTTGCCCTTTTTTGGTATTATTAAAATCAACTGAGTTTAGTGTGGTTAGAAGTTATAAGGGATGATATGTACAACTTTAAAAAATCATAACGTGCTGAAAAGTTATAATGAATAAAAAAAATCTATTCAGTCAGAAAAATATAAAGGTACGTATTTGACAATAACATCCATGGACAATAACCAATCACATTTTCCCATTTTAGATATTATAATAAATACAAAGATATAACATAGCAGCATTATATTTATGAAAAAATTAACGTAATCTTATTTGTCGAAAGAACTTTAAAATGAACGTGGAAAAGACATCGACGCCAGGCGGATTTCTTAGAACTCTCGACTTGTCACAAAAAGGCGGCTAATTCAAAACACAGTAAATGTATTAAAACCAAATTATAAATAACTGCTATTTAAATAAGATATACATTTTTAATATATTTTTAACGAATTATTTGTAC